>OY757913.1:57413190-57823190 GCA_963585895.1 Sepioteuthis lessoniana
TATATAGTTGTTTCGCCAAAAGAAAAAAAAGGAAGACACATATGTTATTTCTAACTGCTAGTCTAATCTGTGCCAAGTAACATATGTAAAAAAAAGTTAAAATGACTTAAAACATTGAGATAATGAACATTTATTCAAAACAAGATGTTTTCTTAAGATGTCACTTCATACTTAGAACCTAATTGCAGGATAATCAAATATGAATATACATTCTACATTTTGTTTGATTCGTTACAGTTGTTTAAAAAAAAAAAAGACATGCAACTAGATAAGCAAACTAGAATTAGTTCTGATCATAAATTATTGGATTATTTGCATATTGTTTGGTAATTTTATTTGACTATGGGTTCAAGATGGTGGTATCAGTTGTTTGAATATGTGCAGCTTTCATGAACTATTATCAGATGTAGCTTGAAGCAGCAGCATCCACAGCATCAATGACACAAATTGATTGAAGTTTAAAGGCATAGAAGGATTATATGCATCTAAGTTGAAAATAAATATTTACCAAATTATACATTGAATTTAGTACATTGTGTTATAGATCTACAAGGAATTGGAAATATATTATTCATTCATATTTAATTGATTTACCTTTATAATTTTTGTCAAGGTAGAAACAGCCTACCTTTCTAAATTCTAAATTTTTTGATAATTAAATTGGAGATTTTTGTTTGTAGCATTTAAATTGTTTTTATTCAATAGAATCGTGGTAATGTGGGAAACAGTACTCTAAAATCTTATTTTTATGCTTGCATTTTGAAACTAGTTCTGATCTTTTGTTTACCTGTTTTTGTTGATGGTAGCCATTTTCCCTTCCAGACAAAGTATATAACGCTTTGATATGTTGTCATGTGTTGATGGAGTTTCTTTCTTATTTTCCATTCTTGGGGCGATTTCTTTTTTGTTTTTTAGGTCCAATATTTGTTTAAAAAGGAACATGCTGTAAGCATATTTTCCTATCAGTAATGGACATTTTTTTAGAAATAGTTTTAGAATAGATCTTCCTTAAATTTGATGATTGAAGAAGGTTTCCATCCAAAGGGCATTAGAACTTTGATCTATAGTTACAGGCAGAGATTGTTGGTGTATGATTGATGCCGATGACATTTTTGTTATATTTTTGTGACGTTTCCCAGACAACTATAAATAAGTGTTACTATTGAATATTTTGTTAAGCTTGTTGGATTGTGAGAAATGTTTTTCAATCAATCTAAGAAATAGTTTGCATATGTTTGTCTTGATGTTTCTATTGCATAGTGGATTGAAGTATTATGCCCTGGTTATGAAATTAATCTGAATCCTATGGTGAGGCTCCTGTTCTGAAGCTCTCAATAGTGTGAAGTACCTCCTCATTACCATTACTCCCTGGTCCACTTTGACTCAGAGAGTAGTACCTGTTAGAGTCCCATCTCTGCATCAAAAATACCTTTTTGAAAATTATTAGTGTTGGTTAGGAATACATGAAATGATATAACTGCAAACAAATTATTAATATTGTAAAACAGAAATAGTTACTTAGAACCATTTAATTGCTTGATTTATTTGTATTAGAAAGGAATACTTGAAACTATATAAATGTGTGCAAATATGTGAATATAGACTCATAAAAGAGTGCAGTATATAGTGTTACAGGTATCTCAAAGAAAGCAGAGATGAAGAGATAAAGATGAGATAAGGTTTTTTACGGAAATTCAGATATAGTCTCAGAAAAATCTCACTTAGTTTATTACCAATGTTAGACTTTATCTCTGGACTGGTCTCAATATTAGGAAGATTTGAAGTGTTATTTTCAAGATGATCAAGGAAAAATCTCTTGACAAATAGCCCACTTCCAATGAAGAATGGGCAGTTTTAACTGCCCTGAAATTTAGGTTTTTATTTGTTGCTTTCCTGGTAACAAATTGACTGCTCCTTTTCAAAAATCCCAAACTCTCTTTCATTTATCATGACAATTCTCATGATCATATTTACCCAACCCCTCTGCTCGGGCAGGATATGACACATGGTCAATTTTTAAGCAGAGTTTATCAGGTTTGAATTCAGAGTTTTCCTTCTCCTAGACTAGTCGCCTCACCAAGGCTGAAGAACCTAGTCTGCCCTACTATTTACCCATAGCTGGAGGGAGAATAATTGGATTCATACCTTTCCCAAGGGTATTAGTGCTATGTGAAATGCAATCAGGCTCGTCCAGGATTTGAACTCATGTCGTCGTGTGTAGAACGCAACAATATACAACAGCAATAATAGTGACAATAATAACAGCAACACTTACCTGAGGTCCAGCATAGTCAAGACATTATTTATTGTATACACACATACAAATATGGCACAAGGCCTAAAAATTGGGGGGGAAGGCTGGTCTACACTATCCTGTCTGCAGCGCCATGTTGAATCACGAAACACACTTTTAGTCTTAGCTAGGCTAAGAGCAACGTCTTTAGCAAGGCTAAGACTAAAAGTTGCTCTTAGCCTAGCTACTGACTACAAGTGTGTTTCGTGTTTCCACATCCTGCGACGATAACCATTGCACCACGGGCACCTCCTATAAATTCTCATGATAGACATTTTGTTGTTGGTCACAAAGCCGGGCACTAGAATCACTAGTTGAGAGGGGTGGCCACTACAATACAAATAGAACAGTGAAATTATGATAACAGTTAAATATTTCTGAATAAATCCAATTTTGGCATTGACATAAACATAAATTAGCAAACTTTGACTTAATAGCAGTAATAAAAGCTTACTCTAACCTTTAGACATATCAACTGACTGTATTTGCCCCAGAGGTGCAAGACTCCCCGCACTCATGAAGGTTATCTTTTTTTGTTTAATGGATTATCAATCTTCATGGATCATTATTTAATGCCAAAGATATCTCTGTAGAAGAACAGGAGCTGTCTGATTCAACCTATACTTGGGTTCATAGCTTTTCATAAGGGTATTAGTCCAAAAGATAAGGTGATAATGAGACTGGAGTTCAAACTTGCTTACTACAATATCACAATCTTCTGTGGGATTAATGGATTAGACTAACCTATATCTTATGATGAGTCTCCAGTTATAGAGTTTTGAGGAGTGTGAATTGGATTAGTTTGGATTTATGACATATCAACCTTTGTAGGTTATTTCATGCCCAATCCCATTTAAACATATATTTTAAATATATATGATTTGTAAACACATTTTGTCGATAACATTTTTAAACGAGTCGGAGCTCATTTTTATCTGCACACAGTTAAATGGTTTTCAAGTATTACTACCTAATGCAAATGATTCTATTTACTATTAATCATTTATTTGCATACAATTTAACCATTCCAACTATTGCTATGTCTCACTTACAATTCAATTCAACATCAGTCACTTCTTTACACACTGTTAAATGATCAAAGAGCTCTATTTCAAGCAATTCAAATTAGCATGTCATTTGTTTGCACACAGTTTAAATGTAAAACAGTGCTATTTGACCTATAGATAGGATCATATCAGGTGCTATCACTCTAGGCCTGAGTGGACCTGTGAGTGATGGTAATGAAGGGGTACTCTGCATTCTCCAAAGCTCCAACATTACTGGAACTTCACCATGAGATTATTTAATGTCTTGTCTAGGAGACTCGTTGGTGGGGAGTCTTACCCCCCTACAGCCTCCCCCTGTTGACTGGGCTTCTGAGAAGTGTGAAATATTACATTCATTACGTCCAGGTACAATCAGAGATTCCCCATGGCATTGTGGCTTACTTACTGGACTGCAACATTGTAGTAAGTAAATTCATACTTTAATCACATAATTGCATTCATTTTCAAAAAATACCCATGAAAAAGGTATGAATCCTCTTATTTCCTTTGCTATGGGTTAAATAGTACAACTACTGTCCTTCTACAAGGATGGCTTTGGCTTTAAATAACCTATGAAGGTAGATATGCCATTAAACAAAGAAGCTAAGCCAAACACAAACATTTAGAAATGAAACAAATCTCTGCATTAAATGACCTATAAGGAGATGGTATGCCATTTAACAAATAAACCAAGACAATATTTCTTTTTTTGTTTTTTTTATTCTATAACACTTAAGTGTGAGTGTCACTAAGAATTCTCTAATCTTTGGATTTATCATAACACAGCATTAGTGAACTGATTTCAAACTCAGTCTGGGATAGTTATGATAATGTTCTTGAGAAAGGCCTAAATTTTCAATGCCCTGTAATTATGGATAAATATTAGATCAGTTTGAGTCCTTTAGACTTGTGAAATGTAATCTGCTTGATAGTAGATCTGGTCAGAGATTATTTCTTGCTGCTGGTGCCATGTGATACAGTCGAAGGTCTCAAATGTTACTTGCTATAGACACCACTACATAACATGAATCGCACTGAAAGATGCAATGAAAGGAAATTACTTGGTAAGACACACAGATGACAGGAAATAAATCTCCTTTGAATTGTGTATATTGACTCGGAAAAAGATTAAGTTGGAAAAGAAATATTTGTTAGATAAAATAAATTCTTTTTTTCATCCTTGTACTATGAACTTATTGACGTATTTACACACATACACTCATTATCCCAGTCTGCTGGGGCAGTAGAATATGCCGATTGCCCCTCTGCAGAGGAGTAAGACCCCCACCCAATGAGGCCATCTGTTGGCCATGAGAGGCGATGCGTAATGTGCTAGGATGAGATCCTGGTGGTTGAGTGGTCATTGATCTCGTGACAGAGTGGTCAATGGTTTGCAACACACCTCTTTAGCCCTTACTTGGTCAGACAGGTGGTTGGATAGACCTGATCCAATCAATCGGCTGATCCCATCATGCCCTAGCACACCTAAGTTTATTTTCTCCCAAATATATTATTCAATCTGCTCTTGGGGGAAAATGCCCAACCCTTTATCTTATGAGCACTAGAAGGCAGGGGCAGAGGGTCAATTGTGTTAAGAGGAAAGGACTTTTTGACACTGTTAGATTGTTGAGTTATAAAAAACAGAATTTGAAAGAGACTCAGAATCTTGCTCTTCACACGAATATACTGGTAATGTATCCCTGTCTCAACCAAGATGAATGGGTTTCCCCTTGGTATATTCCCAACACAAGCTGCACTCCATGCTTGGTGGTGGAGCATAGGACCAGCAAAAAACAAATTATACATATGACTTTCTCAAACAAAAATTCAAGCGAAACCTCTCAGAATTAGATTCTTCATCGGATAATGAAGCTAAATCACCTTTCCTAAGATTCATAATAATTGAATCTACATGCTCACCCATATTAAATCTAACCCCGTTCATAATAGAAAAAGTTATATGAAGTAACTTAACGCCGATATCTATAAAAACATTTTAAAATGAAACTCTACTCATGGAGGTGGAAAAAAGAAAACATGCGGATTTCCTGCTGAAAATAACCAAGTTTCACAATATCCCTGTCAAAAGTTACCCTCATAAATCCCTGAACGTAAGTAAGGGGTTGCCTAAAGCAAAGAACTCTTGCTTTGTACAAAAGAGGAAATCAAAAGAGAACTTAAAAAACAAGGGGTGACATGTTAAAAGAGTATCCATAAAAAAAGGAGGGGAAAATGATAGAAACCAACACACATATAATAGCCTTCAACACTCCCAAAATACCAGAAAAAATTTAAGTGGGTTATAGTAAGGAGAGGGTCGAGCAATACATACTATAACATGAGGGCAGATGATATTACTATCTATACAAAAATAGTAGTTGAGGTTGTAGAGTTCTGTTGACTCTTGTTATATTAAAAGGAAGAACAAATGAGTTGACGAAAATATTCATAGTTTTCAATTTGGAAGTTTTAATGACAGCCAGAAAGATAACCCTCGTGCTGTAAGTTGCAGGAAGAAGAAAACGGTTGTAAATGATAGAACCGGAATTAAGATGCTGTCGTCAGGATTAGAATTAAAATGCTGAAGTTAAAAGCAGGAGTTGAAAATATCCAATTTGTTTCTCTGAGGATCCGTTGGTTGAGAAGGAAAGATGAATGAATGATTTCCCAGGCACCAATGGTCCATAAATTGGGTGTGCTCTCCTCATGGTGCTTAGCTGACTGCTTGAAATATCTGAGAGAGAGTCAGTGAAGAAGAGTGAATGTGCTCTGTCATGTTGATGGCTTGTCCTGCTGGCCAGTGGGCAAGCGAGAAGAGAGCGAGAAATGGTTAACACAGCCTTTTATGTTGCCCCGGGAGGTGACCAGGGCAGAATGGGCGAAATATATAAATTCAAACTCCAACGGCCAAAGCAATTCCCGCACAAAATAGTAATTTGAAATTCTTTCTGCTACAGTACCAAATCCCATGAGATGCCATGAAGTTCAGAAATACAGCCATCACGAAAACAACTGTAAGTAAGTAAAGTTAGCGACCATAGTCGAGGGTGACCCGAAGGCTCCCTTTTCGATAGCTACTACACAAAGGTGTAGGGGAGGGCGCTACTCCATTCCCTGGATTGCTCCACTTTACCCTTGAACCGTACCTTATAATGCTGAGTGTTAAGCAAGGTGGTATCAAGTTCCATTTTTAAAGTCTTTGGTATGACTCGACCTGGGATTGAACCCAGGTCTCCCGGGCCATTGGCGAACACTCTAACGAACTTCCAAATAAATGTGCCAAATGTGGCGGTAACCATCCGGTCTTTGCAAGATCTTGCGACGGTTGGAAACTATAGAAGGAAATCATAGCAATAAAACACAAAAACAACATTCCTTATCATGAAGCACAGAAGATAGTAGCAGGGTCTAAAACCCCTACTGATTCTCACGTAGTCCAAAGAGGAAAACTTCCACACAAAAAATATAAAGAGATTGTGAAAACTTTAATTCCACTGGAACCGGGCGACTCGGAAAGATTTATCAATGAGGTAAAAGCCCTGCTTGAACTTGAAAAAAATTACACCAATAGAACTTCAGAAACCTCATCCGTCCAAACACAGACCTCTATGGAGAAAATCGATCAAGAGGAGAAAACGGCTATACCACTGCCCACCCGACTAAAAAATATCCCAGCAAAACAAGAACAAAAGATAAAAGATCCCTAACATAGCCACCAGCTTCTACAGACACGTCTACAAACCAAATAAAAAAAACTCAAAGATAAACAAAAACCTACCTTAAACAAAAAATACAAGAGTCAGAAAATATAGAAACAACAAATAAATTCAGACAAGTAGAAAAGATGGAAACAGAAAGCAGTCCCCAATTAATTGAACTTAGAGGCATAAGCCAACAAATAGCCTGGAACAAAAGACTAATAAGGAACCACAAAATAACTCTGCGGAACTGCCCGGATTAAATACAATCAAAAATGGCTAACAAAATAATACCATGGAACTGTAGAGGAATTAGAACAATTAACAAGAACTGCAACTGTAATATAACGGCCGAGGGATTTCGTTTTATGCCTTTGGGTTTAGTTAGGCCGAGAACCTTTCGACTCAACACTTACCGTTAGGTGCAAACTTGAGTGCAGGTGTTCACACGCGCGCGTCACTCGGAGATGTCACAATAACCCAGATGGGAAACGGGGCTACAGAGTGCGGGTGATGTCATGCACTGGAAGCGCGCGGAGGATTTTGGGGATTTTGAAAAAGTCAGTTAGTTGAGTTGAGTCCTTCCTCGGGAGAAGACGGTTGACTTTCGCTTGCTTGTGGAGGCCTTGGGCAGGTGTCGCACGAGATGGGGACAGATGGAAAAGCCAGAATAGAAAGAATGTGTATTTCTCTCCTTATGTCGAAGAACCCTAAAACTCAAAGGTAATAAAAAATAGTTTCGTACCTGAACTAAGAAGTCGTCAAGTGTTTTTCGTATTTCGAGATTCCTATGTTCTATGTATATATGTTATGGACATTCTATGTACGTTTCACACCTAGCCGTATCTGGCTATGATACACAACTACTCCTGAATGAATATAGGCGCCTTTGGTGGTGTAATGGTTAGCAAGCTCGACTAGCAAACCTATACGAGTGAGTTCGAGTCTCACTGGGTGCCCCTTTCATATGGCCTTGTGCCACATCTAAGCGAAAAGCTTAGTAAATTACTTCTCCTGAATGAATATAACCCCAAAGTAGTAGGCCTTCAAGGAACATTCCTCAAAGATCAGAACCAGTTGAACATAAAACACTTTCAGTCATACAATTACATATACAAAGATGGGCACAGAGCTTCTGGAGGTGGGTTTTTTTTTTCCTCCTTTGGGAAGATATACCCCAACAGCAAATCAACATCAACAGTGAACTCCAAGTGATTACTCTCAAAATTACCTTTCACAAACCAGTAAATATCTGCTCCACTTCTATATATCCACATGATCCCATAAACAACCAAAAACTTAATAAACTAATAGAACAAATTCCTAAACTCCACATATTACTCGGTGACTTTAACAGTCACTATGCTATATGGGGGTGCCTAAAAATCAACGAAAAGGCATGGATCTGGAGAAGGTAATCAATAGCCACAAACTTTATATCTTAAATAACAAATCTCCAACTTATCACAACCCATCTACCGGTTCCTACTTGTTGCGGAGCCGATAAGCGAGTCGACCCTGCAAATGAATTTAAGTTTAATGCGTACGCGAGTAGTGACAGCTAAACACAATGAAGGGGACAAAGAGGCAAGGTAACCGATACAACAAGAGTGACGATTTTATTGCCGGAATTACAAACGTGTATGTAAATGTCCGAGGCAGTTGTATGTGGTCTTCAGCTAGGATGGGTTATGTCGATAGCTGGTATGGTCGAGTCGTAGATGTGCGCAGCTGGAAGTTCGATGAGGGTAGCTGGCGTAGGTCGAGTCGTGGAGATACAGCTAGATGTTTGATGCAGGTAAGCTGAGGTCGGTCGAGTCGTTGAATGCAGCTGGACGATTGTAGCAGGAAGCTGAGATCGGTCGAGTCGTTGAATGCAGCTAGACGATCGTAACGGGAAGCTGAGGTCGGTCGAGTCGTTGGTAAATCGATGTCCCGGTTTTGACAGTTCGTTGGGTTAACCGGGAGGGGTGTCGATATGGTTGCTAGCCCGTAACAGCGAGTCGTTACGTGGGCCAGATGTGCAATGCTAGTGTAGTCTGTAACAGCGAGTCGTTACGTTGACTAGATGCTGCATTGCTGGGGCAGTCCGTAACAGCGAGTCGTTACGTGGACTGAATTGCAGGAGCGTCGTGGTCGGTAGATCGATATCCCGGTTTTGACAGTACGTTGGGTTAACCGGGGGTGTGTCGAACTGGTTGCTAGCCCGTAACAGCGAGTCGTTACGTGGGCCAGATGTGCAATGCTAGTGTAGTCTGTAACAGCGAGTCGTTACGTTGACTAGATGCTGCATTGCTGGGACAGTCCGTAACAGCGAGTAGTTACGTGGACTGCATCGCCGGAGCGTCGAGGTCGAAGCCAATGTTGGCAGCTTGGTTGTGTAGAGTCGAGCGAATTGATGACTAAGACTGAGCCGTGTCTTAGTACTACGGACCAAGTGAACGGACGCGGAACCGTGGCTAAGGTTTACCAGGCCTTATCACATACGAAGTCGAGCGAGCGGATCGGTGAAGCTAGGGCTTTGTCGTGCCCCTAACTTGTGCGGGCATATCGTTTACGGTAGCTATGGCTTTGTCGTGCCAAATAGCTGTGCGGGCGTATCGTTGATGGTAGCTATGGCTTTTCGCGCCAAAGCTGTGGTGGTAGCTAAAGCTTTTCGCGCCAAAGCTGTGTGAGTGTATCGGGTGGTAGCTAAGGCTTGCGCATCAAAGTTCTGCACTGCACAAGCCAAAGCTCTGCACTGTCGAGCGAACGGGCCAGGAAGCCGAGGCTAAGATTGGCGTTATCTTAGCGCTGCGTAGGTAGTGGAGCGGTAGCTAAAGGCTAACCCTTGCCTTTAGCGCTACGCAGCCAAATGGACGAGCGGAACCGAGCGATGGTTAAGACCGGCTGGTCTTAGTGAGTCTTCTTCGTGTTTGCATCCAGGCCGTCTATTTCGACTGGTCGTTAAGGACTGTCAGAGATACTCCGACCTGCACAAAGTGACCCCTCATGGCCCTTAAAAGGACCGTAAGTGCATATAGATGTGATGGGAAAAAAAAGGGTTGAATCTGCCACTAGAAGTGGCGGTGAGGTGGATGCAACCACGATAACGTAGGATCCAAGCCTCGTGGAGCCGAGTGGCCCCTGAAAGCGTCCGCGTAGACTTCTGTTTATTTGTCGCTGCCTCCCACCAGACACGACTTGACACATGGTCAAAAGCCCGAAGGCCGATTAAAGTGGGGACAAAGGGGAGGGGAAGGTCGGGAACGAGCCGAGACTCGAACCCTGCTGGTCTATGCTGCTCATCAGCTCACTTAGTGCAATGTGAGCCTGATGAGGCAAGCAGTTTCACGAACCCAAATGTGGGTCCGGGCACATATGCCGGGTTATGGCTTGAACTAGACACCAAGGTCTAGTAGCATACATAGGTTTCGAGAAAGTCCCCGGGGACCTCTGATATTTATCGATGCGTCCTACCAACGCACGAATATGGCACAAGGCCTTTTTTAACGTGGGTCCGGTCGCAGGGCAGAAGCCCACACGCGTCCGGCATTCCCGTCGGCATTCCTCTTTTTGGGGCGCCTCAGGCGCCAGGCAATAAACCCAACCCCCCGAAGTGGGTATAAGCCTGGAGGGATGGCCCCCTGAGGCCGGAGGAAATCTCCAGTGCCGAGGCACACCCGTCAGAACCGCCCAGAGGTAAGACGGCCTACCGAATGCAACCCAAGAACTGGAGAGGAAAGGTCACAAACACCCTAAAAAAGAGCGAGGACCTCTGTATTTATCGAAGCGTCCCACCAACGCACGAATATGGCACAAGGCCGTTTTTAAGGTGGGCCCAGTCGCTGGGCCGAAGCCCACACGCGTCCGGCCAGGCCAAAAATACCTTCGGCCCCGTCGGCATTCCCCTTTTTGGGGCGCCAGGCAATAAACCCAACCCCCCGAAGGAGGTATAAGCCTGGGGGGATGGCCCCCTGAGGCCGGAGGAACTCTCCAGTGCCGAGGCACATCCGGCAGAACCGTCCAGAGATAAAACGGCCTACCGAATGCAACCCAACAACTGGAGAGGAAAAAAAGTCCGCGGGGACCTCTGTATTTATCGTTGCGTCCCACCAACGCACGAATATGGCACAAGGCCGTTTTTAAGGTGGGCCCGGTCGCAGGGCCGAAGCCCACACGCGTCCGGCAAGGCCAAAAATACCTTCGGCCACATCGGCATTCCCCTTTTTGGGGCGCCAGGCAATAACCCCCCCCCGAAGGGGGTATAAGCCTGGGGGGATGGCCCCCTGAGGCCGGAGGAAATCTCCAGTGCCGAGGCACACCCGGCAGAACTGCCCAGAGGTAAGACGGCCTACCGAATGCAACCCAAGAACTGGAGAGGAAAGGTCACAAACACCCTAAAAAAGAGCGGGGACCTCTGTATTTATCGTTGCGTCCCACCAACGCACGAATATGGCACAAGGCCGTTTTTAAGGTGGGCCCGGTCGCAGGGCCGAAGCCCACACGCGTCCGGCAAGGCCAAAAATACCTTCGGCCCCGTCGGCATTCCCCTTTTTAGGGCGCCTCAGGCGCCAGGCAATAAACCCAACCCCCCCGAAGGGGGTATAAGCCTGGGGGGATGGCCCCCTGAGGCCGGAGGAAATCTCCAGTGCCGAGGCACACCCGGCAGAACCGCCCAGAGGGAAGACGGCCTACCGAATGCAACCCAAGAACTGGAGAGGAAAGGTCACAAACACCCTAAAAAAGAGCGGGGACCTCTTAATTTTCGCTGCCTGAAGCCTTTTTCATATGAAAGAAAGGGAACTCCACCTCTGTCGCGCCACGTGAATAGAAAGTTCTTCTATAAAAAAATGGACGTAGAAAATAAGTACTTCTATAGCCCCGTATAGGCTTGCGAAGCGTATTACTTCCATTTTTATAGAATTATTTCTGGTAGACGTGTTTTGCAAATGTTGATAAATGTTAATTTATCCCTTTCTTTGCTGTAACGGCCGGTTAGAGTCGAAAAGGGACTTCGTCATTTCCGGCGGTACCCGGATGTTATTTTCCTAGGGCGAAGGAAGAATCCGATCTGTTTACGTTCGTAAGCCGGTCGCGGCATACTCACCTATCGACATCACACTACCTGTCCTTCAAATACACGGATTACACATGGAAGGTCTATGATGATCCTTATAACAGTGACCACTTCCTCACAATACTGGAAATAACACAACCTATCCATGAAAACCATAGACCTCCCTGTTGGAAAATAAATAAGGCCGACTAGCAACAATTTAAAACCTTATGCAATAAGAGACTTAATTCAAGACCCAAACAGCACAGTTCTAATAAAGCATTTTACTGAAACATTAATAACAATAGCAAATGAAACTATACCAAAAATCTCACAATCAAATAGACGCAATCCACCTTGGTTTAACAATGTGCTCAAAATAGCAATCTGACTACGAAATGCTGCCTTCCACAAATTCAAAAAAGAACCATTAACAATTAATCTCAAATCTTTTAAACTACTCAGAGCAAGGCAAGGAAAACTATTAAATAAGCTAAAAAGATCAGTTGGCAAAATTATGTAAATAAACTTAATTCGTCTACCAAAACAAACACAATCTGGAAAATGATCCGCAAAATCTCCAGCAAAAATCAGTCTATTCCTCTCAAACACCTCATTAAAAATAATACTCAAGTCACCAATACAAAAATATTACCCATACACTGTCTGAGACCATCTCAGCAAATTCCTCCTCCTAAAATTTCTACTCAGAATTTAACAAATACAAAGACAAGAAAAAAAATACAAACAAAAGCTCAATTTTAAATCGGACAACACTGAAAGCTACAATGGATTCTTTTCATTATCAGAACTAAAAGAAACCATCCCAAAATCCCACAACACTGCAGTCGGCTCAGACGAAATTCACTACGAATCTTTCAGACACCTACCTCCCAAATCCTTAGAATACCTATTAACTGTATTAAATGACATTTTGAAAAATAGTAAATTCCCAGAATCATGAAAACTAGCTACCATCATCCCAATACCCAAACCAGGAAAGAATGATCTTTACGCATCAAACTATCGCCTAATAGCCTTAACAAACTGCCTGTGCAAAACCATGGAACGAATGGTCAATAAAAGGCTAGTTTGGTTCATAGAATCCAATAAATTTTTTACTAACTTTCAATGCGGCAGTAGGAGCTGAAAATCAACAATGGATCATATGTTCAGATTAGAAACCTCCATACAAGAGGTGATCATACAATAACATCTCGTTGCAATATTCTTTGACCGAAAGAAGGCATAGGAGACTACTTGGAGGTATAGTATCATGAATGACCAACACAACATGTGATTGAAAGGCAGACTTCCAAACTTTATAAAAGCTTTTCTTTCGGACAGGAAATTCGGAGTATGTATTGCTTCAACCCTATCAAACATCCAAAATCAAGAAAAAGGAGTCTCTCAAGGGAGTATGCTATCAGTAACTCTCTTCAACATGAAAACCCATAGCATCACTAATTGCCTGAATCCTGGAGTTGATAAGTATTGGTTCGTTGCTGACTTCTGCATCTCCTCTGCATCCAAATATATACGTACACCAAAAGCTCAACTGAAACAGGGCATCAACAAAATAAACAAATGGGCAATGATAAACAGTTTTAAAATTTCCAAAACAAAAATATTTTTGTCAATTAAGAAAAATGCACAGCAACCCTACACTAAATCTGGACGTATCAGAAATTCTAATCATTGACCAGTACAAATTCCTCAGCATTATTTTTGATAAAACTCTCTCTTTCATTCAACACATTCAATACTTAAAAGAGAAATGTTGTAAAACATTAAAACTTTTTGACGTAAGTGCCCACAAAGACTGGGGTGCAGACCAGCACACCTTGCTGAAATTATATAGAACCTTGATCCGCTCAAAAATTGACTATGGCTTTTTCATATATAGAGCAGCCAGAAAATGCTACCTCAAATGATTACTGACAGTCTACCATGAGGGATTGAGACTCATCTTAGGGGCTTTTTGAACATCCCCAGTTGAGAGCCTTTATTCTGAAGCCAACCAACCACCTCTAAAACTTCATAATTGTAAAGACATTTTTACCGTAAATCCAAATTGAATATATAACTCTAAAACTTAGATTCACAAAATTAGGTCTACAATACTACAGTAAACTGAAATCACTTCCATACGATCCGGCTTATGACTGCACTTTCAATCCTAAACAGCAAAACCTATGGAGCAGAGAAAAAAAACCATAAAAACATTCCCTGGATTGCTCGACTTTACCCTTGACACGTACCTTATAATGCTGAGTGTTAAGCAAGGTGGCATCAAGTACCATTTTATGAATCTTTGGTATGACTCGACCTGGGATCGAACTCTGGTCTCCCGGACTATTGGAGAAGACAGTACTCATTAGGACAAGTGTACCGGATATTGGTATGATGGTTACACTTTGGTGTAGTAGCTATCGAAAAAGGAGCCTTCAGGTCACTCTTGACTACGGTCACCAACTTAAATTTTTACTTACATAAGCAATATTTTTTTATAGACTCATTCACATCAGTGTTGACCATCCAGAAAGGACTTAGATACATTAGCTTTGTGTAAACACTGGATGCAGTCAAGAAGACAAGCCAAGAGTGATAGATGATAGGGATGGATGGCAAGAGAGTCAGGGAAGTCTGTGCTGCCATTTTGACTTGATGATGAAGATGATCAAGAGTTTACAAAACTAAAAGTAGTGTGTTTTTTTTTTAATTTTAATATTATCATTATCATATTGGCTCAAGAGGTTTTGATTTTGTTTTGAGCATTTTTTGACATTATTGTTTATTCAGTGATTCAGTTCATATCTTTCTTCCCGAAATCACTATGTTTTCCCAAATCTTCAGAATGACCAGAAACATCCAGTCAACCAATTTGTACTCTAGTTATCTCTTTTTAACTGCTTTTCTTTTCTCCCTATCTAATCAAAGCTCTCTTTATTTTCTCCCTACATTGTCTTTGAGAGATTAGTTTCTCTTCATACCTTCCTCCTATTCTCATTCCAGTCCCTCTTTCTCTTTTTTAGCTTCTTTCAGTCTTCTTACTTACTATTTGCTCCTTTACGATTTTATCTATTTTTTAATCTC
The DNA here is from genome assembly GCA_963585895.1 of Sepioteuthis lessoniana. Classification (NCBI taxonomy): domain Eukaryota; kingdom Metazoa; phylum Mollusca; class Cephalopoda; order Myopsida; family Loliginidae; genus Sepioteuthis; species Sepioteuthis lessoniana. The sequence continues at coordinate 57,428,362 of OY757913.1, forward strand.
TTTTTTCCTCCCTCTCTAACACATTTTTGCTCTTCCTACAACTTCTCTTCTGATTATTACTCCCTCTCTAAAACTTTTTTACTCTTTCAACAACTTCTCCTCGTGTTATTCTTCTCTCTCCCTAACACTCTTTTACTCTTTCTACTACTTGTACTCTTTCTACTCTTGTAATTCTCCTCTCTCTCTAACATGTTTTTCCTTCTTTCTACAACTTCTCCTCTTGTTATTCCTCCCTCTCTAACATGTCTTCATTACTTTTTAATATACCTCTATCTTTGTTTTCCCACCATTTTTTATTGATTAGTCTACTACTTCTGGCTTAAAACATGTTTCTTTTACCTCTCCTATCAACAAAATCCTCATACTCCTTTGCTGCTATATTTTCTTTAAACAGACTTTTTCTTACCATACTATCTTTTTCTTTCATCATTGCCACTCTTATTTGCCTTTCTTATTCTTGAATATCTTTTCTCCTCATCTTCCAGATGAAAGATTAAACTTTTCTCTTTTTTTTAAATTCTCTGGAATATTTTCATATCATTTGTATTGATAATTACATATTTCTCTCTCTCATATATATATATATATATATATATATATATATATATACATGTGTGTGTGTGTGTGCATAGAGGAGTGAGGAAATTAATAACAATATCTACAGCCATAAGATTTTTGACCCACCAAATATTCATATATATATATATATATATACATTTTCAAATACTAATTACATCACGTACATTTTGAAACAGAACACTTTTAATAATAATAATAGAATGATAAGAATTTTCTCTTTTTTTTCATTTGAAAATATTCTCTGGGATGAGACATATCATATACTCACATCTCTCTGAAGATGGTTTTTTAAAAAAAAGAACTGAAACATTAAATTTTGGTCTATTCATTTACAAATAAATACACCCTCTAAATATCTTGCTTTTCTTCCAATTTTATATATATATATATATATAAAATGAAAATAATTTCTGTTACATAAAATGCTGCAATCCTATACGAATATTTATTTGTGGTATTTGCATAAAAACATCAATATTTGAATTTGTGTGTGAATACATGTGTGTGGCATATACAACCAAGTAGGAAATGACTTGTAAATGTGTTGTACTATGCAATTAATGTGTAATTGCATTATCTTTTATGGCTTTTGGCCATTCCACTTATGGTCAGGCTGAGAACTTTTCAGCACCTTTTATTTATACTATGTTGATTACAATTGTTGTCTACAGGGAAAGGCATGGATGTACGAAAAAGAAGAAAAATTCTCAATATCACAAGATAAAAATACTATAAAATTGGTTATTTTAAAATCATAACAATTGTCACAAAAAGTTTCATGAAGAGTGATCCCTATATATATATATATATATATATATATGAGAGGGGGAATCTTCATGGTGTAATAGCTAAAGAGCTGGACTGTGGCCTCAAAGAAATGAGTTTGGACTCCCATCACGCTATTATGTTCACTTTCAAACTAATACCCTTGGAAAAGATATGAAACTCCCCTTATCTCCTCAGCTATGGGTTAAATAGTATCATTACTGTTCTTCTACATGGATAGCTTTGGCATTAAATAACCCATGAAAGATGATATGCCATCAAGCAAAGAAATCAAACCAATATATGTACATATATAGAGAGAAAGAAAAAGATGTATGTATAATATAATACATCTTAATTCATAAGATTATGGTATATCATGGCAAATAAAGAAAAAATAGACTAAGACTGATATATATATATATATATATATATAAGGATTCTGGTTTTATTCTTCGTGAATCTGTATCATAATTCTTTATGACTAGTATGAATGATATGTTTACAAACCTAATCTGATTAGAGCCATTTAAAAATCTTTCCTTTTCTTGCAAGCATTTTTTGTTGATTTCCTTTATACAAATATTCCTTTACCCTATAATATACATTGTGTTATTAAATCTTTAATTGGGTTACTAATGCATTTCCTGTTTTAAAATTGATTTTATTGAAAATGCCTTGCACTGAAAAAATCTTCTTTGATTTGTCCTCTAAAGACGTCATGGCCTACTTTTTTGCACCAAAGAAAAGAGGTAAGTGAACAAAGAAAAAAAAAAGGATACACAGATCTGGATTAAATTTTTATTGGTATTTTCATGAATTCTATGAATCTTTTTATTTTTTCTTCTGGTACGTAAATCTTCTTGGCAAAATATCTCTGTAGGATTTTTACAGTATATTTAAAGTGTAGAAATCAACAGCACTACCAACTGAAGATTTTGGAAATAAAGAAAGAAGCAAAAAAACATGTAATCAAAGCTAGCATAAACTCTCTGAAAGATAAACTCTTTCTGCCCAAGAAATTTTGATGAAAATAGGAATCGCTGTCCATCAAAGAGATATTAATTTTTTTTTCAAGTAGACAAGATAAACGACAAAGCCTTAAAGTCCATGGAGTTCTGTGTATATTTTTGGTGGTGTTGTTGTATAAGTTCTCACTGGGCAAGTTATTGAGGATAACCTTTTCTTGGCAAATATCTGTACATTCTTTTAAACTTTGGAAATACATCAACTATCTGAAAATAAATTTTACAGAAGTAGAAAACTCTTATTCCTTATTTTTCATTTATTTTTATGTATAAATGAAGTATTGTCAACCATCAATATTAATTTTAGCAATTATTTTCATTTATCTTGAATATTTTTAATCACAGCTTAACCCATCAATCTATGGTTGATTTTAACAGCAAGTCAACCTATCTAGGGTTATCTATTTGTAGGGTTGAGGAAATTGTGTTTATTATACACTCATATTGATATTTTTTGTGTAGTTGTTTCTAAAGAGTTTTTTTGTTGCTTTTTTTACCCACAGTGATGTATTATCAATTATTCCTATCAAAGACAAATAATTTGCACACAGTTGTATGATTTCAAGTATTTCTGTCTAGTACTAATAATTGAATGATTTCAAGTAACTATTTCTATTTGATAATAGTCATTTGTTTGCACACAGTTGAATATAGTTTCAATTAACTAATAATACTCCTTAGTAAATAATGATAGTTTTAAGTAACTGTTCTCAATACAAATAATTTACAGTTATATGGTGTCAAGTATTCCAATCGAATAAGAATAATTTTTAAACAGAGGAATAAGATTGATTGATTTTAATGGCATGTCAATCCACATAAAGTTATTTTATGCCAAGAGATTAAGGAATTGCATTCATTGTATGTTCATATTTACATTTTTTTGTGTTATTGCTTTTTAAGATTTTTTTTTTGTTTTTTATTTTTTGCACGTGGTCCTGTTGAATACAAATAATTTTCAGACAGATCTATTTGCCCATAGGTACTTCCATTCCCAGTTAGAGTTGAGAGTTATGGCAATGAAGATGTACTCCACACTCCCCAGATCTAAAGAACTGGAGCCTCACCATTGGATGCAATTTTGAATCATATCCAGGAGGCTACATTTTGGGATGGTCTTACTTATCTGCAGGGGATACAGTAAGCCTATTCTAAGCCCTACTGACAGGACAGTATGAAGATGTTGTAATGCTGACCAAAGAAAGACACAGGGAACACAAAAGGTTTGATAGAAAAACATATATATTCAAGTAACATAAACAAGATACAAATGAACCTGGTTAAACAGTAGTTAGTTGGTAGAAAGTTGAAAGTCCAGTGTGGTTGTGACTATTCGTCTGCTACACAAATGGTAATACACGTGATTGTGTCACGCTGATCCTATTTACCCAACCCTCCGCTCGGGCAGGATATGACACATGGTCAATTTTTAAACGGAGTTTAACAGGTTTGAATTCAGAGTTTTCCTTCTCCTAGACTAGTTGCCTTACCAAGGCTGAAGAATCCATTCTGTCCTACTATTTACCCATAGCTGGAGGGAGACTAATTGGATTCATACCTTTCCCAAGGGTATTAGTGCTATGTGAAATGCAATCAGTCTCGTCCAGGATTTGAACTCGTGTCGCCGTGTCCATTTCCTACGATGATAACAATTACACCACGTGTGTCACGCTGATTGGTGCACTCTGTCTGATGCTCTCGTTGACATGTATTTATGGAGGAGGGTGAGTCCATTATGTAGGGAGTACAACAGAAGATACAGTCGAGATTAGAAATAATAAATGATAAATTCTCAGTAGGATTTGAATACATGTCCGATTAAATGCAGCAACTGTTCTTTTTTGAACTACAGGAACTAATTGGTCAGTAGAAACTCAAATCTTACCTTTCTATCTCATCCTCTCATCTCGTCTTTTTCTCTCTTGATGGCGTATTCATTTTTATTATATTCTTTATACTAATACTGTTAGTAGCATCTTTTATAAGTTCTATTTGTAGATGAACATTTGGGAATAAAGCTTCTCTAATCCTGAAAAACTCTCTTTTCTGCAAATTTTCTTTCATCATTCAGAATTTAAGATGATTTATGTGCCCAGATAATGAATCCTTTGTTTCTTCATTTCTTTGTGAATAAGTATGTATTTACTCAACCCTTTCAACACAGTATGAGGTGCCTTCAATAGATTTCAAGACTTTTTTCGTACGGACACTTTTATTGATAATACACACATGAAACTCTAGTCCCCTTCGAAGTAATCTCCTCCAGCTGCAATGCACTTGTACCGTTCCAACAACTTCTGGAAGGCTCCATGGGAGTCCTCTTGTGTGAGTGTGTCAATGACCTTCGTCACAGCCTCTTTCATCTCCTCAATTGTCTCATAACGACAGCCTCTAAGTTTTTCCTTGACCTTAGGGAATAAGCAAAAGTCACAGGGAGCAAGGTCTAGACTATAGGGATGGTGAGGAACTGTCTTGATGCCCATCTAGGTCAAATAGTCTGTGACAAGGATGGAGTTGTGGACTGGTGCATTATCCTGGTGGAAATGCCACTGACTTGATTTGAAGAATGTTGGCCTCTTCCGACGGAATCTCTTCCTGAACTCCGTTAAAACCTCAACATAGTATTCCTGGTTGACTGTCTGTCCAGTGGGAACCAAGTGCATGTAGATCATGTCAGTGCTGTCAAAAGAGGGATCATCAAAAGTTTGTGGATGAATTTGCTCTGTCTGGCCTTCTTGAGTCTGGGAGAACCAGCATGCTTTGACTGGGAACTCTGTCTGAAGCATTCCATATGTTTCTGTAGCATTTTTTTTCCAAGTTTAAAACAGAATTTTATTGCATATCGTTCTTCTAAAGTGTCCTCACATCCAGATTGCATTTTTGAAATTCACCTGCTGTGACAATCAGGCTGTAGTAGGGTGTATTCCAATTGCTGCTGTAGTTGTTCTTTTGAACCTGAAATCATAAAAATTGGTCAGTCATTTCATAAGATGTATAGCAATAACATACTGAATTTTCAAGAGTCTATGACAATTCTAAATGCCTGTTCAAAAAAGTCTGGAAACGTATTGTAAGCACCTCGTAGGTCACTTTCAGAGTTTTCCTTCTCTTAGATTGGTTGCCTTACCAAGGCTAACTCGGTCTGCTCTTCTGTTTACCCACAATTTGGATACGGAGAAGAAATGGATTCATAATTTTCTGTAAAAGGAAACACAAAACAGTCTCTTCCCAGTTTTGAACTCAGGTCCTTTCCATATGATGATAACCATTACACTAAATGCACCTCCATAGATCTCTTCCCTAATGCACACATCACTGGGCAGAAATTATATTTGCCCCGATATCATTACGACATGAGCTGGTATTGTTACTACAGTAGTTACTTCTAAATGTTTGCTATGTTTTTGTTCTAAATTTTAAAGAAAACCAAATGGTATATTATCTTTGTCATTATTTTTAGATGAAGTTCAATCAGTTATTATCATATTTGCTGGGCCAATGAATATGTTGATCACGAAAACTTTTTGGAATGAGTGAAGTGACACAGGAAAGACAAAACCAACTTTTATTTGGCAATAAATTGAAGGAAAATTTGAAATGGAAATCTACGAGCAAGTTGATTAAGTCTTGTTGGTCTGGGCAGAGTCATTCATTCATGGTGTCATGAAGCTGGCAGTTCGTAGGCAGGGTAATATAGCCAAAGCTTCTTAGTGTCCCTGCTCTGCTAGTGAAGTCGACGGTAGTCTGAGTGGTGTCGTCTGTTCGTGGGTTTGGTTTTAATGCATTTGACTTATCTTGAAAGAGCAGTAGTTAGGAGATAAGACCAATGCCCCTGAAAAGGTAGTTGGTGGGAAAACACCTTTGCTCTTAAAAGGACAGTTAAAACGAATGACTGGACTGCTGTGTTCCCTTTTCATGGTTGAAAAAAGGAAGTGATGATGTCTTGTAGCCTGGAACCGGTACCAGTGAATGGAAGAGTCGATCCTTTCACCTCGGGCTGTGTCCACTCCACTGACCTCATCGTGACTATGACTTTTTCTACCGATACGTCAGATTTTGGTTGGGAAACTTCTCTCTAGTTTTCGTGTATAAAGTATTGGGTCATTATATGACCGAGAGAAGTTTTAAAATATCACTAGCTATATGAAGTAGTAAGAAAATACCTCCATGACGACTTGCAGAATTAATTGTCTCGAAAATAGTTTTTAGTTTGTAGTGGAAATTTTCATTGGCTGAGGACATTGGTGACATGATGTGTTCAAAACCAAAATGGCTACGATAAGGCCATCCTCCTAGATAATTGATAGTCATCACTCAGTAATGAATATAGGATTTAAATTTCTTGGGATGCATACCTTCCATCTGGAACTGGTTTGTCTCTCCGAAGGTGCTGTCGTAGCAGGCTGTAGAGCAGACGAAGATGCAGTCGTATTTGTTTGTATGTCAGATTGAGCGTTCATTCATTGCAGGATATGTCCTCACGGTGAAAGCAGGTTTAACACGATCAATGGAGTCGATATCTGTAAGGTTAGCATACTGCGATCAGGGACTTTGAAAAGTCCCATATACGTTGGTGTGAGAGAACGAAAACGAGTCCATTGTCGTGAAGTTGATGAGGGATGTACATGTTTGTTGGTTGTTGTCGCAAAGGAGTGTATGTCAATTTAGCCATTTGATGTCAATACTCCAGAACGAAAAGTGTTGTTGGAGATGGATTCGTATTGGGTGAAAAATATTATCCTGACACCGAAAGAAGAGTGCTGAAGAAGTTGCTGAACAGCCCAAATCTTCGTTTAGAGTGTTTCTTAATGATAAAAGGAGCGAAGAAAGATGGTCGACAAAATTTGTAATGTTGTTTCTGTTAGGCAGGCAAGTTTTCAGTGATTGATAAAATCTCTGCAATGGATGGTCGGTGATCACCTGTGGTGTGCTGGTGTACCTTGCATTTCTGTCGCTATAAACACATGGAAAGCCAGTCACGGACATCAGAGTTGATGTTAGGCCATGCAAAGCGACTTCTGATGAGTTGACTGTGACCCATTTGCTAAGATAAGACAATCTGTGCAGGTGTTGAAGCATGACTTTCCTGAGAGACGGGGAACGAAGGATCTAGGAAAACCCAACTTGACGTCCCAGTATAATCTTTAGTTACTGAAGGGGGCTGGGAATTCCTGAAGTTCCAAGGAAGTGTCAGCAAATACACCCAGCAGAGTTGAATCAGATTTCTGATAATCGGCTATCCAATCCTGACTCAGGATGTTCGCATCAAAGGAGTCCAATCCTGGAAATTGTATTGGCAACAATAACAGTACAACAAATGACAATTTATTTTGTTGCAGATTACAGAATTATGGTCTTATAGACGATGGAAATTGTCGCGACGACTGGTGATTGTCGTTGTTGGTAGAGTCAGCTGGTGGTCGTCGTTGTTGGTGGAAACAGCTGGATGATCAATGTCCCGGTGGTACAGTACTTTGGTTTAACTGGGGGAGGTGTCGATGTGTCTCAAGTGTTGATGCTAGTCTGAGCAGTGAGTCATTCGTGGACTAGATGCTGTAATCCTGGAACTGGTCTGCGGTTGGTGCTGGTAGCTTGGTCATGCACGATCGAATGAGTGGGCTAAGACTGCCGTGACTTAGCTTCATGTTGGCGAGGAACGGACGAACGAACGGACGAATCAGTAACTAAGACTATCGTGTCTTACCGTTGTGGTGCCGAAGAACGAATGAACGAGTGGTATGAATAAGACTACTGTGCCTTAGCATTGCGGAGTCCGGGGAACGAGCGAACGAGTGTTTTGGTTAAGACTACCGTGTCTTAACGCTGCAAAACCGAGAAACGAGTGTTGTGGCTATGACCGCAGTGTCTTAGCACTGCGAAGCCGAGCGAATGGACGGGAAAACCGTGGCTAAGACTACTGTGTCTTAGCACTGCGAATCCGAAGAAACGAGTGTCGTGGCAAAGAATGCCGTTCCTTAGGGCTGTGCGAGTGGGAACCAACCGAAATGGTTAAGGACAGATGGTCTTATTATCCTCTTTATGTTTGCTTCCGGGCCGTCTGCTTCGACAAGTTCATGGGAACTGTCAGAGATACTCCAACACTAGGGATGGAGACCTGTAATGGGCCTTAAAAGGACGCCCCACCAAATGGACGAGTTTGGTACAAGGCCTTTTTTAAGGTTGGTCCAGGCGCAGGACCATAGCCCAGATATGCCTGACATTCCCCAAAATGCCTCGGACCCCGTTGGCATTCCCCTAAAAAGGGGCTCCAGGCGATAAGCATAGGAGGGTTAGAGCCAAAGGGTACGACCCCTTGAGGCTCGAGGTATGTCCAAAGACCTGACACACCCGACCAGATCCGTGCCGCTGACACCACAGCCGAAGTGTGTCCTATCAATTGGTTTTAGAGGAGTGCGAAAGTCGTATCACACTACCAGGGCTGCGTGAACAGAAAGTTTGTCAATAAAAATTATCAGTAGTAATAGAATCCTTCCTAAGCCTGAAATTGGCTTCTATAGATAATCCACTTTATTTTGACTGAATGACTTTCGAAAGACTGGCACTGTTAATGTTGTAAAAAGATAGATTTTTTTTTCTTTCTGCGCTGGGACTGTAGGTCAGGGCTACGGATGATTTCATCATTTCTGGTCGTAGCCGGACATAGCGTTTTTAAGGGTTTTGAGTGATCTGGTTTGTTTACGTTTTTGACAGGGCACGACAGAGGTATTTTTGTCGGAGCTGTTGTTCAGTTAGCTATCGTCAAAGGCTTGTGATCAGGTGCCCGTGGTGTAATGGTTATCGTCACAGGATATGGACACGGCGATACGAGTTCAATTCCTGGACAAGACTGATTGCATTTCACATAGCACTAATACCCTTGGGAAAGGTATGAATCCAATTATTCTCCCTCCAGCTATGGGTAAATAGTAGGGCAGACTAGGTTCTTTAGCCTTGGTAAGGCAACTAGTCTAGGAGAAGGAAAACTCTGAATTCAAACCTGCAAAACTCCGCTTTAAAAATTGACCTTGTGTCATATCCTGCCCGAGCGGAGGGGTTGGGTAAATAGGATCAGGAAAGATTGTAAAATGCCGGCCTTCCAACAGGTTTTAATATATGGGTGGTTCACATACACTATAAGTTAATTTGCAGTTATTCATGTAACGCTGAACAGAATAACAAAACTTCTTTGAAGAACAACAATGAATGGTTTATTTTTATGACAGAAAGTAGACGAGTCAGAGTGAGAAAAAGTTCTTTTTTGTGTATCAGGTAGCAGTGTCGCAGGTAGTATGCCAGTTCTTTAGTTTTTTCGTATGTTGCAGGTAGCAGCGTTAGTTCTTTTGTGAGTGTGTTATCTTCTTTAGTGGATATCTGTGGCAACAGTTATCTTCAGTAAAGATCGTCAATGCTGGGTTCAGGTTACAGGAGAGAGGTCTTTCTTCCTTGCTGGTCTTGTGGTCTCTGTTCCACTGGCTGACTTCCAAAAAGGGCTTGAAAAATAGTTCTTGAGAGGAAGAAGGAATCGATGCGCTCTGCCCGCTGACTGGTCAGTGAGTGGCCGAATCGCTTCGCAGGGGCATTGATTTGCGTGAGAAAATCTGTAACTGCTACAAGGTATTGGAAATGCTTGATGGCCAAATTGCTGACAATTCCCGAGAGAAAGTACTGGTGAGAGTTTGGCTGAAAAGAACGCAGTAAGTTTACGTTGAAGATTTAACTCTCCCTTAACCTCTACACCTACCCCCTGGTCTGATGCATCTATCGTCAGACGTATTCGAGTATGTGGGTTGTTGTCGATAAATGATAGTTTGGTGAAATTTGCCTGTGTGGTTTTAGCTGAGCGAAATGAATGTAGGTGGTCGTCCTCTAAGGAAATGCACTTGTTCTTTCTCTGAAGGAGGTTAGTGGATTTAAGATCGAAGAACAGTTAGGAATGAACCGTCGATAAAAGTTGATCATTCCTAAAAAAGACGCAGTTGTTTGAAAAACGTTGGTACTGGAAAGTCCTGTAATGTATTCAGCTTCCTGGGTGGTAGATCAATGCCATTAGCATCCGTGATGTACCCTACGAAGTCAGTACGTGAAGAACCGAATATACACTTGTCCAGGTTCAGTCGAAACCCGTAGTGGAATAGGGGCTATAAGACTTGGTGTTGGTGCTATTTATGTGAGGTAATATTCCTACTGGCTATAAGGATATCGTCGATGTATGTGTACATAAATGATAGTCCACGCAATCCCTCATCGATTAGCTTCTAGAATCTTTCGGTTGCATTATACAAACCGAATGCCATTTTTATGAATTCGTATGAGCCAAAGAGTGATATAACCGCAGTCTTTGGAATGTTCCTCGGTGCAACTGGGATCTGATAACAGACCTTAGTCAGATGGATTTTAGAGAATATAGATGTGCCTTGTAATCTACACACGAAGTCGTGGATATGAGGAATAGGATAACGGTCAGAAATACAGGGTGGAACGATAAAATTGTCGTCCTAAAGAAAACAACACTACAGCTTTATTTTAAAACTTTTTTTGAAAAAATCATTTCAGGTAACTTGATTATGTAGTAGAGCTGACATCTATTCAATGTAGCCGCCTTCAGCCTCAATCACCGCCTCGATACGGATCCGGAACTGGGAACATGCCTTTTCTACAAGCGCCGGCGGGAGCTCGGCGAATACTCGGCGGATGGCGGCGATCAGGCTGGCTTTGGTGTTGTGGGAGGTCATGTTGGTGATGTTCTCGATGTATGACCAAACGAAGTAGTCCAGCAGGTTCAGATCGGGGGAGGAGCACTCCTTCTGAAGCCAAGCCTGGGTCTCTTTGGACTTGTGAGCCGGCACCGACTCCTGCTGCCACACCCAGGGTCTTCCACCGGCCACCTGATTGCACCAGGTGATCACCACACTCTTCATCAGATCCAGGTACACTTTGGGGTTGACTTTCAAGCCGACTTCGAAGGTGTGAGGTGGCATGATGTGGCCTTCCACATCACCACCTCTAAAGGGTCGCCCGATGCGTTGAGCTGTGCCCTCAATCGCTGAACCGTCCAGATTTGCATTTTGAGGGTGCTGGCAATGGTCCTGTTGTCATAACTTGGATCGGTAGAGTGTATGAATTGTACAGCCGCGCATCTCCGATCTCGCTCGTTGAACAGTGTGTCACTTTCAGAAATGATAGAAGGCTCCTATCGCTCTTGGGATTTGTACACAACTGGTCAACTGGTAGATAGTCTGCAAAAAAAAAAAAAAAAGAAAACCGGTTTTCATTAAACGGAAATGGAACCATGTCGTCTTTTCTAGGGCGACAATTTTATCGTTCCACCCTGTAGTTGAGGATGTTCAGTTTTCTATAGTCTACACATATCTGAAAGGCAGTGCTCCTAAGTATAGGAACCAGATGTAACTTGACATTCACTCGGATGAATGACCAAGTATAGTCAAGCCGTATGTCAATATTTAATGTGAGAGATTTGCTGCTGTAAGTCTCTATCAAGGAGCAGTTAACAGCTTGAAGTCTGAACAGGGCAGGCTTAGTGGAGGGTTCGTTTGCGTAGGGTATCATGCTGTTTGCCACGTCCGTGTCGACAAGGAATTTCAGCTTGTTATTTCGGTCCCGTACACAGAATAGGCGACATTGACTCTCCTTACCAGCAAGGTCTGTTGCCACAACTTGCTGCTTGTGTCATTTCTCTTAGCCGAGTGATATTTGCTGGGAGAGCTGCAGTTCCGAACCCTGGAGCCATATTTGTGATCAAAAGTCTCTGTTGGTAGACCGACTTCGACTGGAGCTATATAGCTGACCCGTACTATTCTATCTAAAAGACGATAGACTCCCGGCCACCTGCATAGAGTAAACTCCAAACCGCTTTTACATTGTTCCTGTAGGATACATGGCGCCACCGATATAGGTGTTTGGTTAAAAGTTCTTCTAAGTGAAATCATGTGGAGGTTGCCGGTTCAATTCTGACTAAGGTAAATAACAAGGAATTCTTACTGTAGCTTAACTCTGGTACCTGGTTATGGTTAACGGAATTAGAACAATCTACTTCCGTGGATTAAATAAAGGGTTCGGTTCAAAGTTTGACATGAAACACCTAAAAAATGCTGAAGAACACATCGGTCAAAACATTGTGAATAGAACAATAAAGATGAAGACAATAGTACGAATACTTTAAATGATAAAAATTATCAAGTTTCATCTCAGAAAATTAGACAAATAAAAAATATTTTACAAAAAATAACAATTCTGAAAAATTGTTAGAATTATTAGAATTATTTTTTATGCCTATAAAAATATTCCTTTATGAATTTATATTGAAAATTTCTATTTTTAAAAAATGAGATTTTTAGCTTTTAAAAACTTGGCGAGATTTATCTGTCATAACTTTGTCTTAATGTATTGTGAATTACAAAGACGTGAAATTAAATCATTTAAGTTTCAATGAAATTTACTTGATTTTTAACACAAAAAATTCTCACTCTGCTAATTTTAGTCAGAGTAAAATCCATTCTTTCTATTCTTCATGTCCATATATCAGATAATGTTTTATCTTTCAGAAAAGAAAACTCATGGACTTTAGGTCCATTTTTATAATTTCATTTGCAATGAGGTAGAAAACATTTATGAGGCATTGGTTATGTTTGTAAATTAATTCAATATTTCAAAGAATAAATAGATAAATAATTTAAAACATCGTGAAAAATCTAATACACTAACAAGAGATTTCCTACAAACTGAAAAGACTCAAGATGGTGATATCATGTTTTCCCCCCACTACAGAGCTATTCTTCTCAGTAGATTTTTTTTTCATGCCCTTTTATGTAGAGAGGAGTCCTTGTGACATTGTGGTTTACATACTAGACTGTGACTTCATTATAAGCAAGTTAAAACTCCAGTTGTGCTATTACATTCACTTTTGGACTAATACCCTCGGGAAAGGTACAAGGTATCTCAACATGGATGCAACCCATTAATATGATATTGATTTATTACTGAGACAAGCACAGTGGTGGTCATTTGAAACACATCCTGTAAAAAAGGCACCCTTTGAGCCACAGAAAACAAATCAATGCTTTTTTAATTGTTATTATATCAGCTTCCAGGTCATGCAATCTTTTTTTGAGTTTCTTGTCTCAGTAAAAAACATATATTAATGGGTTGCATCGATTTTTAGAATGTTTTGAAAGATTTTATCTCCCAATAAGTAGTGATGCAAAATATTTTTTCCTCTCTTATCCAAGGCTTTTTGATGAAGGATTAATTGTTGTTACTCTATTTTCACATCTGAAACAAAAAAGAACATATTGTTATTAGTAGTAGAGTTATTAGTAGTTACATGTGTCCAATGTATATTGAGACACTCAATATGAACCTCCCTATTTCCCACCAGCAAAGAATCAAATATCACTACTGTCCTTCTAAAAGGATTTTGGCATTAAATAACTCATGAAGGTTGATATACTGTTAAACAAAGAAACTAAACCATTTTTTGTACTCTCAGCTGAAAGTTGAACAATTTTTTTAACTTATTGTTTTCTATTTATTTAAAGGGCTATTCCAATGCAAAATAATAATTGAGGTCTATTTAATTTCAAAATAAAAACTTCATTAGAGATTTTTTTTTTTTAAATGAACTTGATGTTGTATGTTCAAATTTCTTTTGGACATTGTAAATATGGGATCACATGGGGTGTTGGAACGCCATCTTTTTTCTCTCTCAGGACTCCTTCTTTTCTAGACCCCAAGGCTTCAATTTACAGAACCAAATGGTTTGTCGGTCACTGTCTGTTTTTTTTATATCTTCACATGAGACAAGTAACAAAGTAACTAAGTAAACTTATTGATTCCACTTTCCTTTTCAGCTGCAAATCCTTCCACATGTCAACTATTGTTCTTAACAACCTTTTTTCTAAAATGCTACAAGGTTAAAATAATTCAAAAATAAAGTACATATATGAATGGGCAATCAGTGTAAAATGAAGTTCTATTGAATAACTGAGTTGACATTGTATCAAAGTCAATATACCGTAAAACTATTTTTCTTTCTTTTTCACATGTCAAAAATAGTTTATTCTGTAAAGAGAACCAAGAACTAGAGATTCTGTGAGTTCATGAACAATTTCTATGCCACCAAACAATTATTATTATTCAATGAAAAGTCACAATGGGTATAAGATTGCCTACATTTGGATGCATAAGTGGATAAAGCTCAACAAGGAAACAGCTACATCAAAATAATCACAAGGTGCAACATGAGAAAATCTGAAATATAAAAAGATCATTATTCTAAAATTGATCTACAAAATTCTACAAAAAAATAAGTAGAAGCAAAATTAAAAACATAAAGGTGTATGAATGTGAGTCTTCTTAAATGAATATTAAACAAAAAAGTTAATAACTAGTATTTTATTGGTATTTATACAAGTCAAAGCCACAACTATGGTAAACTTATTGATTGTACAGTCAGCTGTACTAACTTGATATAACACTAAACCAAACACTTATAAAATCTGTCTAGAATGTACTGAACTATACTGAATATCTTGAGAATCAGTTGCACTGTCTTGATCTAACTTGGCAATCCTTCAGAAAGGATCTTACTACATATGCATAAACAGATAGTCTCCCATGAGGTCACTCAGTCACATAGATCATAAGATCTCTTAATGGAGTTTTACTACTATCATTTTTATAGTGCAGGGTTTTTGTTAAAATATAATATCACCCAACTCTGCCTGTTCTCATCAGTATTGACTTTTAGTAAAGCTGAAATAGTCATTGCAACTCTGGAGATGAGATTGAAAAGAACATAACAGAGTGACTGATGGCAATCCTGAAAGAAGACTTTTTAGGTTGTTTTGAAAAGTCAAAGAGATACTGAGATGATTGTGTAATGTTCCAAAGGAAAGTACTTTGAAGTGGACTAAGGTGCCATTGCTCAAGGAAAACTATTTTTCTATTAATCATTTGCATAGTCTTGGCAGTTTATTATGAATTTCATTACCAATCAGAGAGGGCTTTACTGGACATGATAGACAGGGAAAGTCAAAGATACTATGTTAAATATACAAAGCCCTGAATATGGATGGAGAGAAAAATATGAAATATCAAAAGTTCAAAATTAGAAAATTACTCTATTATTTGCCACAGGAAATAAGTTAGAGCAAACTCTAAAAATTCAAAATATAGTTGGGTGGAGAATATATTTCATAACCACCAATTCTGGAATATTGGCAAATAATTTGCTTCTCAGAATTATCATGATGCCCGTAGGATTTTAATATTTGCTAATTTGATTGGTTGAGTAGCTCAGCATATCAACCCTTGTTGGTTATTTAAAGCCAACTCTTGTTAATGCATATATATTAAATATATAGGATTTGTAAATGAATAGTTTGTAGGAAAGAATTTTTATCTAAGCCAGAACTAATTAGTTAGTTAAATGGTTTCAAGTATTACTAACTGTAATGCTAACACTATTACTTTTACTTGCACATAGTTAAACGGTTTTAACTATTGGTATGAAACACTAATAGTTCTATTTGCCATAGTTGAATGGTTTCCAGTATAGTAAAGGATTAAACAGTTCTATATGACCTGCAATTGGGATCCTACCAGATATTATCACTCCATGTCAGAGTGGACCTGGAATTAATTGTAATGAAGGGGTACTCCACATTCCCTAAAGCTCCATTATAGTTTATCGTCATATCAGGACACTCTTTTGAGGGAGAGTGTTACGCTTCTGCTGTAATGCAGTTGGTATTTTTTACTGCCCTAGCCAACTAGGCTGTTGATAATTTGAAGCTTTTTATCACATTAAATATTAAGTTTTTTTTTCAAAAGTTTAACTTTCTTTTAATTTAATATGGATAAATGTTTATACTTAACATTGCAAGCACTGACACCTTCATCTTTCAAGAAGCTTTTATACAGATTAAATGTAAACAAACTATAAACAAAAATTCTTATAAAATTGGGAAATCACTTGTGACATTAGAGTGTGTATAGCCATTAATAGATAAGCACTGAATATTCCAATAGGAATTGTTTTTAATTTTTATTTTATAACCTTTTACTATAATTCAGTACTACAATATTCTAGATTTTAATAAACTTCAAATATAAGGTGATATGGTTTTAATAACCTTCACCAGTAATTTGATAGTTTTTTTTTATAATTTTCCACTGGAACTTAATATTTTTTGTCTCACCTTCAGTTATAATAGTTTTAAGACATTTAACTATAAAGCAATAGGTTTTTATAATCTGTACCTATAATTTAATAGGTTTTTCTAACTTTCTGCTGTAATGTAATTGTTTTTATATGAGCATCAACTGTAATTTAATAGATTTTTATAAACTTCACCTGTTTTATGCCATTCATCGATAGTGAAAGAGGTTTTTATGATCAACAGCAAATTGACAGGTTTTTATAACCTGCTGTTATAGTATAGTCAATGATAAGAGCGGAAAAATAAATAAGATAAAATGATTATTTGTAGAAACATGACATTATATGAATTGAAAAACCAATTATCAAGATCTATTTACATTGTCCTATTTGGAAGCTTTATACCACAGGAAAATCAAGAGTTTTAATACAAATGAATTCACTTAACTAATTAATCACACTCTCACCTACATACTGACTAAACTTTTTGATAGCATTAGTTGCAGTTGAAGAAAAGATACATTATTATAATAATAATTAATAACGGTAGAATTTAATTGTTGGAAATCTTTTTCATACAAACAAAATCCCCACTGTGAATGGTCAAGAAAAATGTTTGGCTGTGAAAAAGAAAGAGAATATAACCAAAATCTTTTTGGGAAAACCCCAGAGCAGATTTTAACTCTTTAATCTGATAACTTTGATATACTAGCTATTGCTGGTCTACAAAAAAGAGTAGGAAAACAGTTGACTTCATTCTCGAAACATATTTTTGTTATAATTCATATGTTGGTTGATTGATTTTAACATGTTAACCCATATAGGGTTGTTTTATGCCTAGAGGTTCAGGAATTGCATTCATTGTGCATTTATATTTATATTAGTTGTATCATTGTTTCTAAATAGTTTTTACACCCAGTTATATGATATCAAGTATTCCTTTCAAATACAAATAATGTATACATAGTTGTATGATTTCAAATATTCCCATATGGTTTGAAGAATTTATTTCTATTAATAATGGTCATTTTGACATATATTTATATGGTTTCAAGTAACTAATAATAATTCTTAGTAAAAAGTACAGTTTCAATAACTATAATTAATAAAAATAATTTTCTATTAAATGGCATTAAGTATTCCTATTTGAAAAAAAATTTGGATCAAATCTATTTCTCCATAAATTTGATCCTTATAGGTACTTCCCAGATCTCCAGAACTGGGCCCTCATAATCAGATGCAGTTTAGTGTCATAATCAGAACACTCATTTTTGAGGTGGGGGAATCTTACTCTCTGCAAGTGAGAGTGGGCATATTCTAAGCCTTAATATCAGGGCTTAATTTAATTCATATTACGATACATGAAAGTTATTTGTTTACTCATGCTTTTTGATTGATCATATTGAAAATAATTGATTTAATTTAATTAATTCAGAAAAGATATAAGTTTCTAAAGGTGTTTCATAAGAAAACCAGCTCATTGGCCTAGTGGGTAGAGTGTTCGCCAATGGTCCGGGAGACCAGGGTTCAATCCCAGGTTGAGTCATACCAAAGACTTTAAAAATGGTACTTGATACCTCCTTGCTTAACACTCAGCAATATAAGGTACGCATCAAGGGTAAAGTGGAGCAATCCATGGAAAGGAGTAGCACCCTCCCCTACACTTTGGTGTAGTAGCTATTGAAAAGAGAGCCTTCTGGTTGCCCTCAACTGCAGTCGCTTACTTTACTTACTTTTTCTCAAAATGAGACTCAAGTGTGTCATCATTTTAAGCATAGTTTTTCTTTATTTTACCACGAAAATCTTGTAGATCTGGAACCAGCATTCTCTTTATTAGCTAGAAGTTTGGTACTCTAAGAGAACAGACCCAATATATTTTACTGACACTCCAAATCCCAAACTAAAATATCAGTTCCAAATTTCACAAACGATTATAAAGTTTAATCCTCAAAGAAATTCAGGACTGACCCACAAGTGGCAGCATTTATCCATGCCTCCCAAGAGGCTGGATTTGTCACAAGGTCTTTTTTATAAGGGTAAATCAGGGGTGGTCAGGCACAAGCTGAAACTATTGCCCTTCTAGACTATGCTGGTTTAGGATAACAAAGTGCAATGTGAACTACGGTTGTCTTTGCCAAATCTCCCGGCACGTATGTCAAGTGACCTTGCTGGTCGTAGCTTCACCAGACCCAAAGGTCTTGTACAATTCTTGTCATTGATCCTTTGTCAATTAAAAAGAATCACAAAAATGTTTATGTATTCTGTACCCACAAAAAAATTATAATCGTATTTGTAAACTACTGAATAATATCAAACATATTAGTACTTAAAAAGATACCTTAAAAAGTGTCATACTCAGGACACCTCTTTGTTTTGGGCAGGGAGAGTGGTTTTATTCCTCTGCAGCAGATAACTTGAGTCCATTGTAAGTCCTACTGACCGAGCGGGTCATATATTTGGTTTAATAATTTATAAACAGCTAAATTATAATCCAGACCAGTTTGAAACTAAATCAAAGAACTTTAGCAGCAGATTCCAACCACTTCAGGAATTACCATACTTAATCATAATGCTTTCCATACAAAAAGTTACTACTTGTATATCAGACAAGATTTTTCAAAAAGATTTGAGCTATTGACAACAGGGGTATATTTAGACCATATAACTGATTCTTGGAGGTGCCCATGGTATAATGGTTATTGTCGTAGGAAATGGACACAGTGACATGAGTTCAAAATCAGGACAAGGCTGATTGCATTTCACAAAGCACTAATACCTTTGAGAAAGGTATGAATCCAATAATTCTCTCTCTAGATATGGGTAAATAGTAGGGTAGACTATGTTCTTTAGCTTTTGTTAACCAGTCTAGAAGGAAAACTCTGAATTTAAACCCATTAAATTCCGCTTAAAAATTGACCTTGTGTCACATCCTACTTGTGCTGGGTGGGTTGGTGTGGTAAATACATATATAACTGATTTAAACTGATAGTGTGTGTACAAAAAGAAAAATTGAAACCCTGCCAATACAAAAAGAAGCAGTGTCCAGTACATCAATGTACATATTGAGGTTGATGAGCCAAATATTCTCATTCATGTTTGATTCCTTTACTAATTGTATTGTCTCCAATATAAACCTAATTTTAAAAGTATGGTGCTGATAGTAAGCAAAGTAATTTGTGCTCATTTTGAAAAGGATCTATAAATAGCTTCCTTGATTTTTTTTTTCATGTGATACAAAAAAAAAAAAAAGAAAATCTCCAGAAAACTATAAATGTCAATTGCATTCATTAGATTAGATAAGCATTTTATTTTAATTTTTTTTTTTTATCATTACTTTATTTTGATATGGCCACTAAAATTACAGGTGTCTATTTGGAATATAATCTATTTTTGTCATATTGTAAGAGTTCTGCTTGTAATTCCATGTAGCCAAGAAAAAGTAGAGTTATTTCTGCTGGCCAAGGAAATTTTTTTCTATTTGAATAAAGATCATGCAAGTGCATAAAACAGAGAACAAATAGACTGTGACACAGAAAAGCTAGAAGTCTGGTAAGATCAGGTGACTTGTACAAATAAAAAAAAATTGCTAATAAATGCATGGAATGACTTGAAGACTTTTTAATGGGTTGCATCATATTAAACAATGAACAGAAATAGAACATATTAGGGTTAATTAATAAGTATTTTCATTTTTACATATTTTTACTCCAAAGTTTCTATCAAAGTACACATCTAAAAACTATTTATAACTCGACACACATTATCATTATTATCTATATATTACTAAACTTATTATATATATATATATATATATATACACATGATTTTCAGTTTAACATTGCTGATCTTCATGGAAAATAATTAAAGACACTTGGGTATAAAATAGAAACATATCAGCAGTGAATCGAGGATAAGTTCTGATTAGCTGAAGGATACTCAAATGGGAAAACCGTTTAGAGTGGGTGCAGGATAGCAAACAGAAAAGAAGTTAGTTGGCAGCCAGACATGATGAGGTAAAGACAGTCAGTTGGACACTGGACACAACGATATGAAAACAGCCAAAAGTTTTGAACCCTATTTTGGGTTGACCTCTGAAAAGGAGTCTCATACCAGACGTGAAGCTGTGAAGATGAAACCAGTGAACAAGCACAGTTAGAACTACAATAGAAATGTGAAAGATAATTCGAGGTCTGTGTCTGCCCTCTCTCTCTCCATGACATTTTATTTCTCTTTGTCTAGCTAATGCGGTCAACTCAGTTTTCATACGCTGTTTCTCTCTTTTCGACCACTACTAAAATGTGTAGTTGTGAATAAACTTTTGAAATGAACCAAAATGGGTTTTTTGTATGTTTGTCACTTTTTCTCATGACGAGGTTATTGCAAGGTCTGACTTACATTTAAGATGTAGCATGACACACATAAACCCAGTAGACACATGGTGATATGTCTATGCATAGTAATAGTAGTAGAACAAATATCTATTGAGACCATACCAGCAAAATTTCCATTTGAATACTATAGCATTGCAAGTTTCTATTTGTTACAACCATTCATTTGGTATGTAATGGTACATTCACATTAGCCAGTACAGACATATATCATTATATTTTATGAAAACTAAATACTGAAGCTCCATTTTTTAGTCTTTATTGAACAAGAAAACTATACACCTTGAACAAATAAAAATAACTTCATAGGACACTTACAGATACCTAAGACCTTGAAATATCAAAATAATATAGAATAAGGAATAGAAAGGATATTTATATCATAATTTAAAGTTTGGTTTGGTTTCTTTGTTTAATGGCATATCAACTTTTGTAGGTTATTTAATGCCAAAGCCATTCTCCTTGAAGAATAGTAGTGGTACTATTTACCCCATAGCTGGGAGGATAAGGGGGTTCATACCCATAATTTAAAGACAGGAAATATTAACAGAATTTCTCATCAGCTTTTGGTTTGGATTGGTTGGAGTTTTATGGCATATCAACCATTGTAGGTTATTTTATACCAAATCCTCTTTATACATATTACATATGATTTGTAAATGCATAGTTTGTAGATAGCATTTTTAAATGAGTCAGAGTTCATTTGTTTTCATACAGTTAAATGTTTATACATATGAATTTTAAGTCAATAGTTTGTTGGTACTCTTATTTTTATCTGAGTCAGAGCTTATCTGTTTGCATACAGTTAAATGGTTATACATATGAATTTTAAGTCAATAGTTTGTTGGTACTCTTATTTTTAAATGAGTCAGAGCTAATTTGTTTGCACACTGTTTAATGGTTCCAAGTATTCCAACATGATTAGTTCTATTTAACAGAAATTATCTGTTTGCACTCAAATGGTTTCAAATATTGCTATCTAAGATAGTTTTATTTGCACACAGTTAAATGCTTTCAAGCATCACTATGTAATATTAACAATTCAATTTAGACACACAGTTAAATGGTTACAAGTATTGCTATGTATAAGTAACAATTTGATTTAACATAAGTTATTTGTTGGTGCATAGTTTAAATGTCAAACTGTTCTATTTGACCCATAGATAGAACCCTATCAGGTGCTACCACTCCTGGTGAGAGTGGACCTGGGAGCAGTGCCAATGAAGGAGAACTTCATATACCTGAAAGCTCCAGAACATTTGTTGCTGGGGGTCTCACACCTCTGCAGAGATGCAGTCGGCATATTCTGCAACCCCTGCTGACTGGGCTCTCATCAGCTTTTGTTGACATACCAAGGCCCTCCTCACTGACAATGAACAAAAGAATAAGTTATTGCAAACAGCAAGAACTTAACGTTATAAAATATTTTACCAAAATATTGTTACATTCAATTGTATCACTCATATTATCATTAATATATCATAATAGAGACTCTACAATGCCTTTTAAACCTTTTTTATATTATGTTCCATATTTACCAACCCCTCCACTCAGGCAGGATATGACACAAGGCCAATTTTTTTTTAAGCGAAGTTTAACAGGTTTGAATTCAGAGTTTTCCTTCTTCTAGACTAGTTGCCTCTCCAAGGCTGAAAAACCCACTGCCCTACTATTTATCCATAGCTGGAGAGAGAATAATTGGATTCATACCTTTCCCAAGGATATTAGTGCTATGTGAAATGCAATCAGTCTCATCCAGAATTTGAACTTGTGTCACCGTGTCCGTTTCCTACGACGATAACTATTGCACCACGGGCACCTCCATATTTATATTATGTTATGTATCCATATATATTGAGCTAGCACCAGTTCCCTAAGTTTAACTGAATTCAATGTATAACTTAAAATCCTGATATTCTTGCATGATCTTGACAATTTATTTGGAATCAGAATCCACCATTTAATCTAAAACATATTTTCACCCCAGAAGCAAAATCTTTATAAACCAGTAATAATGGATAGATTTAGATAGATAGATATGAACAGACAGGGATCTAAAACACATCTTTAATGTGATAGATAGGAACAGAATCGAATAGATAGATAGAGATATAAATAGACTGTGGCAGATAATGCTAATGCAATTAATAGGAAATTTTAATAAAGTTTCAAAAGTCATTCTCCATAATATGCAAAATTATTCAATGAACATCATCTGAAATTTCATTAAAAAAAATAAAAATAAGCATATTTTCAAATTACTTTTCAATAGAATTTGGTGCAAAAATTGATTGCCTTAATAATTTTTCATCAAAGAGAATGCTTTAAAATTCAATAAGAAATAACTGACTTCATTTTTTCCTGTCAGTACATTAGTTTACATTGATATAGACAGGAAATTTTTTTTATCATAATAGAAATACAACCTGCTTCAAAATTATATCATACCCATTCTCATCATCATCATCATCAAGTTATACTGATAGCATAGATTCCTTTGACTCTCTCTCTCTTTCTCTCACTATTCATTCCTATTATCCATCGGTCTTGGCAAGTCCTCTAGAGATTATCCAGTGTCTGTACAAATCTAATGAATGTAAGTCTTTGCTAACTGGCTAACACTGGTGTGTCCATGTATGGTAGCTCACAGGAGTTTATTCTCACTTCCCTCAGCAGTGTCCAGCATGTCTCGTTCATCTTGGATGGTTTGTGAGATGAGAAGCAAGTGGCTGTACAACTGCTGTGTTATGGGGTGTTGCTTCCAGGATTTGTTCAAAAACAGCATGTAGGATATTTGTGTAGTTCCAATCTAACTTTGTCCAAACCACTTCATTCAAGTCCAGGTAGAAGACAGCAATATTATCACTAACTTGAAATTTTTTATACAATTATGTTGGGGGAGTCTCTGTGGTGTAGTGGCTAACATGCTAAACTGTGACATCATAGTAAGTGAGTTCAAACTCCAGTTGTGCTATTCATAAGTTTAATACTCTTTAGAAAGGTATGAACCTCCTTATCCCCCTTCCAATGAGTTAAATAGTACCACTATTTTTCTTCAACAAGAATCGCCTTGGCATTAAAAAACTCATTAAAGTTGATATGCCATTAAACAAAGAAATGAAATAAAGCAATTATGTAAATTTGTTATTACTACCAAAGCACATTATCTGCTGGGGAGGTTCAAGCTTTTTTTTTAAGTAATTGAATATATGGTTAATGAAAAAAAGGTTTTTAGAAGCATGAAATACACTTACTTAAATTATGGACAATTTCAAATATATTTATTTTAATAAAAACTACATTAGTAATGTATATGAACTTCATTTTACAATAAGATTTAATATTGTCAAAATTTGCGTTCCCTTCTTTTGTGAATAATGTTGCTTTAGGCGTCAACTCATATAAGGAATGTATGTATTCAGGCATTATTGTATTTTCTATGATAGACTGAATTGTTGCAAGTAAAATGTCTTGAGACATCTTTTTAGTTTTCAGTTGTTCACCTTAGGCATTCTTGAGTTTCCCTCGAAATATTTTTTCTATTATATCCAAGTCAGGAGAATTTCCTGGCCAGTTTAGGATGTAGATTTGCTTGATGGAAAACCAATTTGAAATGGAATGCGCAACGTAACAAGCAGTTATATCTTGCCGAAATAACCAATTTATTGATAATTTTTATCAGAGTATCTTCATCTTCATGATTATGTTCAGGTTTCAGCCAGTATGTCCTGAGGTCTTCTACAGGTGTTTCCTGTCAAACTTGCCTTGTGTCCTGAAGAACACATGGTGCAGTGGATAAAATTTTTTGTTGAAAAGTGCTTCTGAGTGAAATCATCTGGAAGTTCTAGGTTCAATCCCAACTACAGGTAAGAATAACCAAGAATACTTACAATAGCTTAACACTTGTACACAGTCATGCTTAGGGAATTGGAATAATCCACCCATGTCGATTTAATAAAGGGTTCAGTTAGAGGTTCTGTGTAGGCTCCCAAATTCTACATGAACCTCCTGAGTCAGGCTGAAATATGAGTATTGGTTTGGTTTCTTTGTTTAATGGCATATCAACCTTAGTAGGTTATTTAATACCAAAGCCATTCTCCTAGAAGAACAGTAGTGGTACAATTTAACCCATAGCTGGGAGGATAAGGGGATTCATACCTTTCCCATGGGTATTTGTCCGAAAGTGAACATAATAGTGCAACTGGTGTATGAACTTGCTTACTACGATTCCACAGTCCATCGCTTTAACCATTACACCATGAGGACACCCCCAAAATATGAGTATAACGGTGAAGATGAAGACAATAGTCTGTATATTCTCAGTGATAAAAATTATCAAGCTTCATCTCAGAAATTTTGACCAATTTCTTGAGCTTGCTATTCAAATACTCACAACCAACAGTTTACTCGCTAAAAGCTGTTGGTAAACTCATTGAATTCATACAACCTTCTCGGCCTAAAATATGTTGGCTGTATCTCCTGTAAAAGCCTAAAACCCATTCAAAAAATGGATGTCTTGGGTATGACACTAAGCTATATCTAATTGTAAAACTCCAATTATGGAAATTTTGGGTGTGTGGAGTACTCCTTCATTGCCATTACTTCCAGGTCCACTCTAACTCAGAGTAGTAGTACCGGTTAGGGTACCATCAATTTACAAATTATTTGTATTGGAGTTATTCATGATACCATATAACCTTGTACAAAAAACTTGGGAAACTACACAGAAAATGTAAATGTAAGCAAACAATGTATGTAGTTCTCTATTCTATAGGGATAAAATAATGCCAGAAGGGTTTACATACCATTAAAATGAATTAGCCAATCAATCTCTAAGAATTCTTCATTGAATTCATCCAACTTTTCATGAAAGGTATTTACTTAACCCCTCCACTACGACAGGATGTGACACTAAGTCAATTTCAAGTGGAGTAAAGCTAGTCTGAATTCAGAGTTTTCCTTCTTTAAAGAACCAAGCTTGCTCTATTATTTACCCATAGATGGTGGAGGAGGAGGAGGAGGAGGAGGAGGAGGAGGAGGAGGAGGAGGAGGAGAGATTGATTCATACCTTTTCTGAGGGCATTAGTCTGAAGTGAAATAGAAATTGCCTTATCCAGGAATTGAACCCCGATCACTGATTCCATTTCCAACAACAATAACCATTTCTCTTAGCATGCCTCCAATAATGATTTACTTTACAGTTGCTTTCTGGTGAAATGCAGTTATTTAATAAGCTTTGCTTAGTTGAAACTGAAGGTCAGATATATGGGGCACCCAGTGAGACTTGAACTCACTAATAAGGGTCTTGACAAACTCATAAGTGATGTACTCCTGTGGATCCCTTCATGAGTGAGCAAAGGCAGGACAACCAGCTAGAACCTACATACAACAGCTCTGTGCCGATACAGGATGTAGCCTTGAAGACCTACCCGAAGTGATGGACGATAGAAAAGGGTGGCAGGAGAGGGTAAGGGATATCCGTGCTGATGGCATGACATGATGATAATGATGATGAGTCTTGCTCGCTAACTATTATACCATGATTGACAGACAATATTTGCCTGTATGTTTTAATTAAGAGTTTGTGCATGTTTCAGAGTTTTTCCTCCAAATATTTCCATCAATGAGAGTTTATTGGATGTTGCATTCATCACAAAAAATTACTTTTTTCAAATCCTTTGTAGTCCACCACTTGTATTTCTTACAAAAGTTCAATCTGGCTTATGTTTTGAGTAAAAAGTGATTTCTTAACTTTGTAGGCACTTACCAGTTCCAATTATTTTAATTTTTGACTCATTGTCAATTTGCAGCATTGTATATTCTACTTTGTTTTCAAAATGGACATAAAAGTGTCTTTGTTATTTTATAAATATTTAGCAGGTTTTCATTTTGTTAAGTATAAACACCCATTGTGCATATCAGGTAAAAGTGTTAGTTCATCCTTTATTCTTTTTGAACTTTTAAGACACAAGAATAAAAAATCTTGATGTGTGCTGCTATTTCATGCTGAAGGTCTGAAGTTTGACAGTTTCTTTTTTGGTGAAGGTCAAGCACTTTGTACCAAAGTGGCAGTCCATATTTAGAGATTGAATATATCACCAGAAAAAAGGCAGCAACTTATATCTTAGATTAACTTAGTAAGTAAAGTTAAATAAAGTTGGCAACTGTAGTCAAGGGATACCAGAAGGCTTCCTTTTCAATAGTTACTACACCGAGGAGTAGGGAAGAGCGTTACTCCTTTCCCTGGATTACTCCACTTGACCCTTGATATGTACGTTATATTACTGAGTGTTAAGCAAGGAGGTAATAAGTGACATTTTTAAAGTCTTTGGTATGACACGACCTGGGATCAAACCTAGGTCTCCTGGACCATTGGCGAACACTCTACCCACTAGGCCAATGAGCCAGTTCAAAGCTCAAAGATTAACTTAATGAGTCAAAAAAAATCATCCTTTTAATCAAAGAAACAGCAGAAGGAATTGAAAAGATAAAAAAATATGATAGATTCTTGAAAGCAATTGAAACCAGTGTTATACACATTACAAAAACCCCTTTTTTTCATTTATCATATATTCATTAAAAAACAGCTTGAGTCTGACAACTAGATAATAAGCTTAGGTAGTTGTACTTATTGTACAACCACTACATAGTAAATTGTTTTAAAAATGAAAGTTAATTTTAATGTTGCTATCTTCTATGAGGTTTGGTCTATAACTGATTCCTGTTTTAGTTAAATATAAAGTATTTGTGAATAGTTTAACAATGAATTAGTTTCAGTCCACAGAATATTCACTATTATTTTGAATCACCTGTCTGGTAGCTTGTTGAAAAGTCAGCTGGTTTTAAGCTCAAGAAGTTTTCTACAAATGTTTCCACCTAATCTTCTTTCTTCTATCATTCAAAGCATTTTGTAGAGAACCAAAGAGATGGAAATCTTTTTGTGCAAGATTTGGTGTATATGGTGGATGAGGTAGAACAGACCAGCTAAAATCCAATATTTTTTCTAGTATGAATCTTGTTGAATGTGGCTTTGTGTTATCATGGAGAAGCACAACATTTCTCCTATTGATGATTACAGGACCTTTTCTTAGAATATTTTCATGCTAAGTGGCAGCAAATTATTGGTTTGGATGTGCTAAGCTCAAGTGTTAATTCTTGAATACTTTTGCATGAATTGCATTCATCCAGTTCTCTTAAAATATCTTGATTGGGGTTCATCTCTCAATGAGGCATCGCCTGAACCTAGAATCTAGAAAAACAGTTTCAGACATGACAGTCAATAATGACACCATGGCCATGAAAACTATAAATTTTCTTAGCTGTTTCTGTAGCATTTTTGTTATTCTTAAACTCCTACAAAATTACTACTAATTCTGTTCAACATGATTCAATCATTTGCACACAATTAAATAGTTCCAAGTAATGCTATGTATCCCTAACAATTCTATTTGACAGTCATTTGTTTACATATAGTTAAATGGTCGAAGAGTTCTATTTGACCCATGGATAGGACCTTATCAGGTGCTACTACTCTGGGTCAGAGTGAACTTGGGAGCAATGACAATAAAGGGGTATTCCACATTCCCCAAATCTCCTGGACTGGAGCCTCACCATCAGATTTCTTATAGTGATATTCAGGATACTTACTGGGGGTGGACTTAACTCTCTGTAGAGATGCAATCAGTACTATTCTTCTGCCACCCCAAGGTGACTGGGCTGCCTACGTAATGGGTATAATTTTGAATCAAGCTTTGTGAGTTTTGTTTTGCCTAGGCAGTATAGGTCATCATGAGAGAGTGATTTACCCTAGTCTCAGTCTCTTTCTGTCAATCAACATGATATGTCAGTGACGAAGCATTTTCTCAAAATTTATAGTAGTGGGACAAAATGAAGGGTGAAGTAGTTTCAGGCCTTTTCCAAGAGCATTAAAGTTAAATGAATACAGTCTTAGCTGAAATTCGATCTTGATTTGACGGTTCATTTTTTCATGGTGATAACCATCATATTACCTTGTAACTTAATTTAGTATATAAACAGAATGAAGGGAGAAGAGGTGTCATGCCTTTCTAAGGGCAATTGTTTTAAGTAAACACAAGCTGCATTAGTTAAAATTCAAACCGCATTTGACTGATATATGAGGAAACCGAATGAGGAACAAACTCACAACTAAGTCTAATTACTTAAGTAAATGTTATTTATCCATCTTTCCTCCACAAGTCTGACACAAGGTCAGGTTTAATGCAGAAGACCTTCTGAGTATAGATCAGCATTCTTCTTTTAAGACTATTTCAGATGTCAGGGATTGACCCTGACTTTCCCACTTTTTTGTGCCATGAGTTAGGGGTGACCTGTGAGAGCAAACCCCTTAAGTTGAACCAGATAATTATACCAGCCAACAAATGATCTGGGATCTTATCTATGCCAGGAAAATATTATTAAAGTGTTAAATTCTATACTTAGAAACTATTTATCAGTCTGTAGCTAGGGAAAGGACAGATGTATTTATACTTATCTCAAGGGCATTAATCTAAAGGGAATATGAACCCTCTTAGCTGGGATTTGAACTCGGAACATAGATTATCTTTTTCCTCTTGTTTACCATAACACTACCTAGAATCCTGTATGCTTACACAGAATGTTGGCAAATACCCGGAATAACATTTCTCAAAATATAAAATATCTTCTTCTGGACTGCAAAATATCTAGTGTGTTTAAAAAGCAAACATTTCAAACAAAAGGCTGCGTTTAAATACAACAAAGATGAAGATAGTCATCTAAAACAAACTTTGCCTTATCAGTAATGGTTAGAATACACTGATTGAATCCTCTGCAAAGGAGGTAAAAGACCCTACCCCGTCTATTCTTCAAAATGGCTTATTAATAGCATTAAGTTTTTAAACAATGAGTTGCTTCTCATTTTCTCTATTTTAACCTTACAAATGCATGTATATATTTTTGCCAAATTATTAGGTCTTCAAAATTTGGCCAATACACAGTTGTCTGTAGTAAATTTACCGGCTCTTTGGCCTAGTGTTTAGAGTGTTCGCCAATGGCCCAAGAGACCAGAGTTCAATCCCAGATCGAGTCATGCCAAAGACTTAAAAAATGGTACTTGATATCTCCTTGCTTAGCACTCAGCATTATTAGGTACATATCAAGGGTAAACTGGAGCAATATGGGGAAAGGAGTATCACCCTCCCCTACACCTTGGTGTAGTAGCTATTGAAAAGGGAGCCTTCAGGTCACCCTCGACAACAGTTGCCAACTTTACTTTACTTTTATAGTAAATCAAATAAGCATTTATTTTGGTATAATTCTTTCGATGTAATAGCAGTAGGAAAATATTCCTGAAAAAGCTTCCAGACAAACTCCAAATCAAACCGAAGCAAACAATTTTAAAAGCAGCAAACTATATAGATATGAGTTATTAAATAAAAATGGACGAGGAATTTACTAGTCTTGGAACCTATTTAGCACTGCAGTCCCTGATGGTATTGATTCTTCTGTTTTGGAATCAGCAGCGGATTATAATTGATATTCAGCTTCAAGTGTTTCTCAACAATACTGTCATCGTATATGCCAATATCTTAAACTGAATTTTTAAAACAATTTTTTGAAAGTATTTCTTTTTTAGATACCCTGTAAATCATTCTTGGTAAATATGATGCCTGAAATTAACTTTCTCTTACCTTAGAGAAAAATAAAAATTAAGCCTAAAAATATTAATATTTAAAATTTTATGAATATATCCAACAAATATATTCAGGAAAATAATAAAGCATTGGAAAATATACTTTTTCATATGATAATTTTATCTTTATTTCATATTTCTTATGTTTTCTTCCTTTTTCTCTCTGATATTCAGAAAAGGCAGTAAACATTTATCAAAAATGAATTATTGAGAAGAAGGATTTCTTTTTCCTATAAGATCTACAGTAAAACCAATTATTTATGTATATTCTAGTTTTCTTTTTGAACCAGCAATCATTGATTTTATTAAGTTTTCTGTCAGCAGAAAATGCGTAAATGAAAAGTTGAAAAATTCTCTAAGTCAAATTTTTGAATATGAACCATTCATCAACTTATTGAAATGAGAAAGTTTTTGAGAATGAATTGTTAATTCCTTGAATTAATGTTTTTTGTCTTTTTATTAAATTCCATGTGCATATTTTTCATGTCATTCTTTTATATATATATATATATATATATATATATATATATATATATATAGATAGATAGATATTTTATAGATATATATATATATATATATATATATATAAAGTCAAAATATGAGAATGATTTATTCAAATTGAGTTCTTATTAACAGTAATTGCTATAGGATCTTGAAATTTATAGAAACCCTGCTTCATGTACAAAAAAACTTTGTGTTGCATTATGGGGTCTTGAAGGAAATTTCCAGAAATAAAGATGAGATGAAAAGAGGACAACAAGTTCATAGAAAAGGAAAAAGTCAGACATGTGGTCCAAGAAAAAATGTCACTCATTTTATTTGCGTGCTTCAGCCTCTCTCTTGGCTGGCCTCAGAAACAGGGAGATATGAAATGGTATTTTTTTTCAATTGATGATAGAAAGATCCTGGGGTTCCATAAATCATAGTCCATCTTGAATGGGGGGGGGTCTAATTTTGCAAGCCCCTAAATTTATCCTCCTTCCTTGTCCTCTGCCAGTTACTGACTGATTGACCCTTTAAAAATTGCTAAATCTTCTGTGACCATTTCTTATACCTTCCATGAGAATTCTCGTTAGTTGTCTCTCTTCATGTTCACAGGGGAGACCACCACAATACTACAATGGAAATTAGTTATGGAATAAAATTACTTTTAAAGAGAAATGCAGTGGATAAAATAAAAATATGAGTACACAATAAAATTTTCATGATGAAAAATTATGAAGAGAGGATTGAATGTTTGGAAATAATTTAACTTAAAACAATTTACTCAATGAGGGAATAAAATACTTTTGACTGTTTTCCGATTCTTAATTGGTTAGTTTTTTCTCTAGTAAACAAGATTCCAATTAAAATTCACTTAATTGTCAGGATGTTGTATGGCTGTGTATCTCTTGACCTTGATCAGCTTTGATTTGCCCTTAAATACTTGCTGCAGTATTCATCATCATCAAGGCATGCCAACAGTATGGATCCTTTTGACTATCTCTTGCCATCCGTCCCTATCAGTCATTGCTCAGAGTAACTCGCCTAGATGGCAACCAGCATATGCACAGAGTTTATTAAAGTTTTTGCTAGTCAGCCAATGCTAGTGTATCCATGAGTAGGATTCTAGTCAATCTTGGATGGTTTGTTTGATGGCAGGTAAGTGGCTGAACAACTGCTGTGGCTTCCAGGATTTGTTCAAAACAGCTGGCAGCATCCTTTTTCAAATTTGGAAAGAGAAAGAGGAATTATAATTCCACTCTTTGTCCTGAAAAGTTTTCATTAGGAAATGATCTTGAGCCATGAAATGAATTCTACTCAGAGGAGCTGTGCATGGTATAACAATAATTGACATTCACACACAAAAAAAGGTGTCCTGGGTATAATATTAAATTGCATCAGATAGTGAGGTTCCATTTCTGAAGATTTGTGGAGTGTGGAATACCCCTTCTTTGCTATTACTCCTAGTTCCACTCTGACCCACATTGGTAGTATCCTGTTAGGGTCCAATCTATGAGTCTTATAGATTTCTTTTAAAATTATTGATATTCAATGAGAATACTAGATGCCATATAACTGTTAATTATTTTATTAAAAATAGATATTTAAAGTATGATTGTTTACTAAGGAAGTTATTTGAAACCATATAACTGTGTGCAAACAAATGACTTTTATTAAATAGAAAGAATTAGTTGAAGCCATATAATTATTTGTATTAGATGAGAATATTTGAAACCATACAAGTGTGTGCAAATTATTTGTATAAGATATGAATTCTTGATATTATAACTGTGCAAAAATTTTTAAAGAAACAACTATGCAAAAACGTCTATATAAATGTACAATGAAATACAATTACCAAACCTCTGGGCATGAAATAACCCAAGATTGGTTAACATGCCATTAAATAATTCCATCTTAATTTGACTTGTATTATATGTCTTTATTGCACTCATTTCTGGGACTGAACAGTTTTTGTCCTTGCCAACACAAATATCTCTATGTCAAACTGTGTGTCAAATACTGCCCCTAGAGGGAAATAATTGAACATAGACAGATTGCAAGATAATTTTATAAGGATACTATTAACAGACTCATCTAATTAATCATCTGAATTATTCTTGGTTTTGAGCACTTTTGGCAGTATCTTCAGCCATTTTCAAGAATGGTACAATTAGTTTTTATAAAATTTAAGCAAATTGTACCATGTTAATTTTCATTGTGTCATAACCGTTTAAAGAATAATATGAACTGGCTTTTTACATAATGCATACATGTTGACTATTGAAGCATTGGTTGACTTTGTGGAACTGTTACAATGCAAACAAGAATGGTGTTGGCCAGTGAGGTCACAAATGACGATGCACAATATTTATGACAAAGAGTGGAATTATAATTGTTATATACATTTAGAACTTTGTCTTTGTCCAAAGAAGATCTAACTGAAGGTTTGTCAATTTTATAGTTAAGGCCTTGATTATTTTGAGAATGTTGTTTTTTGTTTTTTTCCTGGAGTTTTTTCTTACAAGAATTTGGCATTTTGACATTGCAAATAGTGTATGCTTGTTGAGATGACTTCCAAACAGAATCTGATTAAAGAGGTGGCAGGTGAGGAGTCTAGGTAAGGTAGGAGAGGTTTTTCCAAGAATTCAATGGTTATTTGAGATGAGAGAGACATTATCTTGATTTATATACAATATTCATTTGGTCAATATGTGTTGTTAGTTTTTTTCTCAAAGTGTTTTAATTTCATATTAATAGCAGACATAAATGCACCCAGGTAATCAACTTACATATACAGTGATGGAAATAGAAAAAGTATAAGACACTCCATTAGATTGTTAATAATTTTCTTATTACTGCACAAATTCCTCTGAAAATTTGTGTGTGGTACCTAGATCTGATGGGTATTAGTATACATATTCGATTTTATAACAACTTTCCACCAAAAAAATGTTATTAAAAAAAAGGTTTTTGAGGTTAGAAATAAGTATAAGATAGTTTTGAAAATTTGTATTTAACAGCAAAATTATCCAAAATTCAATATTTATATTTATTCTCTTTCAATTGTAATACTTTAACACCCTTGTTTTAGGTTGAACCAATAAGTTTTGTGAGAGTTTCAGATTAAATCACATTCCAAAACTGTTTAATGCAAGGTTTTAATGTTTCTCTATCTTCAAATTGACATTTATTTTTGTATACTCTTCTTGACAAAATTCCCCATAAATTTTCTGTTGGGTTTAAATTGGGAGAATTAGTGGGCCAGTCCAAAACTTCAATATTTTTGTTTTAAACCAGTCTTTCTTTCATGTGCTTAGAAGTGTGTGTGGCTGCATTGTCCTGTTGAAAAATGGCATTATTTGTATCT
The DNA here is from genome assembly GCA_963585895.1 of Sepioteuthis lessoniana. Taxonomy (NCBI): domain Eukaryota; kingdom Metazoa; phylum Mollusca; class Cephalopoda; order Myopsida; family Loliginidae; genus Sepioteuthis; species Sepioteuthis lessoniana. Next base: position 57,462,845 of record OY757913.1, read on the forward strand.
AGATGATTCATAATTGGGAAAAACTTTTTTCCAACACATTGATATATCAAGCAGAGTTTTGTTTCCCTTCCATCACTACTAAATCAGCCTTTTTAGACACAGAAAAATCTCTCCAAACCATAACAGATCCTCATCCAAATAGTCTTTTTTGAAAACAGCAGCTTCTCCTCTCTTAAATCATGCCAATAACACGGGGAGCCGTCAGGCCCATCCAAATTAAAGTTTTTCTCATCAGAAAACACCACAGTTTCCCCATTTCCTCTTTGTCCTTGTTAATTTACCCAATCTACATGCATCTTCTTGTATTTAGCAGTTAAAGCAGAGGCTGTCTTCCCATTTTGATATACAAGATTTGGCAATTCATGGAGAAGTTGACAAACCCTTGAAGTGATGGGTAAACTCTGAGATTTTTGCTGATCTTGTGAGCTTAATGGTCCTTTAGAAGCTTCTCGAAAAATTCAATGTCAGGTTGCATTTGAAATTATAGGTTTTGACCAAGATGTTTTCAAGGTCCTTTAGATAATTTCTCACAACTTTTCAGGACCTTGACAGTTCTTTTGCAATGAAACTTATGGATTTTCCTCCCAGTTTATAGGCAGAAATTTGCCCTTTTTCATTTTCATTAAGTGTGGAGTTCCTCTGCATTTTTTTAATAACTGTGTTCAATTATGAAATGTTTAAATAGGACTCACATGGCTTAAAATCATAAGAGTCTTTTCATAATCTACGCATGCACTTATTTTTCCTTTGGCATTCTGAAGTAAACCAGGTATACAATTTTTCAAAACTGTCTTACAATTATTTCTAACCTCAAACATGAAGTTTTGTTAATATTTTTTTGGTGGAAAGTTGTTATAAAATCGAATATGTATACTAATACCCATCGGATCTAGGTACCACACACAAATTTTCAGAGGAATTTGAGCTGTAATAAGAAAATTATTAACAATTTAATGGAGTGTCCTATACTTATTTCCATCACAGTATATATAATCAAGGCAGAACAGATTCTCTTAACTTTCTCTTGGCATGAAACTCTGATCTAACTTATAAAATAAAATGGGGATTCTTCCAAGCTGTAGCTGTGTCAGTACTACTGTATGCTTGCACCACTTGGATTTAACAAAAAGCCAAGAAAAAGTATAGAAGGGAACAGCACATGGATACTGAATGCTGTTTTGAGTAAATCCTGGAAACAACACTCTACAAAACAGCAACTGTACAACCACTTACCTCCCATCTCACAAACCATCCAAATAAGATGAGTAAGACATGCTGGTCACTGCTAGAGAAGTAAGGACAAGTACATGACAATGTTCCTTCAGGACTTATACACATAGCCATATCATTATTGATCAACAAGCAAAAATTTACATTCATCAGCTCTGTGCAGACACGTGATGCCATCTAGAGGACTTGCATAGGTAATATATATATATATATATATATATATATATATATATATGAGGAGGTAGAGGAACAAACTAAGATAATATATTTACTCATACCTGTGTATGTACTTGTATCCCATCTGTGGCCCTTCTAACATATTTGATAATCAGTATTTCTCTTCAAGATTTTTTTTTAAATATGCAATACTAGAAAATATATATTCTTCCTTTTTTCTAATAAATCAATCAACATTGATGACTTATCCTGTAATTTTTTTTTCATATTCACTCAAATTTTAAATTAAAAAACAAAAAAGAGCTATAAATGAAACTTAAAAAAAAACGACTTTTAGATCTATATTTTGCTCAAGTTTTCAAATTATGTTAGAACATTTTCTCTTTCCCACATTGTCTCCTTTTTAAATTCAGCAGTTTTTTTTTTCTTTCTCTCTTTTAAATTCAGCATTGTTCCTTCCTCTCTCCTCTCTCTTGCTAAGAATTATTTTCCTCTTGAGCTTTCACCTTATATTCTCTTCAAGTGTTTTGTCTTAAATTTTTTCTTATTCCCATTCTTTTAGAACATTCTTCCTTGTTCTCTCTCTCTCTCTCTCTGTATTCTCCCTCTTTTCTCTTGTTTTCTTTTTCTCTTACTCTATATCACTCTCTTTGATACTTTTAGAACATCCATTTTTTCTCTCTGAGACTTATCTTTTCTTCTCTCTCACTGATTCTATTTCAATGAAAATTTCTTTCTCTTACTTACATTGCATCTCTTCTCATTTTCATTTCCTCTTTGAATTCTTCTCTCTCTCTCTCTCTCTCTCTCTCTCTCTGAGTCTGTCTCCTTTTTCAATATAAATTTCTTTCTCTTACTTGCATTACATCTTTGTCTCATGTTTTCATATTCACTTGAAATATTTTTTTCTTTCTCTCTCACTTTCATATTCTCTTTCTCTATACCACTTATTTAGATTCTTTTAATTCATTCTTTCTATTTCTCCTTAGATTTCTCTTTTCCACACACACACTCTCTCTCTCTCTCCAAACATTTCTTCGTTTTCTCTCAGATTGTTTTAGAACATTCTTTTTCTCTTTCTCTTTCTTCCTCTTAAATTCTTTTCGTGAATTCTTTCATTTTCTCTGGGGAATACTTCCTTTATCTCCTTTTCTCAACACTCCCTTTCTTTTTCTCTCAATTTTTTTCTCTTCTCAGACTCTTTTAAAGTATTTTTCATTTCTTTCTTCTTTCTCAATCAAAACTTCTTTCTCTCACCCTCTTTCAGATTCGTCAAGCAGATTCTTTCTTTCTCTTGTCTATTTTGAACTCTGCATTGTAAACTTTAAATGATGAAAGATCATTATTTAAGTTTAAAGTTTTTATTCACCTGTCATTGTACTTGATTCATTTATAATCAAGAAATATTAAAATAACAAAGCAAATTTGAAACAAAAAAATTGTAAATGGATAGATGGAACCGGAAGCATATTTACCAAATAATCAATCATAAAGAATAAAGAACTCTTCATATGTCAGACTTCTTCATCCAAACCTCTGTTCATTTCTCACAACTATGAAACACAGTAAATCATTAAAAAATATTATCATAGAATATTTTTAATTCATACATGTTGGTGGAGAGCTGGAAAATAAATCTCAAAATCATTGGAACAAAAACATTGAATAATAGAATTGTGAATTTGATTTATATATATGACCTGCTCAGAAAGTGCAGATGTGACCCTATACTTCACAGGAAGCCTACAGAAACCTTCTCTGTGTGTGTGTGTGTTAACCTTTTCTAAAACGTAAAAAAAAATTTCAAACACTAATTGCATCACTAAATCTAGAAACAAAATGCTACTAACAATGATAGAACACAATGATTTTTTTTTTATTTCATTTGAAAATGATTTTCTAATGAAACATTATAACATCACCCGGAGGATGGTTTAACAAAAACAAAATATATTAATCGTTGGCATCTTATCATACTAAAATAAATATATCCTATGAATCTTTAGTTATTTCATGCCTTTATATTTACTTACCATCAGATTTATGGAATCTGATGGTATCAGAAAAAGAATACAATTTGGAAACTCAGATTGATGTGTTACTATGGAAATAGCATCCTCGGAATGGATTTATAACCCCCTCCAAAATGAAATCTTATTGTACAAGTGATATTAGAGGGATAATTTGATTGATTTATTTATTACTCTATGAGACATAATAAGGATTCTTTTTTGATTTTTCTTATATTTGTCTTTAAATGTCACATTATGTGATTCTTAATTTGGTCAGCCCAGCCAGCTGGGGCTGTAGAATATGCCAACTGCATCTCTGCAGAAGAGTAAGACCTTACCAACGAGTGTTCTAAATATGACACTAAACCATGAGCCCCATAGTTTTGGAAATGTGGGGTACCTCTACATTGCTATTACTCCAAGTTTAGCTCTAAGCTAGAATGGTAGTACCTGTTTATGGGTCAAATGGAACTGTTTAACCATTTAATTGTGTATCAACAAATGACTCATGTTAAATTGAATTGTTGGCATAACATAGAAATACTTGTAACTTACTGTGTGTTGTATACTATATTACACATATACATATACAAATATATGTGGAACATAATCAACCAATAATATACGAACTTCAATCAATGAACAAACACACTTCTTTATAAAAATATAATCTCTCACACTTTATTCTCGAAAGGGTGATGGTTGTTGTGTGTGAGAGATGAGCTCATACAGCTATACTGACCCCAAGTTCTTCTTCGACCATAGCAGCACTTCTTTCTCATCTTGGCTGGGTAGCTCAACCGTGGGTCACTGAGGGCCCAAAGCCTTCAGACTGCAAGCTGTTCTCATGCTGACATCCTGTCCCCAACTGACTCAAACCATCTGTGCCCTGGTTATATTATTGTTTAATGCCCACCTGCTTCAGCTGTTCTTCCGCTTATTTACACAGGTGCATCTCTTGATTGACGGTTCGGTCAGGGATCAATATATAACACTGTGTACAAATAAAGCTAAAAGTGTTAAATAGCAATACTTGAAACTATTTAAATTTGTACAAACAAATGTGCTCTAGCTCATCTAAAAATAATATTAACTACAAACTATTTTTTTAACAAATCCTTTATTTAATATATATGTATAAAAAGTATTTAAAATTAAACAGCCTTCAAAAATCAACAACAGTTGAGTTGACTGAGGCTGTAGAATACACCGACTGCGTCTCTGCAGTGTGGTTAGACTCCCCACCCCCACCCCAACGAGTGTCCTGAATATAACATTAAATAATCTGATCACGAGTCTCCAGGAATGCTGAAGCTTTGGATGATGCAGAGTACCCCTTCATTGCCATTGCTCCCAGGTCTACTCTCACCTGGAGTGGTAGCACCTGATAGAATCCTATCTATGGGTCAAATAGAACTGTTTAAAATTTCAAAAATTGCAAAAGTTTTTAAAATTGTGACATTTAAAGACAAATATAAGAAAAATCAAAAAAGAATCCTTATTATGTCTCATAGAGTAATAAATTGTCAAATAGAACTGTTTAAAATTTTAAAAATTGCAAACATGTTAAACTGAGTTGTTTGAAATAGAACTGTTTGATCATATAACTGAGTGTAAACAAATGACTGATGTTTAAATGAATTTTTATTGATACATACCAATATTTGGAACTATTTAACTGTGCAAAAGAATGAGCTTAGGCTCGTTGAAAACTGTTATAAAGATGATGTGCTTTCAAATCATATATATTTAATATATATGTATAAATAGGAATTAGCATTGAAATAACCTTCAATGGCTGATATGCCATAAAACCAAAGCAACCTTCCTATAGGTCCGACAGTGAGTGAGATAGAAAGGGGGAAGAGAGGAGTAAGATAAGTATCAAAAGTGTGTCCTTATTGGTAGCTGAAAGATTTTGCCAGTTAATTCCAAAGAAAAATTTTCTTTTATTTTAGGGATTGTTTTTTCCTTTTTATTATTTTTTATTTTATAATGGTGAAAGATTTTAAAAATTTTCATGATTTTTCTTTTCATTTACAGTAAGTGTTCACTTACCAAACAATATTTTAGTAGCATAGTTTTAATTCAAATTTTCATTTACCCAATAAAAATTTATTGATAAAAGAATGTAAGAATTAACATATTACAATATTCTTTTATTTTAAAATTGTTTTTTGTTTACATCAAAAATATTATTTAAAGAAATGTAACCCTCAACTTGTGGGTGGTTTGAAATATTATTTTTCGAAATACTTTTAAAAAAATATGACTAAAATTGAAATTTAGTTCTTAACTGCCTGTTAGAGTGATGCAAGAATTATTTGTTAATTTTTTTTTTTACCTAGTAAAAATGTAACAATAAAAAGAAGCTAAGAATTAAAAGTGTTTCTTTATTTTTTGGTGAAAAATTTTGTGTATTAATTCAAATGAAAAATATTTGTTTATCCTATGAATAGTTTTTTCTTTTTTTAAAGAAGTTTTTGAGTTACACTGATATAAAATGAATAAATGTTTGTTAAGAAATATGAAAAATATTCATTTAAAAATGAGTTTTTGAGTTACTGATAAGCAATGCTTTCGTTTAGTTTTTGTTATTTTTTCTTTTTTACCCTCTAAAAATGTAATATTATAGGTAGGTATTATATAAAGAAGATAAGAGATAAAAATGTGTCCTTACAATAAAAAGAAGCTAAAAATTTTAAATATAAAATTCTTCATATTAAAATTTCTTTTTCTGGTTTACATTTAAAATATCTTAAAAAATATACCCCTTGGTTTGAAACATTTCCTTTTTTTTTTTTTTAAGTCTCAAAAAATGAAGAATGTTTTTACAATTAGTACTTAATTACTAAGCAATAATTTTCCAAAACCTTTAAATTCAAATTTCACCAATGGGATCTGCATGATATTTAAACATGGCAGGTATTAAAAAAGTTCCTTTTTTTTTTTACTTACTTATGAAGAACCGTTAAGAGTTCTAGAATGTGATTGATTTTTTTTATTATTGAATTATATCCTTTAATCAGTAAAATTGAAAAACTAAATTTTTAACTTTTCCTTATTATAAACATATTAAAGTATACATGTGATTTTAAAGCTACATGGCATCTTTTTTGAAGTTTTAGATTAACACAGAGAAGTAAGTTTTTTTTATATATATTAAGTAACACAACCTGGTATCACAATAGAATAATGATGAATTCTATCATAATAACACAAAGTATTTTTGACACCAGTTGACATGAATAGGTGTCATATTACTATAAATGCAAAATTGCTCACTCCAGCAAGTTTTACTTGATTGAAGCACATTTGAAACTCTTTTTTGATTTAGTGTAATGCTGTATTATTGAACATTCTTTTTATGCCCTCGATATCTACAAAGCTTACTCTTGAGATGAATTTTGAGTTTAGGAAACAAAAAACACCAAATGGAACCAACTCTAGTAAGTATGGAAGTTAATCAAAAAGGTGTCAAGACTGTTGATCAAAAAGTACTGAAAATTGGTACCAACTTGATTAGACTAAAGGCATTGACATCATGGATTTAAGTAATTTGCTTAGCTAGGCTCACCATTTAAATTTTTTAATTCAAAGCATCAGTCGTAATATTTTTTATCACACTATTTTATATATATATATATATATAATGGTTAGAGTGTTTGCCAATGGTCCAGGAGACCAGGGTTCAATCTCAAGTCAAGTCAGACAAAAGACACAAAAAATGGTACTTGATGCCTTCTTGCTTAACATTCAACTTTATAAAGTATGAATCAAGGGAAAGTGGAGCAATCCAGGGAAAGGAGTTGCACCTTCCTCTACACCCTGGTGTAGTAGCTAATGAAAAGATAGCCTTTGGGTTGCCCTCAACTACAGTCTCCCAACTTATATATAAGAAGACATATTTGGTTAATTAGTATAGACATCTTTTGTCTACATGTTTTTATTTTGACTAGGCAATCCAAGTTCAAATCCCGCATGAAACTGTTTGCATTTGACTTTATACTAATACCCTTGGGAAAAGCATGAATACATCTTTTTCTACCTTCAGCCTTGGGTAAAGAGTAGAACAGACTTTAAACTTGGTAGGGCAATCAGTCTTGGAGAAAACTAAGTGTCTAAATTCAAAACCTGAAAAAAGTGATATTAGGGAGAATTTGCGCAGTCTTCACTACCAGTTAACGGAAAACTCTGAATTCAAAACAGCTGTACTTCACTAAAAATGACTTTGTATTGTATCCTACTTATGGCAGAGGAGTGGTCCCTTTTAAAGAGTCAAAAGTACTTTAATTATCAAAAGTTATATGAATGCTTTAAGCTCCATGCTGTTGAAATTAAACCTTATGTATCATGTCTTCCTGTTTAATAAGCTTATCACTGAGCTATCACTTATGTGTGCTGTCATAAAAAACAAAATTTTGAATTCAATCTTTGTCATCGAGTCTTATCATACAAATTTTTTCCTCATTTGTTTTGACATCAAACTTTCCATTGTCTTTCTGAGGACTGAAAAAATATCCCTAACTTCAACAAATGATACATCACCTTTTGCCGACTGTCTGATTTTTGATTCACATATATAAAACTGTATATTCATTTAATTCTCGATAAAAAAGGTAATTGTTTTACGTTGTCTTTGTTTTGTTTGGGGATTTGTTGTTTTGTTGTTTTGGGAGGTTTTTTTTTTTGTTGTTGCTTTTCATGAAAAAGTAAGATGCAGATAAAAAGGAAATTTTCCAAGAATAAAAGACTTGTTAATTAATCAAAAGTGACATATTCCTTTTTGTTTCACAACAAAACAGTTTTAGCATTTCGAGCATTTTTTGGAAGGGGAAAATGGAAGTTGAGGTTAGAAATGAAACTCCCATTATTTTTAAAATCTTTATTTGACTTTTATAAATTGTAATTTTATATTTTTTTCAGTTAAGCTATGTTTGAATCTTTAGTTTTTCTCTCCCTCAACTCACCAGTATCTTGTCAGGAATGTTGTCCCTAAATGGGCATTTTTTTTGGAAGAATTATTTTAACTTTACAAGATTTCATCTTCTTAACAGACCCATTTTTTGCTTGATATTATCTAATATATTAGGACCTCTATACAACAATGGGCAATAAAATGGTAAAAACTCAATCATGAATTGACTCAAGATTTAAACGTGCTGATATTATAGCTGGATTGCATCATAAGGTGACATATACAGATCAGTTTGTACACAAGTTCCAAAATAAAAGGTGCATCAACAGTACTCTGGCCCAGTCAGCAGAGGTTGTAGAATGCACCTACTGCATCTCTGCAGAGGGGTAAGACTCCCCCAACAAGTGTCCTGGATATGACACTAAATAATCTGATGGTGAGGCTCCAGCAATGCTCAAGCTTTGAGGAATGTGGAGTACCCTTTATTGCCATCACTCCTAAGTTCACTCTGGCTCAGAGTGGTAACACTGGATAGGGTCCTATCTATGGGTCAAATAGAATTAAACTGTGGACTTAGGCTAAACTGAATAGTTTGAAATAGAACTATCTTGACATTTAAACTATGTATTTATGCCTAACTGAATTCTTTTAAATTGAACTGTTCTGATATTTGACTGTGTGTAGATGAATGACATGTTTAATTGAATTGTTAGTGATACATATCTGGAACCATTTAAAGTTCTTGAATAAACTGAATAGCTTGAAATAGAAATGTTTTTGACTTTTGAAATGTGTACTTAAGCTAAACTGAATTGTTTGAAATAGAACTGTTTATATGTATAAGAATGGATTTAACACAGAATAATCTACAATAGTTGATATCCCATAAAACCAAACCAAACTAAATCAACAGTACTCAGATCCTATAGCAATAGATTGTATATCCTCTTTGGGTATTAAAATCTGTACCCTGACATCCATATGTAAGGGTATAAAGTGTTGCATCCTGCTCTGCTATGGGAGTTAATTAGTAACAAGATGATTGAAAATGGAAATTTTATCAGAATATTAACTACTGGTCAAAATTAGCATCATCTATCAGGCTATTATAATTATAACTAAACTCAGATTGTTTTAATGTGAAGTCAGTCCTCTGTGGAGATCGGAACTTTTACCTATGGTGAATTTAGTATGATATCTATACATATATACCATGAGATTAAAATGTGATACAATGTGTCACCTAATAAAGCAAGCTTCCCAGGGTCAGAGCCAAAAATACCTTGGTTTCAGCCTCATTTCCTTTTGGGGTGCCTCAGGCACCAGGCAATAAACCCAGCTCTTATTTTTTCTTTTTATTTTACACTGAGCTCCCATAACATTTATACTATGGCGAAAAATCATGAAAAAGGTGTTGATGAATAATAATAAAACAAAAGCAAAGAAATAGGGTTTTTTTTCCTTCCTCTTGGCACAAAGTAACTAGAAATTGGCTTGATAGATAAAACAGCAAAGAATTGAACCAACAAAATATTTTCAAATTCTTGTTTTCAGTTGCTAGCATAAGATTTTTCAGATGTTTTAAGTAATTATGAAGAAATACTCATATTTCTCTTTTTTTCATCTTATATATGTGTTTGGTTTGGTTTGGTTTGTTTTATAGAATATCAATCTTGGTACATTATTTAATGCCAAGTTCTGTTTATAGAAATAAAAGTATATATATTTATATATATACTCAATGTATACTTGATTTTTTGTTTACAGATAACACTTCCATCAGCTGAAATCTATATTTTGTTTACAAGGAATGCTTTTTCGAAATGACTTATGTGTTTGTAAACTTTAAATGGTATAATGAGAAGTGAGCCAGGCTATCAGACCATTAGTAGTGAGTTTGATTATTACTAGGTACTCTATAATTCAGGCCTTCGTCCAAACTAAGCTGATTTTATATATATATATATATATATATATATATATATATGTGTGTGTGTGTGTGTGTGTGTGTGTGTGTGTGTGGAGTTGGGCTGCAGTATTCCCTTTAAGCATGTTTGATTTAACAACAAAGACACATTTTGTCTATATAATTTTATTAAGATTCTTTCAAGTTTCCTGATAAATGTCTTGGTTTTAGGTTGAAATTGGTAGATGAATTTACCAAAATTGTCCCGAGCGCCTTTGGACCCCCACCCACAGGCCTCCATCAGAGGCCGTCTGCATGTGCAAAGAGTTTTTTTAAAGAGTTTTTTAGATTTTTTATTGCATTATATATATACACGCACACTCAGATATACATATATCTAATAATATTTAATGCATTAAAAGTTAAAGAGAAGCACTTATGTATGCTTTCATTGTAATGATTATACATCAATCAATCCATCTATCTATCTATATATATATATATATATATAGAGAGAGAGAGAGAGAGAAAGAGACTGACAAATAGAGAGTGGGGGACATAGACACATACATTAATATATTTGAAGCCCTTCATCTTTGTGTGTGTGTGTCCATATTTATGTTTGTATTTTCATGAACTTTTCCGTGGTCAGAGTTTTCCTGATGTTTCTATTCACATCATTTATGATTATTAATAATTCATTCTTGGTTTATTCAATCTTTCAATACTGGGTCAAGCCTTGTCAATTGGTGGTCACAAGGTATGTAATTCTGGCCACAATAGACATCGTAATTTGAATTAATGGACTGCTGCTCTCCCACTGATTCCACGGTCAGCTTATATGGTTTCTGGCACTCATGAGGTTTGATTAAAAACTTCTAAGACTTTGTCTGTTACAGGTGGCCCTGCAAATATACAGCAGAAAACTTTAGAGGGAGAAATCTCATTGAATGGCCCATCTTATAAAAATACATGAATAATAAGGAATAAAGACTAATTTGTTTCTTCTTTTTTTTCTCGCTCTCTTCACTTGAGTATCTGTGCAAACATTTTTACTGATAGATGTGTGCAAACATATCTAAACATTATCAAGATGGAGTACCTGTCATAATGTGATGCTTATTCCTTTTAGCATTATACACCACGGCTACTAAATTTGTTCTTTAATTACTGCCCTCTTATGTGGTAACATGGTAAATACTGACAAGATTACCATTGTTATTATTATTATTATTATTGTTACATGCTTAGTATAATGGTTATCGTTAGAGAAAATGGAATTGGTGATCCAAGTTCATATCCTGGACAAGGCTGCATTGCATTACTCTTTGTGCGCATTCTCTTGGAAAAGGCATGAATCTATCTGTTCTCCTTTCAGCTATGGGTAAATAGTAGAGCAGACTGGCTTCTTTAACCTAGGGTAGGCAACCAGTCTAGGAGAAGGAAAATTTTGAATTCATATCAGCTTTACTCAATTCAAAAATTGGCTTTGTGTTCATCCTGCCTAAGGTAGAGGGTATAAATAAATACATACTATTATTATTATTTTACACCTTGTGAGTCTTTCATACCAGCTCTAGTGGTTTTTCACTGAAGTCTAAGAGACAGAAAATCTTCTCAAATCTTCAGGCCTCTTATCGGATAGACAGGGTTCTTTAGACTTACTGAGGCAACCATTCTAAGAGGAAAAAAACTCTGAATTCAGATCAGCTGTAATCTACCAAAAAATTGACTTCGTATCATATGCCGCCAATGGCAGAGGGGTTGGGTAATTACATACACACTTATATACAGTAATTCTGTGTCTACCACATGGTTCTATTCAAAATGATCTTCACTTGATATGAACTTGGAACCCATTTCCCAGCAAGGAAAAACTGCTTTGAGCATTTAATGATGCAGTGGCTGTTGTCTTTGGCCATCTACTACACTATTTGTCTTCTATGCTAGTTTTGCTTTCTTTGAATTTTTTCACTTGCCTTTCATCATCCCACTATGCACATATTTGCAGCAGTAAATCCTTCTTTCATCAAGAACTAAATGTGAACTCTTTGTTTCTGTCTTGTATCCATAGTTATACAATATCTTTAGAGACACAATGTCAATAATGCAGAAAGAGTATAAAAGCATCACTGATAGATGAATAGGTTTTTTTTAATAGTAAACAGGTAATTATTTGAGTAAAACCCATACATGATAAAACACGTATATTTGCAAATCTGTTTTTGTCTCTAATACCTCCAAGTTAATTCTATTTTCAAGGGAGATAAGCCAAGAATAAATATGAACTTACTTTCCCTTATACAACATTTGCAAGACTAAATACCAGTTAAATCTCTAAATTGGAGTAGCAAATTCATTTGGCTGATAAATTTTGTGAGCCTAAGAGGATACAAGGCTGAAAAAGCTTAGGCCAATCATATTTATAAACTTTTGAACTTCTCCATGGTATAACTTCCAAGAAAACCTTCTTAGAAAGCCATCTTTGCAACTTCATCTGTCTGCAACCATTTTCAAAGCTACAAAGAAATTTAAGATAGTTTTAAATACGAGACATCAAAAGGATAGTTGCATCATTTTTTTAAAAAATAAACTTAAACTCACAAATGTTTTAAAATTATAAACAAGAGTGAACTGAAAAGTTCATAGGCTAACCAAAATACTCTCATGTAATGTGATCAAATGAGTTTTATTTTTCAATATAGTCTCCTTTGTGGTTCATACACTTCTTCCTTTGGTGTTGCAATGCTTGGATCCCATTGGTCAAAAAGTTATCAACCATAGATATGACATAAGCCTGAACTTTTCAGCCTTCCCTTGTTTACAGACATGTTTGTTAGTAACAGCTATGGTCGTAATCAGAAAGTTGATTAAATACATTGATAACTAACAATAAACAGGAACAAACTAATCTATTATGATTGTGTGATAATTCTCTCTTACTGGCTAAAACTATTGAAACAAAATGTCTACACTTTTTATCAACTTGTAGATTTGTAAGACTTTTTCTTGACATTTCAAGCACTCAAATACACCATCATTGATACATAAACATTGGAAAATTTTATTTTTTAACAATTTATAAGATTTTTTTTTTTATCATGAAAGTGTTAATTAAATTTCAGGCAAAAATTAAATTTGTTGTGAATAAACAAATTGTATTTTTAATGACACCTTGTGTAGATAGATCTATAGATTGTGAAGACACTGACATTACCACTGATCCGTCAGATCCAGATGTATTTACGCAATCCCATTGCTCGGGTGATATAATGTTTAACATGCTGACTCCAGCCTTGAAGTAAGTGAGTTCAAATTTCACTCCTGCTATTACATTCCCTTTCAGACTAATACACTTTCTCACAGCTGTTATGGGTTGAATAGTGTCACTGCTGTCCTTCTACAAGGATGGCTTTGGCTTTAAATAACACATGAAGATTGATATACCATTAAACAAAGAAAACAAATCAACCTCATCACTGTGGGCAGCCACTTTTTAAGCAGAGTACAGCTTGTTTGAATTCAGTGTTTTCCTTCTCCTACATCAGTTGTCATAAAAGGGGCTAAATTCACCCATAGCTAGAAGGACAACAAGTGGATTCATATACCTTTTCCCAGGATATTAGCATAAAGTGAATTGCATACTCCCTCAGTATTTGAACTTGGCTGGCCAAATCCAGTTCTTATAATGATAACAGTTACACCTCAAGTACCTCTGTATATTCTGGCCTTGTGCCAAACTTATCAAGTAACTCTCTATGGTGTAGAGGCTAATGTGCTGGATTTTGATATCTTAGTAAGCAAGTTCAAACTCCAGTCAGACTATTATATTCCCTTTTGAACAAATACCATTGGAAAATGTATAAACCTCCTTATAAGACTCTCTGGAGGTGCCCATGGTGTAATGGTTATTGTGGTAGGAAATGGACAGTGACACAAGTTCAAATCCTGGACAAGACTTTTTGCATTTCACATAGCATTAATACCCTTGGGAAAGGTATGAATCCAATTATTCTCCCTCAAGCTGTGGGTAAATAGTAGGGCAGACTGGTTTTCTTCAGCCTTGGTGAGGCAACTAGTAGAGGAGAAGGAAAATTCTGAATTCAAACCGGTTAAACTCCGCTTAAAAATTGACCTTGTGTCATATCCTGCCTGAGTGGAGGGGTTGGGTAAATATGTATAAGACTCTCCGCTATGGGTTAAATAGTACCACTACTGTTCTTTTACAAGGATGGATTTGGCATTGAATAATGCACAATGGTTGATATGCTATTAAACAAAAAATGTTCTAACTAAAAAACTGACCCAAGTTGAAATATTTATATGTCTGTCAAACTGTATATCTATCTGCAACAAATATTCTTTTTTCAACATGGTCACCTTCCAAGTCAATGAACTTAATCCAGTTTCTCTTCATAGATCAAACATTATTCTGATGAAACTTCAGATTATAAATGAGTCAGACTACATACACGTATAGATATCTTGTATAAATATGTAGACTGACAAATCATCCAAAATTATTTTAGTGTCACTTTTGGAAAAATAGTGCAACATGATAAAGTGTAGACATTCTCCGAATTGTTTCTTTTTTTGACAAATAAACAGTAGTTATTTTGAATAATATGTACATATACAAACTTGCTGATTTAGACAAACAACCAAATTTATTTATATTGTGATTTGATATTATTTATGGCAGATGAAGTTTTAAAAAAATAAATTTAGAAACTCAGGAAAATTGAACCAGATGCCTTTTGCATTCCAGTCTAAGATACAGACAACTTTACCTTTAGTTCGCAACAATTTGCTTTTTAGAGTCTTCTTTTGTTGTTATGTCAAAAAGAATTTGATGATTCCTGCAAGGGTTTCTTCCTGGAAGCCTATTCAATAGCACATCTGTCACTCCAAGCATTTTTTGCTTTCTTGCTCTTTCATACTGATTTCCTTTGGGATCTTAGGAATTTGATAATTCTTAGTATGATACTGAAATTATTTGATTCTGATTTTTTTTCTTTTTTTTTATGTTCAATTCATTTCTTTCTTCCAGTTACTTTCTCTTTTGCTATTTTTCTTTTTATACTTTGCTTCAGGGATCAGAGTATCATACAATTAACAAATTGCATAATACATATGGTGCACTTATCAATCGTTTGGCTGAAAAGTTCATAGGCTCACCAAGATACTTTCATGGACTGTGACCAAATGAAATTTATTTTTAAACATACCATCAATGTTGCAGCACTTGGATCCTATAGGTTAAAAATGTCATTAATATCAGATATGATATCATCATATAAACTTTTCAGCCCACTTTTGTATATATATATATATATATATATATATATATATAAAAGAAAGTTAGCCAATCGTAGTCAAGGGTGACCTGAAAGCACCTTTTTCAATTGCTACAACACTGAGCTATAGGAAAGGGTGCTACTCCTTTCCCTGGATTGCTCTACTTACCCCTGATTTGTACCTTATAAAGCTGTGGCATCAAGGAGGCATCAAGTACCATTTTTTGAGACTTTGGCTCAAACAGTTTGACTCAAGCAGAGATCAAGCTCCAGACTCCCAGACCATTATACTAATGGGCCTATATGCATGTATATATATATATATATATGAAAGGTCTCAACCAATAATCATATCTAGGCTCTGGAGAAAACTTATCAATATTGAAAAAATTCAAAATATAAAAAGAAGAAATTAATTAGATAAAAGCATCCATGAAGAAGAAAGAATTTCAATTTTACAGCCTTACTTTTGTGTGATGAATAGAAAGCAAGAATTAATTTTATTATAACAGTTATATTGTAAACCAAACCCTCTTCCCTTAAAACCTAAAAGAACATTAATAGTTTTCAGAAGTAAAAAAACTTCTAAAGGATATGAACATCTTACTTAGTCAAAGTTCCAAAAACCACTTGAAATATTTTTTTCTTACGAAAATGGTGAACTTATCTCAATCAAATCTTCATATCATTTTTTAAAGATCTTTACTCCAAACCTTATTTCATATGTACATATGTAATGACAATCTATATTTCTTTTAGATTGAGAGTATAATATATACATATATAAGAGTGTATTAAAAATATTTTCATTTCTTACACACATTTAATTGTACTGGGCAAGGCTCCAATTCTGGAGCTCTGGGGAGGATGGAGTGTCTCATCATTGCCATTACTCCCGGGTCCACTATGATCTGGAGTGGTAGTATCTGTTAGGGTCCAATCTAAGAGTCAAATGGATCTGCTTTAAAATTATTAGTATGAGTATTGGATTGTAATGTTTGAAACCATATGACTGTGTACAAAGAAATGATTATTATAAAATAAAAATAGTTAATTGAAACATGATTGTGTATGAATTATTTATACTTGGTCAGAACACATAAAACTATATGACTATGGGAAAATTATTTGTATTTGATAGGAATACTTGATACCATATAACCTTGTGCAAACAAGTTATTATTCTAGTCACATAAAAAGTTTAACATAAAAAATGATTGCAGTGGAAAAACCTGTTCGGGTTCCATCTATGAGTTAAATAGATCCATTGGAAAAATTTGTAGTAGATAAGAGTACTTGAAACTAAATAATTTATGAATATTTGTATTTAGTAGAAATGCTTTGTATAATTTAACTGTGTGCAAACAAATGATTTTTAAAGACAAATAGTGACATTTTAAAAAAGAATGATTGCAATGAACATTGAAAATATAAATAGTTATGATTATGATTAACCCATGAAGAGTTGATATGCCATTAAACAAATAAACTAAACCAAACTAAACCATTACTTAATTTTACTCAAAACTTATTGTATACTTGAGATTTTTAGATAAAATATTTTTTTAATTATTTTTGACGGGTTTCTTTATTCTTATTTTTTCATTACATTTTATCATGACAACTTCAGTCAGTTTATTCTTTACATATTGAATTAAACTCTGGAACACCTCTATTGGAAGGGCTAAGATGACATTGACTGTATCTCCTGCAGAGGGTTAAGAACCCCCCTTCCCATAAAAAAGGAGTGTTCTGACTATGGCACTAAACTGCATCTGGTGGTGAGACTCCTCTTCAGGAAAGTTTAGAGACCCCTTCAATAATTACCATTTCTCCCAGATCCTCTTTTACCCAAAGTGATAGGACATGTTAGAGTCTCATCTATCATTCAAATGGATCTGTTCATGAATTATTTGTATTAGATAGAAATAGTTGATATCATATATCCATATGCAAATCTTATGAGACAACACAAAAAAAGTAAATATAAACATAGAATTTATGCAATTCCTTAACAACAGGGTAGGAAATAACCCCAGATAAGTTGACATGCCATTAACATCAATCAACTCTGGAAATTTTTCAATGAAACCTATGAAGAAAATATTTTATCAAAAATTGATAATTTTTAGATATCATATTTTTAAGCTGTTCATAGACTTCATATATTTGTCAGCATGCTGTTTCAGTTTATTATTTCTGTAAACAGTTTATCTGTAAATGAAAAGATGTTTGGTTGGATGTTACACAATGCAAGACTGATTATTATTTCATACCTAAAAGTAATAAATTAGTATTAAAATTTTCCTTTTCAAATAACTCAGTTAATGGACTCATCTGTTCTGTTTTTCTGGGTATTTTGAAATTGGAGCACGAAAAATATCAAAACTGATTTATCTAGATTATCCCAGAGCATAATATGGAATGAAAGTTATAAATCATTAATAATATCATGTAGTAATTAACTTCTCAATCATTAGACATGCACATTAAATGTGGCAGTTGATGAAAAGTTATTGGCCTGACCAAGAAAATCAATTTTTTTTATGACTAACAAATTTCAGGACAATGCAAAGGTCATATTGATTGAAAACACCAAAAATTTCTTTTTTTTTCTATGAAAATGGCAGACTTAGCTAAGCCAAATCTTGACCTTTTGTTTTATTGGGATTTACTTTTTATGGTCATAAACCTTAAATGCCAGAAAATACAATAAAAACCGTCTTGTGATTAGAGTAATGCTCACTCTAAACTAGCACAACTGAAAGTGGAGCAATGTCTATCAATGCTATGTACTTCATTGACTGCTGGTTCATGGCAAGTTTTGAGTTTTGCAATAAACAGCCCATTTACAAAATTTATATAAAAAAGGAGGGTCAATTTTTATTATATTCATTATGTCTTTTTATTTTTCCAATATAAATTAACACTACTCTGGATGTTTAAAAAGTACTTTTTTAGATCATAAATAAATAATGATATTGCACAAATATGGTATCATTTTGTCGTCGATCAATAAAATCAGAGAGAATGGCTTCGAGCTGACAAAGAAAAGAAGCAGAAGGTACCCCGCAAAAACAATTACTGACGCCGACTACGCCAATGACATAGCTTTACTAGCAAATACACCCAACCAAGCTGAAATACTACTGCATAGTTTGGAATGAGCCACTGCAGGCATTGGCCTCCATGTCAATGCACACAAAACTGAATACATGGGCTTTAATCAAGCAGGCGACATTTCCACACTAGACGGAACCTCTCTGAAACTGGTTGACAAATTCACCTACCTAGGAAGCAGTGTCTCATCAACTGAAAAAGACATCGACACACGGCTAACAAAGGCATGGACAGCTATCACTAAACTATCGGTCATATGGAAATCAGACCTAACCGATAAAATGAAACGCAGTTTCTTCCAGGCAGTGGTTGTGTCGATACTGCTGTATGGATGCACCACCTGGACGCAAACAAAACGGCTCGAAAAGAAGCTAGACGGCAATTACACAAGGATGTTGCAAGCAATATTAAACAAGTCCTGATGGTAACACCCCACAAAGCACCAACGATACGGCCACCTGCCTCTCATCACGAAAATTATCCAAGTTAGACGAACCAGGCATGCAGGACACTACTGGAGGAGCAGAGACGAGCTCATAAGTGATGTACTTCTATGGACCCCCACTTATGGCCGAGCAAAAGCAGGACGACCACCTCAAACATACATACAGCAGCTATGAGAAGATATGGGATGTAGTTCAGAAGACCTGCATGAGGCGATGAACGATTGGGGAAAGTGGCGAGAGAGGGTCAGGGATATCCGAGCAGGCGGCACGACATGATGATGATGATGATGATGATGATTGTGGCACATTAGTTGATATCCTGCCAGTATGCTACATCAGATAGTTTGAGAAGCACTAGTCTAAATCTGATGCTTTTGAGTCACCTGGGTTCAGTACTGACAAATTTCAGTTATTCATCTATATGCAAAAGAAATAACAAATCATGCCAATATCATTGTTGATACAACAAAGTAAATTAATTCACAGTTAAATTATGAACGTGTCACTCGACAAGTAACAGAAAAACTGGCTGCTTATAACTTATTACTGTATATAATTCAATAGCCCTGAGTATAAAGACTTTTTTTTTTTTTTTACACATACATCTTTTAAATCAATGAACACTAAATTTGGCTAACTTACTTTGGTATTCCCCTGTGACCACTCAAATCTGCTTGGTGTTTGGCAAGGGAATAATATTGTAAAAATAAAATTTTTGACTGGGCGACTATGAGGCCGAGCTTCTTTGTGATTGCAAGTCAATAGCAAAGTCTTGGAAACACTTCTCATAGAAAGAAGCAAAGAATGGTTCCAGAAAATTGGAGACTAATCATCAATTTTCCTTCCAAATTTATAAAACTGTCAATTATTTCTTTGTTTTGTCATTGGATTGTGTTTTATTTACATTTTGATTGAAGACATAAAATGGGATTTGTACAACATAATAAAAATAAGATAAAATTCCTATGCTATGATAATTATATAAAACCGTGATAAAAGTAAGAGCCAATCATAATGAAGAACATAGAAATAATATAAAATTTTTACATTCTTAAGACATCAAAATTATATAAGTTATATGTGCTTTCATGATATTAAAATGATATAAAATTTATGTTCTCATTATGTACTCATAACATTAAAAGGATTTAAAATTTATATGCTCTTATAACAGTAAAATAATATCATGTTTATGTATTCTAATATGTGCTCTAATGTATTCTATTATGTATTCTAATATGTACATTAAACTGATATAAATTATATTAGCTCTCATAATATTGAAATAATATAAAATATATTTGCTCTCATAACATTAAAATAATATGAAATATGCATTCTCTCAAATTTATATGTTCTCATAACATTAAAATAACATAAAACTTTTATGTTCTTATAATCTTCAAACAGTATAAAATTGATAACCTTTCATAAAGAAAAACATAAAAATAATAGTTCACTCTGACTTACAGTGTGAGTGTAATATATTGCATTAACCAGGGATTAACTGGGCAGATGTAGTTGACAGACACATCTGCTTGTAGATAAAATCTTCCAGAAAAGCTGCAATGTGTGGGTGTAAGCTGTGACGAATGAAGAACAAGCACTGCATGGGTGAAGAGGCATGGCCATATTGGTTGCAAGAGACTATATAAGGTCTAGAATTTTGACTGAAGTCAGTTCTGGCTGGCTGTTCCAACTCCCAAAAGCTCCTTTGTGTATGCCAACTTTCTCCAACTGCTCTCCTACTCAACAAAAGAGTCACCAACAAAGAATGAAAATACAAGACTATATTTTTGTATATACATGTTCTACATTGTTTAGCAAGATCCAGTGGTAGTATACTACTCTAGTACCAGTTAGGGTCCTATGTATGTGTCAAATATACCTACTTCAGATAATAATGAGATATTTACCTTTTTAAAATGAGATGGATAATGAATTTTGGCATTTTATATAATTGGAAACAATAATTGTGAGACTTATTTTTGTATAAAATAACCCAACATACTGTAAAACCAACCAATATCATATAATAATGATATTATAAAATAAGTATGAAATTAATTACCATTCATAATGAAGAACAGAGAAATAACATACTATAATAGTGATATATGAAAACTTGTATAAAATTAATATCTAGGAGGTGCCCATGGTATAATGGTTATCCTCATAGGGAATGGACACGGCAACATGAGTTCAAATCCTGGACAAGACCGATTGCATTTCACATAGCACTAATACCCTTGGGAAAGGTATGAATCCAATTATTCTCCCTCCAGCTATGGGTAAATAGTAGGACAGACTAGGTTCTTCAGCCTTGGTGGGGCAACTAGTCTAGGAGAAGGAAAACTCTAAATTCAAACCTGTTAAACTTCACTTAAAAAATTAACCTTGTGTCATATCCTGCCCGAGCAGGATATGACACAGGATATGACAGGATATGACAAAATTCTAGGAGAAGGAAAACTCTAGGAGAAGGAAAATTCTAGGAGAAGGAAAACTCTAAATTCAAACCTGTTAAACATCACTTAAAAAATTGACCTTGTGTCATATCCTGCCCGAGCAGGATATGACACAGGATATGACAAAATTCATATCAAACTCTAATGAAGAATATAAAAATAACATGCTATCAAAAAAATTAGATGAAATAAATCAATAACCTTCCACAGGAAATAACATAATGAAAAATAGATAAAAATTAAAAAGTTGTCTAAATTTCTGAGATGAAGTTTGATTATTATTATTACTTAGAATATTTGGGCTATTGACCTCATTTTTATTGTTATAATCACAACGTTTCAGCCAATATGTCCTTCAGCCTTCTTCAGGTGTTTCATATCAAACTTGAGATTCCACAAAGAAGCTTGAACTGAACCCTTTATTTGAACCTCAGGGGTAGACTGTTTCACTTCTGTTAACCATGACCAAGTACAAATGTTAAGTTACAGTAAGTATTCCTTGGAATAATTACCTGTAGTTGGGATTGAACCTGCAATCTCCAAATGATTTCATTCAGAAGCACTTTTCAACCAAATGCCTTATCCACTGTGCCAGGTGTCCACAACTTAATATTTGTGCCTAGTCACTACTAACAGAATTGAAACTGTCTATTCCTGTGGTTTAAATAAAGGGTCCAGGTCGAGAGTCTGTGTGGACTCCTAAGTTTGACATGAAACACCTGAAGAAGGCCGGAGGACATTTCAGCCAAGATGTTATGATTATAACAATAAAGATAAGGTCAATAGTCCTAATATTCTAAGTAATAATAAAAGTTATTAACTATCATAATTCCTTGTTGATGACTTAATCAACCCAGCATGAAATTCTCTCTAAGTAAATCCAGCTTCAGTCCTGATCTTTTTAACACATCACATACATAATTCAAAATTCTATTGATGCTTATTTGTATAGATGAATCTGTGCCAATTCCCACAAGTAAAATACAGGCTTGTACAAGTGCAACACCCTCCGTATTTACCGGATATAGCTTTGTACAACTTTTTCTTGTTTCCTAAACTAAAAATTCATCTCAAGGGCAAGATTTGAGGACATTAAAAGAAATATGGTGGAACAGCTTTACATCATACCAAAAGAAGTATTTTGTAGAAGCTATGACGAATGGAAAACTCACAGGAATAACTGTGTTAAATTCCAAGGGGACTATTTTGAGAAAAATTAACTGTTCATTTCTCTCATAGTAAATACAAATTCAATACCTTTTTAACAGACTTCATATCTCTCATAGTCTTAAACATTAAAGAGTGATGATTTTAATCTTAATCCCTTTTTGACATCTATCGCTCTTTCCCTGCCTTTGACTTTGCTAAGTTTGGAACATACGATTCAGATGACCTCCTCGTGTCTGCTTACCTTGAATGCTTGAATAAGAACTGCTCTTTAGCTATTTCTTCATCATAAGTAAAGAAAAAATCAAAAACAGAGCATACTTTAGATGAGGCTCAAGACCCAAGTTTAATGGCATATCAACTCCTTATGGGTTATTTGATGCATAAATTTGATTCATTTCTAAATGTTTTATTACAATTATAAGTTTATTTTCATTTTACCACTGCATTTTTTTCAATTGCACTTTTATTTGTCTATAATCGGTTGTTTGCATATCATCATATGATATAAAGTATTCCTATCAAATGCAAATGATTCACACAATTGTATGGTTTTATTATATTCCTATCTAATATTCATAATTGATACACATTTAAATGGTTTAAAGTAACAATTTCTCGGTAATGATAATCAGTTGTTTCATATTGCTATAGGGTATCACGTATTCCAATCAAAATAAGTAAGTAAAGTTGGTGACTGTAGTCGAAGGTAACCCAAAGATTTCCTTTTTGATAGCTACTACACCTAGGTGTAGGAGAGGGTGCTACTCCTTTCCCTGCATTGCTCCACATTACCCTTGATCCATATCTTATAATGCTGAGTGTTAAGCAAGGAGATATCAAGTACCATTTTTTGATGGTTTGGTTTGTTTGGTTTTATGTCATATCAACCTTTGTAGGTTATTTAATGCCAAATCCATTTTTATGTAAATAATCTGTTCTATTGAAAACAGTTCAGTTTAGCATAAGTACACAGTTTATTTGTCAAAAACATTTCCATTTCAAACTATTGAAGCAGTTATATGTAATAATTCAGTTAAGTGTAAATACAGTTTTAATGTCAAAAAACAGTTCTATTTGAAATAATTCAGTTAAGCATAAGCACGCAGTTTAAGTGTAAGTACAGTTTAATTGTCAAAAACGTTTCTATTTCAAGCTATTCAGTTTACTCAATTCATTTTAGCATAAGTATGCTGTTAGTTCTATTTAACCCATAGATAGGGCCCTATCAGGTGCTTCCACTCCGGGCCAGAGTGGACCTGGGAGCGATGGCAATGAAGGGGTACTCCGCATTCCCCAAGGCTCCAGCACTGTTGGAACCTTACCATCAGATTGTTTAGTGTCATATCCAGGACACTCGTTGAGGGGGTCTTACCCCTCTGCAGAGAAGCAGTCGGTGTATTCTACAGCCCCAGCCAGCTTGGCAAACCATTTTTTGAGTCTTTGGTATTACTCAACCTGGGATTGAACCAAGGTCTCCCGAGTCATTGGCAAACACTCTAACCATCATGCCAATGTCCTATCTAATACTATTCTAATAATTCATACTCAATTATATGGTTTCAAGTAACAATTTCTCAGTAATGATAATCATTTGTTTTCACAATGTTAAATGGCTTCAAGTGTTCCAATCTAATACTAATAATTTTTAAACCTATTTATTTAACCCATAGATGAGGCCGGAACAGGTTCTACCAGTCCATATTAGAGTGGACCTGGGATTAATGACAATGAATGAGTAACTTGACACTCTGTGGAGCTCCAGAACTAGAGCCTCACCACCAGATTTTGTTTAGTATCATACCCCTTGCATAGGGATCTTACTCCTTAACAAAAAATGCAGTTGGCATATTCTAAACCCTACCAACTAGGCCTTCGATATAAGACTAAAAATTTATACATAATTTTATGGTTTAAGGTAAATATTCTTATTTAATAATAATCATTTCTTTGCACATAGTTATATGGTTTCAAGTATTTTTGTCAACTGCCAATAATCTACAAGCAATTATATGGTTTCAAGTAACTAATTATTGTAATAATCCTTAGTAAAAGTAATCCTTATAAAGTAAGTTGGCGACCGTAGTCAAGGGTGACCCGAAAGCTCCCTTTTCAATAGCTACTACACCGAGGTGCAGGGGAGGGCGCTACTCCTTTCCCTGGATTGCTCCACTTTACCCTTGATAGTACCATATATTGCTGAGTGTTAAGCAAGGAGGTATCAAGTACCATTTTTAAAGTCTTTGGTATGACGCAACCAGAGATTGAACCCAGGTCTCCTGGGCCAGCTTCAAGTAACGAGTTTTTGGGCAAATAAATTTGCATAGTTAAATGGTTTCAAGTATTCCTATCTAATGCTAATAATTTGTATGCAATTATATGGTTACAAGTATTTTAACCAATTATATGAACCGGACATTGGCATAATGGTTAGAGTGTTTGCCAATGGCCCGGGAGACCTGGGTTCAATCCCAGGTCGAGTCATACCAAAGACTTAAAAAAAATGGTACTTGATGCTTCCTTGCTTAACACTCAGCATTATAAGGTGTGGATCAAGGGTAAAGTGGAGAAATCCTGGGAAATGAGTAGCACCCTTCCCTACACCTTGGTGTAGTAGCTATCGAAAAGGGAGCCTTCGGGTCACCCTCGACTATGTTCGCCAACTTTACTTTTACTATATGGTCTCAGGTTTATAATAATCTTGTGTAAATGATCATAGCTTCAAGTTAGTATTCTTAAGACAAATAATTTTCATGCAGTTAAATGGCTACAAGTATTCCAATCTAACATTAATAATTTTATACAGTAATCATTCTTTGTTTGTACACATTTATATAATTTCATATATTCCTATCCAACACAGATAATTTTTCAAACAGGTCTAGTTAACTAATAGATGGGACTAAAACAGGCACTACTCTTTCTGGTCAGAGAAGATCTGAAAGTAATGGCAATGAAGGGGTACTCCATACCTCTCAGAGCTTCAGAACTGGAGTACCAGATGCAGTTTAGTTTCATACCCAAGACAATTCTGGGAGGAGGAGTCCCTGTAGTGGCTAACAAGCTGGATTGTGATATCATAGTGAGTGAGTTCAAACTCCAGCTCTGCTGTTATGTTCACTTTCAGACTAAGACCACTGAAAAAGCTACAAAGCCCCTTATCTCATAAGCAATGGGTTAAAGAGTATCGCTACTGTTATTCTACAAGGATAGCTTTAGCATTAAATAACCCAGAAAGGTTTATATACCATTAAACAAATCAAGAAAGACAGATGTGGCTGGTATGTGTTTCTCCTCTGTAAGAGATACCATCTCTTTATTCTAAGCCTTGCTGACAGAACAGACCCAAATATAGGACATAAAGTAAGGATTGATCTCAGTATCCAGTAATAAGTAATCTACAAGACTATCTTGTTAATTGTTACACCACAATGAGGTATCTTTCCTCTGACTACAAGAAAGTTTTAGTCAAATAAATATCTAACATCTTAACAGGCTGCATTTTCTATCTTGGTAAAAAGAGTGATGGTCATCTTTTGTAATACTTCACCTATCTCCTTTTCTTTATCAGAACCTATCCGCAGACAATGAGATCAAGAGAAAGTAGTTGTCAGCACTATGCCTCATCTCCTCGGGATGTAAATCAACAGTTATGTTCGCAGCTTCTAAAAGCTCTTGGCTAAACCCACGTCTATTTCTTCATGATAATGCTTATTGTCTGCAGTTGCAACGATCATTCTTAACGGACTTTATTTCCTCAACACCGTTTTCTTCTATTGCTCTTCCCTAGTCTGTCTTTTTAATATCTTGTCTATATATCTCTGCAAGGTGAATTGCTTTGAATATTGGATTCAAAACGACTTAAATCCTGTGTTTAATGTTTAGCCAATGGCTTCAATGTAATACTGCCTCCCAATAAATTGTTTTATGACTCAGGAAAGTTGAGCATTGAAATCACATTTATTTTTTCACGTGTTCACACTCAGCTATGAAAGAGCGCTTAAATAAGTCCATAATTTGACACATAGTTACGTGCTGAAATTTTCACTGTATAATGTTCTTGCTATTTGACTAATATCTATCACTGAATTAAGTGCATTGACAAGAATATGTTGAAAATTAAGAATTTGTTTTGTAAAATAAATGGTTTCTTATGATTTGCCCTAAAATTTTGTGATTTACCTACATAGTAAGGTGGATCAATAAGTCTGTAACCTGATATAGATTTATTAGTTAAAATTCTATCTAAAAATTTCTCTTTAAAATGT
The DNA here is from genome assembly GCA_963585895.1 of Sepioteuthis lessoniana. Lineage (NCBI taxonomy): Eukaryota > Metazoa > Mollusca > Cephalopoda > Myopsida > Loliginidae > Sepioteuthis > Sepioteuthis lessoniana. The sequence continues at coordinate 57,489,854 of OY757913.1, forward strand.
TTGATTTATATTGGTGAATCTAAGTGTATTAAAAAGGATGAAGATTATGTTGAAAAAGTAAATTTTTGTTTGATAAAATCAAAGTTTTTTTTTATCATTCAGCTATAGACTTTGTTTGATTTCTTTGTTTATGGCATATCAACCTGTAAAAGTTATTTAATGCCAAAGCCATCCTTGTTAAAAACAGTAGTGATACTACTTAATCTATTGATAAATAAAGTTGATGACAGTATTCAGGGGTGACCCGTGGGTGCCCTTTTCATTAGCTACCACACCAAACCCTGAACAAGGCTGTTTGCATTTCACATTGTGCTAACATGCCTGCAGAAAGTATAAATCCAACTATTCTCCCTTCTATAATGGGTAAATATTAGAGCAGACAATGCTGTTTAATCTTAAAATGGTAACTGGTCTAGAAGGAAAACTTTGAATTCAAACCAGACCAGGAGAGGGATGGGCTCTGCCATGCTATTTCTGCCCATGATTGACAATGTGAGTAGTGCTTCCATGACCAAACCAGTTTATAGAATAAGTCTTTTTTTTAACTAAGCAATAATACAAAATATTTTCTTTGAGCAGTAAACTAAAGTTACAATCTTTTCCCTATGTCTTATCCCATCAACTGAAAATCAAGTCTAAAACAAATTTTTATTGTATTTACATTTTTAGCATGATCAATGGTCACTAGGGTTCTGTAAAAATCAACCTTACCATGATGTATATTATAAGATTTCACCTTGCTATACTCATCTCTATTGCTGAAATGAAATCCGGCATTAATGGTATCGACTGTGGTTAGTAATATTGTGGAATTTGGTGTACTGACATGTTGCATATTGCTACACTCCATGTGTGACTTAAAAGCCACACAAATTATTATGCAATGTAGTATAATTCAGAAACTTATACTTTACTGGTATAGTCAAGGCCATAACTTAATAGAAGTAACCAAAAACACTTACTGTGCAAATGGTGAAAGTGCAGTCAATCATGGTACAGTAACAAGGTAGTTCAAGAAATTTCATTTCGGTTGCAAGAACCTTAATGATCAGGCAAGTTCAAGTGAGCCTAAAATTATAGATTTAGAGGCCATGCTTTAAGCCATCTAGGCACATTCGGTGAGAGAGTATTAGGCAAGCTCAGTATCTCAGAGATCAATGTGTTTTGTCACCTTCACAACTTGAGTAAAAGCATCTGTAGTTGCCAAATTGTGCCTCATTTTACCAAAATATTGCAAAACTTTTAACTCACCCTTGTACATATACATATACATATATATATATATATATATATATATTGTGGAGGTTGTTTCCAACTATTACATCCTGAAATGTTACTTTGTTTCTACTTCCTTCCTAACAAGTAATTTCCTTTTTTACAAACTTTGAACTAATTCAGACATTCAGAAAAATATATATAAAAGACAGGAAAAGAGGAAATTCATTTTTACCTCTGAAAATTTACCATGGCTTAATTTTCCTATAAAAATTCAAATGCCTTGCCATTTTATTAAGTACATATTATGTATAATTTTTTTTTCATGTATTTTTGCAGCTTTGCTTCTTTTTTTCTAACATTTATTTACTCATTTCTTTTTTTTTCCTTTCCTTTTTAGAAAAGAAATGTTCGTCTTATGTGAATGATGCACTACAAAAGTGTTTGTAAAACAACTAGGAAGTATTTTTTTAAAACTAAGAGAATAAATACTTCCTGTGTCATTTATGTTGGGTTTTTATAAGCATTTTAGAAGTTCAATGCAAAAAGTACTCAGAGGTGATGTTGGAAAAAATTGTGTAAAGAAAATCTTGATTATTTCTTAGACATCCCTCCATTTTTTATTTATTTATTTTTTTTTTTCACAAGATTCATGTAATATTTCTATTTATTTTATTGTATTTTTCACTGCAGTTAAGGCAAATTTGTTTTTACATGCACTTTTATATTATTTGCTCACTAATGGATTTAAAAATCTGCTCATCTAATCATTGTATGACTTTCTATAGTATAAAGAAATTCCAACTCTTTTTTATGCATTAGATTCTTAAAAACTGGTAATAATTTTGTATGTGTGTGTGTCCATATATATATATATATATATATATAATCATCAGGCTGTGTAAATAGCATGGAGTTCTCTGACTCTCTCTTGCCAACTGTCCCTATCATCCATTATTCTTGGCAGGTCTTCTTGACTGCATCCAGGGTCTGCACAAAGCTGATGTCAGTCTTTGCTAGATGGCAAACACTGCCATATTCATGTGTAGGAGTCCTTATCCTGGAAACATTGGGGTGTCCTCATGGTGTGATAGTTAAATCGCTGTACTTTGGAATCGTAAGAAGCAAGTTCAAACCCCAGCCGCACTATTACATTCACTTTCAGACAAGTACCCTTAGGAAAGGTATTGAACCCCCTTATCCACCCAGTTATGGGTTAAATCGTACCACTACTGTTCTTCTAGAAGAACAGCTTTGGCATTAAATAACCTTCAAAGGTTGATATGCCATTAAACAAAGAAACCAACCTGGAAGCAACATATCATAAAACAGCAGCTGTATGACCATCTTACAAACCACCCAAGTAAGACATATAAGACATACTGGGCATTTCTGGAAAAGTAAGGATATATATATATATATATATATATATATATCCTTACTTTTCGATTTATGATTGTGTGTGTATATATATATATATACACACACACAATCATAAATTAATGGATTACATGAGAAATTGTCCATGATGGAGAAAACAATAAACTAATTTTATTTATAATTTTCAATGCATGAAAATTTTTTCCTTCATAATATACAATAAAAATATCCATATATATATATATATATATATATATAAAATTCTTATGTTTCATATATATATGTAAAACCATGAACCAGCAAAAACATCAAGATTTTCATTAAACCAAAACCCTTAAGAAGTTCTAAATTGAAGAATAAAACAATTTCCTGTCTAATTAGCAACTGAATAATAATTTAGTGTGGTCTGCATTCATGCTAAATGTCATTTTTTTTAATCATCCAAATACTTAGTATTAAAAAGATATTGATGAAATACTAATCAGAATACTTCATTCCTGTTAAAACTATCAATACCATCATGAACTGATACTGAATTTAATTCTAATAATTTAAGTATCTTTAATATTTAAGTATTTTGATATTTATTTCAAACTTTTGGAGTATATGCATGAATCTATGCTCTCAACTTTATAGTGTATAAATTTATGTACATCCTCCAAAACTTTTCAGGGAATGTCCTCGTGGGGTAATGGTTAAAGCGATGGACTACAGAATCGTAGTAAGCGAGTTCATACTCCAGTTGCGCTATTACGTTCACTTTCAGGCAAATATCTTTGGAAAAGGTATGAACCACCTTATCCTCCCAGCTATGGGTTAAATAGTACCACTACTGTTCTTCTAGGAGAATGGCTTTGGCATTAAATAACCTACAAAGGTTGATATGCCATTAAACAAAAGAAACCAAACGAAACCAAAAGTTTTCATATTTTCGAGGAAATCATAAATCAATTTCACCAAATAATCCATTTTATCATTTTCATGTTGGTACAATTCATCAAATAATCTGAGAAAAATAAAGTATATTTAAATCATTTTAAACAAAAAAAAGTTTACACTTACCAGAAACTAATATTTTTGGTTAGAAATATAAAGTAAACATCTTCCTAAAAAAATTTCTTGCTAAAAACTGAAGTTATGATCTTTTTCTCAGGTTTTATCCAATAAACTGAAAATCAAGTTTTTAAAAGAAAAAATGTATTCATATTTTTAGTATGATCAATGGCCACCTGGGATTTATGAACATTAATCTCACAATGATTTTTTATTAACTTATAAGACCTTACAAAAAACACCTTAAGCAAGTATTAGAGGTTCCAGATTTTCCTAAAGTTCATTCAATTTCATCCTTTGTATGAATATTATTTTAGTCATTGAAGATTTACAGGTTTTCTCTCACGCATAAAAGTAAAGTAAAGTTGGCAGCCATAGTTGAGGGTGACCTGATGGCTCCCTTTTCAATAGCTACTACACCAAGGTGTAGGGGAGGGTGCTACTCTTTTCTCTAGATTGCTCCACTTTACCCTTGATCATCACCTTATAATGCTGAGTGCTAAGCAAGGCGGCATCAAGTACCATTTCTTGAGTCTTTGGTATGACTCAACCTGGGATTAAACCCCAGTCTCCCGGACCATTGGTGAACATTCTACCCATTAGGCCAATGGCCTGGTAGCCATCTTTAATTCCTCTAACACTAGTTTGTAATTTATATCTGGAAATTGCAATAGCCACTCCATTACTTTGTTTTTGCTGGATGTTTAGGATGTGCAATTTATGGTCAGAATTAAATACAGACAGTGTCACCTACAAATAAGTACACTCCTAACATTATTTAGTGATCAGTTAATTTTCCTCAAAACAAAAGATACCAGGATTTTATTATTTCTAATGAAACATGATAAAATCAAAACTCTACAACATTGAAACTCTGGTACTGAAAACATAAATTTGTAGAAATGGAATGTTAGTAGACTTGTGTAAGCCAATTATTGCCGATAACATGGGCCTATTATCGATATATTGTAAATGCATTGCAAATGATTTTCCTATAGAATTGAAAATTGAAATAAGATATTGAAAATAAAGAAGAAGGAGATTGTCAGCGATTGAGATTTTTAGACATATGGGGGTTTGATATAGATACATAATTATCATAATATTACACTTCAATAATGATCTTTATTTTTTAATATATATTTATAGAAGTGGTATGATATATATGATAATATTTTATGTACTCTTTTGAGTTTTGAATTCAGAGATTTTTTTTTTTTTTTTTTACTTTGAGACCAGTTGCCTCATAGCCTCATCAGCTGGGGCTGTAGAACACACTGATTGCATCCCTGCAGTGGTGAAAAACCCCTCCTGCTTCCAACAAATTTTCTGATATGACACTAAACAATCTGATGTTGAGGATCTACCCCTAGAGTTTTGATGAATGTGGAATATCCCTTCATTGGCATTACTCTCAGGTCCACTCTGATTTGGAGTGATAGTACCTGTTAGGATCCTATCTGTGGGTCTGATAGAACTATTTAATCATTTGCTATGCATGAAATCAGTTAACTTTGTGCAAACAAATGAATAATGTTGAATTGAATTATTAGTGTTAGTTAGCAATGCTTGAAACCATTTGTAGCTTGTTTAAAAATAATAATGTTGCCCACAATCAATTCATTAACTAATAATAAATGTATATATATATATATATATAAAACAGGAATTGGCATTAAATAACTTACAAGGGTTGATATGCCGTAAAACCAACCAACTATTTTGTCTTACCTAGGCTAATGAACCTAGTTTGTCCTATTTACTTAAAGTTTACAAGAGAAGAGCTGAATTAATACTCTTTCCCAAGGGCAATTGCATGAAGTGAAAAGCAAAGAGCTTGAACTCTGCTCATCAAATTGATTTCTTGACCGTAACCTTTATGTAACTTGTGCCTTCTATTATAAAGGTTTATAAAAACTAAAGCATGCATATAAAGACTTACTGATGTTGCTCTTGTTTACACAGGAGTACAAACTGAAGCCGATTCTTCAGACAGTATAAACCTTCTTTTAGTGAAACAGTTAGGTCAGGCTCATTATGTACCAATGCGGTACTCAAGAGATTTTTCGACTCCTTTGTGACCTCGCCATGGTAACAAGTTGACGAATGCAAGAACTCTGTTAAACTACTCAAAGGTTTATTTTCTACTAGGTACCAAGTAGTCACCAGGGAAAAGAAAGACAGAATAGAAATTAAGACGACGCCATCAGCTAGACAAAAATAAGCAACATATCATGGTGGAAAAGAGAGAGCAAACACAGACTTTGAATTTTTTCCTAGTTCTAACATGCTTGTCAGCTGGGTCACATAGTCGAGTGCTTCCTTTGGAAAGCACCTCCAAAATTAGGGCTGATAAACTTTCATCTCCTTACATCTTCATGGCTGGTGTTCTACTGAACTTGTTACCATATCAATTCTTGCCATCAACTCCTGAAAGAACACGAATCGTACCCCTCACTTCCACCTGTCATGTCAGCGGGAGGGATATTTGCTTCCACTCACCCTCCGCATGTGCACACAATCTTTGGACCACCAGTCCTCCCTAATTTTGGAGGTGCCCGTGGTGTAATGGTTCTCGTCATAGGAAATGAACACGGCGACACGAGTTCAAATCCTGGACGAGACTGAATTCATTTCACATAGCACTAATAGCCTTGGGAAAGGTATGAATCCAATTATTCTCCCCCCAGCTATGGGTAAATAGTAGGGCAGACTGGGTTCTTCAGCCTTGGTGCGGCAACTAGTCTAGGAGAAGGAAAACTCTGAATTCAAACCTGTTAAACTCTGCTTAAAAATTGACCTTGTGTCATATCCTACCCGAGCGGAGGGGTTGGTAAATATGACCAGTCCTCCCTAGTCGTTCCTAATTACCATGAGTGCTTTGGCCTTCCTATTCGAAAACTACTGTCTGCTTTATCTATCTATTTATTCAATTTTCTATGAGCCAATCAATTATGTTACAATTACTCAATGCTTGAGGTACCTTGAATTCTCAACTATGCTAATTGTATCTATCTAACAATATATATTCTCCTAACCCCATAACACAAGCAGGATGTGACACAAGGTCAATTTTTAAGAAGAGTTTAACTGGTTTGAATTCAGAATTTTCCTTCTTTTTGACTAATTACCATACCAAGGTTAAAGAACCCAGTCTATCCTCCTATTTACCCACAGCTGGAGGAAGAACTGTTGGATTCATATCTTTCCCAATCATATTAGCACTATGTGAAATGCAAAGAGCTTTGTCCAAAACTTGAACTTGTATCACTGGAGCCATTTCCCATGATGATAACCATTACACATGAGCATACATATATATATTGGCACATCAGTGAGATTTTTATTAGAGGAATACTCTTATATACTTAAACAGGGAGAATAAAGTAATTTCCAGTTCAATTTGCAACTGAATGATGTCATTGTTCGTGCAGAACATAGTTTACTTTTTAAAATCATCAAAATTTTTAAAAAAAAGGTCTCACATACATTTTCAAACATTGAAATATATTTGAAAATATTTCCGAAATTGTGGAATATTTTTCCCTTCTGCATAAGCATAAAATATTATTGAATAAATAAAACAAAAATCTATCAAAAAGAAAAATTTTTTGTGTTTTCATTTACAATTTTCAGAATTCCAAAATTAGACAACTGTTTATTTAGCAGATTTTGGTAAACAAAATAAACCAAATTTATTCCTTTTGGGAATTATCACTAAAATATTTAAAATTGATTTTGAATACATATCTGTCGATTTTATAGAATATACATTTTTTCTTTCAATTTTATAACAATGGAATGTTTATGTTGTTTCTTTTGTTGTTGATTTTTTCTTTAAACTAATTTCATCACTTGTGAAATAAATACAAAATGTTTTTTTATTTTTTTCTTAAATTTATCAAGTTTGAAATTTAGTTATTATTTGAACTTCTGTACATTATTAAAATTATCATCTCTTTATATCTAAAACTCAATGTGACTTTATATATATACCTATTGGTCATATAACTTGGTATTTTGACTGAAGAATGAGAATTCTGTTTTTATCATAACATGAGCCATAATAATCTGTTTTTAAGTCCTTTTTCTAAATACATATACACACACATGTATGTATGAAGCTTTTTTAATTTTTTTTACAGTTTCTCACTATTCCATTCACAACTACACTAGTTTTCTCTATAGATCAGCCAGGAGGTCTTACCTCAAAGAGATCGACTTGATATGCCACAAAAACTTAAGACAAAAAGCCTTTTTATAAACACATGTACACACGTGTATATATGAAGCATTTGGAAAATTTTTAGCAGTTTGTTCAATTTCATCTTGTTGGCTGGAGCTGTAGAATATGCCACATACACCTCTGCAGAGGAGTAAGACCCCTCTCCCCAATGAGGTCACCTGTTAGCCGTGGTTGATGACCTGTAATGATTCAAAACGGGATCCTGGTGACTGAGCAGTCCTTGACTGAAGGGGAAACCATATGGCAGACCCTAGAGCTTGCGAGGTTTAGAAAAGGAAAAAGAGATAACAAAAATAAAATATACAAGAAACATTATTCTCGGAAGCATGTAAGATTCTGGAGACCAACTTCCTCACTCAATCCTATGCTATTGCAACTAAGGTGGTAATGAGCACTCAAGCCAAGGACTTGGAGACCACATCTTTGCCTCCATTCTATGCAAATACAGCTGAGACACTAAAAATATAATGCATTAGTCAAGAAACTTCTCAAATAAAGGCAAGATGAGCTGATAGCTTTTCTGAGGGTTCTACAGGCCCCTGCATCACAAACAAAAACAGAACAGCAAAACAACCCTAGCCAGGAAAAATTGACCAAGGGGAGAGGAAAACAATGCCATTGCTCATTCAGTCAACAAAAATATTTTAATACTAAATCTCCAAACGAAACAAGAACAACAAAAGATCCCCAATATGACCACTTGCTTCTATGAATAACTCTCCAAACAAACAAACAAACAAAAAAACAATTAAGATCAACATAAATTTTCACCAAAACAAAAAATGCAAGACACTGAAAGCCCAATAATCACAAATAAATTCAGTCTATTAGAAAAGATGGAAACAGAGAAGCAGCCTCAACAACTTAACCATGGAAGCCAGAGAAATAAACCATTGAATGATTCTGACCCAGAACTTAATTGTGAAGAACTGAATAATTCAGTGGAACTGCCACGGGATGAAAGCCAATTGGAATTAACAACTCTTATTGTTGACAAACTTCCGACCCACCATCATCTATTTTCAAGAAACATTCCTTAAAGCAAATGATAGCATTAAAATAAAAATCATGAAATCTACAATTATATACACAATGCTGGTTGCAGGGCTTCTAGTGGTGTCTCTTATGGATGATAAAACCCAAAGACAAATTAAGCATAACACAAATCCCCATCAAAGTAACTTTACTCAGAATAATTAATATTTTCTTAAATGGGTAAATAGTAGGACAGACTGGGTTCTTCAACCTTGGTGAGGCAACTAGTTTAGGAGAAGGAAAACTCTGAATTCAAACCTGTTAAACTCCGCTTAAAAATTGACCTTGTGTCATATCCTGCCCGAGTGGAGGGGTTGGGTAAATATGATAATTAATATTTTCTTATTTTATACCCTACCATATTTTTGGCCCAGTAGGCTGGGTCTATAGAATACACTGCGTCTCTGTAAAGAGTTAAGACTTCTCCCGTAAGTATCCAGGATATAACATTAAACAATCTGATGATGAGGCTCTGGTATTGCAGCTCTGGAGAATGTGGAGTACCTCTTCATTGCCATTGCTCCCTGGTCTTTTTTGACCTGGAGTTGTAGTACCTGATAAGGTCCTTTCTGTATGGGTCAAATAGAACTGTTTGACATTTAAACTGAGTGCAAACAAATGACCTACACTAAATCAAATAGTTAAAAATAGAACTTTGGTCATTTAAACAAATGACTGATGTTTAATTGAATTGTTTGTGATACATAACAATACTTGGAACTATTTAACTGTGGTAATGTTAAATAGAATTACTAGTGTTAAAAAGTAATCTTTGAAACTTTTTAATTGTGTGCCTGAATTGAATTGTTGGTATTACATAGCAATGCTTGCAATGATTTGACTGTGTTCAAATGACTAGTGTTCAATAGAATTATTGTTGGGTGGCAATACTTGTAACCACTTCATTATCTGCAAAAAATAAGTAATATAGAACAGAATTATTAGTGTAAAATCACAATAATTGAAACCATTCTACTGTGTAGAAACAACAGCAATACTCATGTGCAAACAAATTAGCTCTAACTTATTTTAAATCAAAATTAAATACCAAGATTTCCCTTACAAATCATATACATATTCACTTAACAAATGATTAAAAGTAAAAAGAATTATTCATGTTAGATTGAAATACTTGAAACGATTCAACCGTGAGTGAAGAATGACCTAAGGCTTGTTTAAAAATGTTATCAACAGAATGTGTTAACAAATCATATATATTTAACATATATGTTTAAACAGAATTTGGTTTTAAATAATCGACAAAGGTTGATATGCCATGAGACCAAACCAAACAAACCTACCACAATCTGATTAATGAAAAGGAACTCAACAACTGCCCACACCCTATATTTTCCAAAGCAATTTAAACAGCCACAATACCATAAAACCATGAATCAAAAAAGCCGAAAACTGGAAAACATTATCAGCAATAACAACTTATGTCTCTTCAACACTAAATCTCAAACACATCACAACCTATCTTCAATCCACTCAGCCATAGATTTAACCCTCAGTTATCTCTCAATTTTCCTTGATTTCTTCTGGACAGTGTATGAAAATACATGTGGGAACGACCATTTTTCAATTTTGATTGAGAGTGAACTCCCTCAGGTGGAAGATATTTACATGATGAAAATTGATCAAAGCTAACTGGAAGGAGTTTAGATCTCGGTGCCTCAAATACCTCATACAAATAACATTACTTACTCTGCTGACCACTTAACTCAAAATTAACGACAATAGCAAAAAAACTGTATCCCATACAACCCACCCTCTAACAAACTGGACAGACCATGGTTCAGTAAAGAATATAGAGAGGCTATTCAGCTACAACATACAACTCTGTGAAAGTTGTGCACTGAGTTCACAACCTTCAATCTAATCTTCTTCAAATTCTACAGAGCAAATTCATATAAAATTATCAAAGAAGCTAATAGAAACTTTTGACATAATTACATGAGCAAATTGAATAACTTATTCAAATAGGAAACAGTCTTTTGACATGATTTGAAAAATAGCTGGTAAAAACAAACAACTCTCCTTAAGCACTTCTCCAAAACAAACACAAAAATAACGACAAAAGAGCTATTACCAATCTGCTTGCTGCAACGTTCTCAAAAAATTCTTTTAGTCAAGTCAAGAAAAAGTTTCTGAATATCAAACAGTACACAGAAAAAAAAAATTAAACTTCACTTCCAGAAATTCCAAAGATTATAAGCCGTTCACCCTAACAGAACTAATGGATTCAATAAATAAATTCCACGATGCAGCAGTTGACCCTTACAAGTTTCACAATCAGATTCTAAAACAAGTGCCAGATGAATCTGTCGAGTGCCTTCTAAATGTCTTCAATTATATATGGATGAATAACACCTTTCTAGAAACATGGAGACAGACGACAAATGTCCCCAACCATAAAATCAGTAAAGATACCTCTAATCCACAGAACTATCAACTCATCACATTAACTCACTAGATCTGCAAGATGGTGGAGCAGATAATTAACAACAGGCTGACATGGTACCTAGAATTAAATGGCCTAATTAACAACCATCAGAAAGAGAGGAACTGTTGATTAGTTGTCTAAATTTCTGAGACGAAACTTGGTGATTTTTATCATTAAGAGTTTTCAGACTATTGTCTTCATCTTTATTGTTATTTCCACAACATTTCGGCTAATATGTCCTCTGGCCTTCTTCAGGTGTTTGTCAAACTCGGGAACCTACACGGAACTTATTGAATCCATGAGGTTCGCCTGTTCTGATTCTGTTAGCCATAACTGGGTACAAGTGTTAAGTATTCATGTATTGTTACTTGCCTGCAGTTAGGATTGAACCAGCAACCTCCAGATGATTGTCTCCTTAGAAACTTAGGGAACCAACACCTAAACAATTATGCTATGTGTCTTGCTGGACAGTTTAGAGTGAATTTTTGGGACTTATAAACTTAATGTTCTTACTTGACTAGGATTACTACTATTATCTATGAATTTTTACCTGTGCTCATATTCAGATTTTTTTTTTTATCTAGCTTTTTAATTATCAGTTCCCATATTGTATTCATCTCTAGACTTGGTCGACTCAGCAGGTCATTGTAGCCCAACATATGCGCTGATTCCTTAAGGTGTCTAATCCTCTAATGTTCAGCACTATCAATTATTTCAACTTCCTCCCATAACAGTCAATGGTTTCCCTTTTCCTTTCATATAAGGTCCGCCATACCCGACTTTTCAATCTCACCTCATACTACTACCTTCCGATGTTTTTCTAGCCTTACTTTTAGTGGGCGACCTGTTTCAGCTTTGCATATTTTACCGCAAATGCAAGGGATGGAGTAAACATAGTTCTTGATCATGTTGAATTCCATTGGTGGCTTGACTCATAAGAGATATTTCCGGAGAGTTGAACCACATCTGAATACTGTCCTGATGTCATATCTTTTGGATTCTTTTTGGCTTGTCCTTTGACATAGGGCATAAATACTGTGGTGAGATTTCAGGTATTGTCCTCAATCCTCCTAAGTTTCTTGGAGCCGATGTTATGCGCTCTGGGTAGTTGTTGGATTATTAAAAAACTCAAACTAAGATAGCTTCCTAAAACAAAAACCCATCCCAATATCTACCGAGATTAATTCTGCAGTATTCTGGAATACAATCCCAACTACCTCAGCATCTTTATAGATGGTTCCTTGGACAATGATAAAACAGCATGCATAGCCATTTTAAAAAAAACTTTTGTAAGAAAAACCTTTCCAAAAGAAAGCTCCATCTTTACAGCCTAAGACTGTGTAACATACCTAATATACAACATTATCTCTGAAAGCAACCACAAAAACTTCATAATATTCTTAGACTCATTCTTTGTCTTACTATTACTAAAAGAATACACGGGCAACTCTCTGTATAATTAAACTCCTGAGTAGATTGGACGTCATGTGCAACTCTAAAGAGATTATCATATGCTGAATCTCAAACCACATTGGAGTAAGGGTGAATTATCGAGCTGACTGTAACAAAATCAAGTTTAGATTTGGCTCTCAACAAATTCAATATTTCATACATTGTCTTGAAACCTAAAAATAATAGATTCTTTCAGACAAGATGGCAATGATGTTTAAATAACAGCATCCACAATTAACCCTTCTTGATCAAACCCACTGTCGGAGAATGGAGACCAGCCTTCAGAAAATCCAGAAACAAACAAGTCACTATATCCTGATCACGCATCGGTTGCACAAGACTTACGCAATCCTTTATTCTCAAACTAAAATGACAACCGCAATGTATAGTATGTCAACAACTTTAAACAGTTAAACACATTCTCATCGAATGTGGAGCTGCTTCTTCTCATCAGAAAACACCTTTTCAGCGTAAATCATACAAAAGATCTATTTGAAAATGTCAACATAAATGACATTATGTCCTTTCAGAGAGAAACAAATGTTATATACAAGTGTGTGGTTGCAAGAAAAATAAGACCAGCAAGAAGATTTAGTTTATTTTGTTTATTGAATAAATAAAATAAACAAGCGGATGAAATATCTGGCTGGCTGACGGGGGGTCATCTATTCGGTGACAAGCGGTTTACTTTGATCTGGTCGGGCGGTATTGTCGGGTGACACTCTTAGGACAGCCGGCGATTCAACTGGCATGTGAACTCTGGTTGGCCTATTTATATCTTCCCAACTTCAAACACCCGCTCCAGAAAATACAACTTGTGGAAAAAAAATGATTGGTTGAAAAATAAACCTTTTTTTTATAACTGAGAATTTTCTGGGGATTTTGGATAGACTACGCGCGGAGCCTATGCACAGAAGCCATGATTTTCTCAGTTTGACACTGGCCATTTTTGGGTCAACATCCGGTAGTTGTTATTTTCTTCTACAGTGTCGATGTCTGTGGGTCTGTGTTTTGTGTTTTTTAGTAGTTTGGTTTGTGAAGAGTTAAGTGGGTGAATCAGAAGAGATTTAATGTATTTTACTATAACACAAAATTATATCAAACAATATACATGTAAACCTGATCAATACCACAGCAAATAACCCTTCACCCAAAATTACTGATCAAAATGTATCTTGAATTGGCATTGACTCATCTACATTTTGTCTAGACTTCTAGATATCATCCCTTTATCATATAAATTGCCCAGGTGTACACACCTCTTCTTTTTAGATTTAAAATCAAAAAGGAAACGATTCTGAATCTTTTATCATGAATTGTATATAAATGTGTATATGTAAGTGTTTTTTCTATCAATATCTAAGTCTTGATAATGTAAGTTAACTCTTAAAATATCAATTTCATTAACCTTCTTATCTAAAAATCACTGTAACTTAAACAATTATTACAGTCCTGTAAAAACTAGGTTTTTATAGTACTTTAAATTGGCAGCATTGTTATTACAGTGAAGATTCTGTTGTTTGTTTTTTGTTTTAATTTTTAAAAAACAATCATTATTCTGTGTAGTCTTATTAAATGAGATCAGTCATTATCAGAAAAAGAAATAATTTAATTAATATTGTTTTATTATTTTTATTGATTATATTGCAAATTATTAAATACTCTCTACATAAGAACAAAAAAATGGGTTTATATGTGTCTGAACTCATTCTTATCAATATGATCAACTTAAAAGAAACATATTTTATCAAAGTTTTGTTTTGTTTTTTAATTTGAAAATCAGTTTATTTTCACCAACTAATTATCAGGTGTACGTAAAAGTTTATGGTATTTTTTTAAAAAATGGTTTCCTTCCGTGTAATAAATCTCAATTTTTTTTTTTTAAACAGTTTTGGAAATTCTATAAATTTGTTAGAGCAGCTTAAGTACTGAGATATTTGTATATTTTACAGATACAGTGATACAGCATTCTGATAAAAGATAGGATATGAGATGCGAGGTAGGTGGCCTTTCTTCACACGAAAAATTTGCACAAACTTCTTTTTTTCTGCACTCTACATCTGGCCTTCTGTAATTGTGTATATACAAGGGTCATTCAAAAAGCTATAAGCCTCACACAGATTTTAGATTTGTCGCAAACCTCTCATTTTTGTATGGACTTCAGCTGCACAGAAATTAAGACTGGAATCTGAATTGGTTTTTCTAGTTTTACAAGAAGTAGAGTGTTGCCACAACAAAAATATTCAGCTATAGCTCTTCTTTCTGTCTGAAGCCTAGACCTTTTGAATGATCCTTGTACTTTGAATATTTTGAATTTACTATATATACTCAAGTTTAGGTTAAATTTAAAGACCTGCTGTTTAGGCAAAACATTGGTGCTAACATACTCATAAGCAATAACTTTGTAAAGTTGAAATTCAAACAACTGGAAGAACAAAGGAAAAAAAAATTGGCCTCAAAAATTAACTTCATGAATTCATCACAGGTTAATCTAGACATGAGATACAGGAATGTGCCGTACTTTCAATTTGTAACAAGGCTTAAGATAGAGTTCAGCATGGAAAATAGAATAGGCAAACCAAGTTCAAATTTGAGCTGAGACTATTTATCTCTAATTTGTATGAATATCATTGGGGAAAGGCATGAATCCACCTCTTCTTGAATTCTATTTCTGTATTAAATGGAAGTGCAAGATAGCATAATGTTTATTGGTATGGAAGACAGAATGGTCCAACCAAATTTCAGCTGAGACTATTTATCTCTAATTTGTATGAATATCATTGGGGAAAGGCATGAATCCACCTCTTCTTGAATTCTATTTCTATATTAAATGGAAGTGCAAGATAGCATAATGTTTATTGGTATGGAAGACAGAATGGTCCAACCAAATTTCAGCTGAGGCTGCTTGTAGTCATTTAGTATAAATGTCCTTAGGAAAAGGCATGAATCCAAATCTCCCTATATTCTATATCAAGGCACTAGATAGCATAATGGAAACCAGACATGGAAAACCATTCCATTTTCAGCTGAAGTTGCTTGAGGTCATTTAACACTAATGCCTTTGGTAAAGTCATGAAACTATCTCTCCCTTCATTCTGTATGTATACAAAATGAAAGTGCAAGATAGTATGGTGGTTATCAGCATGTAAAACAGAATTACCAAATATATTTCAAATATATTTACCTAAAAGTATTTTTGATAAGTCTAACATTCATTCTGTACATTCTGCATTAAAAATGAGAAAAAAAGGGATTGTCTGTGGTCAGTAATCAATAATAATATTATTGATCAAATGATGATATATAAAGTGCAATTATTAAGTTTATTTTCAAAATTTTTTAGGTTAATTCCAGTTGCTTATTTCCTATTTTTATTTCAGTTGTTTATTCTTTATTGTTGATTACTGAAGACAATAGAATGACAGTCGGAAAGTTTCATTAAATTCCTCTGTCAGCTGGTGCTGTGGAATACACCGACTGCACCTTTGCAGAGGGGTATGACCCCTCTCAAAGAGTGTCCAGAATATGACACTAAACAATCTGATGGTGAGGTTCTAGTGATGCTGGAGCTTTGAGGAATATGGAGCACCCCTTCATTGCCATCACTCCCAGGTACACTCTCACCTGGAGTGGTAGCACTTGATAGGGTCCTATCTATGGATCAAATAGAACTAAACTATGTACTTATGCTAAACTGAATTGTAAGAAACAGAACTGTTTTGACATTGAACCTGTGTACTTATGCTAAACTGAATTATTTGAAATAAAACTGCTTTTGACAGTGAAACTGTACTATGCTAATCTGAATTGTTTGAAATAGAACTGTTTTGACATTTAACTGTGTGTAAACAAAAACTATACTTATACTAAACTAAATTGTTTGAATTAGAACTGTTTGACTAAACTGAATAGCTTGAAAAGGAAATGTTTTTGACAATTAAACTGCATACTTATGCTAAACTGAATTGTTTGAAATAGTACTGTTTACATGAATAAAAATGGATTTGCCATTAAATAACCTACAATGGTTGATATGCCATAAAACCCAAACGAACGAACAAACAAGTTCCATTAAAAAGCAACTGAAATTAATATGAAAGAAATAAAAGGCAAGAATTATTCCTAGATTGGTTATTAAGTCAGAAAAAGTGATCAGAAAACAGGATTAATTGAAAATAAAAATTTCTTTTTCAAGAGTTTATACCTCCACCCAAAGCAATTCACCATATTATAAAGTGCAAGTATTATGTTCTATCCAAAAGGTAATATGCACTTTTCACAGGGCTTAGAATACTTCAACTAGTTTTGATATTAAATCACATCCCGTAGAAAGTTCCTGTTCTGGAACTCTGAGAATGGGAAATACCTCTTCATTGCCATTACTCCCAGTATCACTGACCTGGAGTGGTAATTCCTTTTAGGGTTACATCTCTGGGTCAGATAGATTTGTTTGAAAATTGTTCATATTAAATAGAAATGTTACATTTCGCTCTGGTCAAACAAACGACAACACAATAAAGACAAGCAACACAGTTCTTGGAAAAATATACCTCTCACTTTACTGAAAGGGTTGTGTGTGAGAGGGAGTTGGAGACCGAACAGAACTGCAACATATTGACCCCCACTCTTATGGCCATCAGCATTTCTTTCCCGTTCTCCTGGGCTGCTCAACCGGGGGCTTGCGGCCCAGCTTCTCTGGGTGCTGGTTTTCTCTACCACATCTTATCTCTAACTGGTCTGGTCTCCAAACTAATAAATCGGGGGCCTGGGGGCTCCCTCTGCTGGGTGCTGGCTTTCTCTACCACATCTTATCTCCAACTGGTCTCCAAAGCTATTGAATTTCCTGTGCACTGCGTTATATAATAGTTCAACGCCCACCTTCTTCTTGTGGGTGTCACAAATTGCACTCATTCAACCCATCCACAGTCAAGGTTACACTCTGCATTTCCAATTTTGACAGTCTGCCGGGTCGTAGGTCAATATACAACAGGAATAAGTGAAACCAAATTGTGTACAAACAAAGTTACTCGAAACCATATAATCATTTGCAAATTATTGGTATTAGAATGGAATTAGTGAGTAGACAAATATGATTAAATAACAATAATTGCTTTAACTAATAATTTTATATAAATCATTAATATCAGAGGAGAGGACCCATGGTGTGGTAATTAACATGATGGACTACAACATTGTAGTAAGCAGTTGGACTACTACATTCATTTTCAGACTAATACCCTTTGGAAAGTTATAAATGCCTTATCTTCCTCAACTATGGGTTAAATAGTACTACTGCTGTTCTTCTACAAGGATGACTTTGAGATGAAATAAACTATGAAGGTTGATATGCCATTAAAACAAAGAAGCCAAATCCTTAATATTAGATAAAAATACTTGAAAGCATACAAATATGTACAAATGTTATTATTGACAAAAGTACAATTTTCAAAAATAATAGAACATTGAAAATATTAATGGTTATGATTATAATTAAACATATAGAAATGAATCAAATTTTGGCATTAAATAACCCACAAGGAGTTGATATACTGTAAAACAATTAAGCCAATCCAAAAGACAATGAAACAACCAAGTCCCCTGAATAATAAACAACTGTTCATATCTAAAAAGAAAAAAAAAATTATTTTCTCCCAAAATAAATACCCCAGAGTTTATTTAAAAGTTCAGCAATTTAAAGTACTTCATCTGATATTGTTGTGAAGAGAAAAAGAAAAGAGCATAAAATTTGACGAGCAGACAATGAAATGCCTTGATAAGTAAAGCAGAAAGGATACAATTATGTTTTTGCTTTTCTCTTCTTTTTTTTTCTTCTGTCATGCGCTTAATCAAAATTAGAGTATGTCTTCAGTAAGAGTTGTGTTCAACATAGAGAAACATGTAGCATCTCATGTTGTTTAAAAAAAAACAAAAAAAACTATGCATTTTAGGAATTATTATTCATTTATATATAAACAGAGAAAAAATGTAATGAGCAATAATATTATTGAATATTAAAGTTGTTTCAAAATAAACATTGTTATATTTTTGGGATGCATTTTTGTTGACATTGAATAGTAAATTGTCTTGTGATTAGGATGGAATAGAATTTGGGTGTATCATAATTTGCTATGTAGTGGGGAGGTGGAAATCCCCATGGCACAGTGGCTAACATGCTGGACTGCAACCTTGCAGTGAGTGAGTTCAAACTCTAGTCATGCAATTACATTCACTTTGAGACTAATACCCTTAGAAAGGTATGAATTCACTTAACCCCTCTGAGATTGGTGTTTAAATATCTGCAGTAGAACTAGTGAGAGTGGGTCACAATTTCTGAATTCTCAAGAGAACGATGTTATTGAGATATAATCTTAGTTTTGAGAAAGGAATGGAGAGATAAGTTGGGTATAGAGCAGTTTGTGATTTACTTAAATATATATTTGCAAAAAAAAGCAATTAAATCAAAATGTGGAAAAAAAACAAATTTGTTTGTCCCTGCTCAAGGAAGAGATGGTCATATATCTTTCAAGGGCAAATATGACAAAAGACCATTTTATATGAACTTCTACTCCATATATGATGAGGATGGTAGGTAGCAAATATGACCCACTCTCACCAGTCCTACTGCAGACATTACTGTTCTTCTACAAAGATGTCTTTGGCATTAAATAATCAATGAAGGTTGATATGCCATTGAACAAAGAAATCAGATCAAATCTAATATGCTATGTGTAGATAAGGCATTGATTAACACTCCAAATAATATATAAGTTAGGATAGCATAGACACAGACTCAACCACTGTATAGTCTATGTCTACATTATTCCGAACATAGATATACATGGTCTCTCAATAAAATTGATCACTCTTTATTTATAAACATAGCAAACTATATAATTAATATCATATATATGTGTGTGTGTGTGTGTGTGTGTGTGTGTGTGTGTGTGTGCATAAAATACATTGGTAAGCTGTATAAGATAGACATTTATTTAGGTGTATAATTTACTATGTGTTAAAAAGACGTCAAAAACAGTTCAAATTACACAAATATACTATTCTTAGTATAAATATATATGTTTCATTTCAGATACTGAGAACTCTTTATTTCTAAATCTAGCAAAATAATATTTTAATCAAATATATATGTATAAAACACATAGGTAGGCAGTAAGAGATACCAATTTATTTAGGCGTATTATTTACGAAGTGCTAAAAATGCTTCAATAAACAGTTCAAATTATGCAGATACATGGGCACACACAATTACTGGAGAGAAGAATTGGATTCATAGTTTTAGGACTATGTGACGAGCCTCATTTAGGATATTTATATTTTCCAAATTTTATCATACATGTGAGAACATGTGTGATACCCTGTCCTCATTAGCCACCAAGCAGGGGTGATGCCACAGTTTCGGTGGCTTCATACCCCTGGCGCTACCAGCAGCTTTTGCCACCTGACAGAATATGAAGACAAAGAGCAAAAGTTCCTCTTTGTAGCTTTATATATATATATATATAGCCACACTGATGACTTTTGATAGAACGAAACAGATCTGTCTGTGGATGACTATAGATATATATATATATATATATATAACCCAAAGGTCTGTGGACAGTATTATTGTTCCATAAGACAGCTAAAGAGTTAAAGTCCTGTATTATTCAAGCTTGTATTTGATTCCAGTGTATCATCAAAGTATTAATAGTGAGTAGAGTGTTCACCAATGGTCCGGAAGATCTGGGTTCAATCCCAGGTCATGTCATACCATAAACTTTAAAAATGGTACTTGATACCTCCTTGCTTAAGACTTAGCAATATAAGGTATGTATCAAGGGTAAAGTGGAGCAGTCCAGGGAAAGGAGTAGCGCCCTCCCCTACACATTCATGTTGTAGCTATTGAAAAGGGAGCCTTCGGGTCGCCCTCAACTAAGGTCGCCAACTTTACTTACATGTTTGAGAGTCGTTCAAAAAGTTCTCAGCCCCAACCATGCAGAAAAACCATAGGTGAATGTTTTTGTTGTAGAACCACTCTACCCTTTATAAAACAGGAAAACTAATTCAGATTTCTGGGGGAGTTCTAATGATGTAATAGCTAAAGTACTGAACTGTGGCCTTAAAGTAATCAAGTTCAAAATCCCATCATGCTATTTTGTTAACTATCATACTAATATCCTTGAGAAAGATATGAAACCTCTTGTGGCCCTAGCTATAGGTTTAAGTTGTATCACTGTTGTTTTTTACAAGGATAATTTTGGCATTAGATAACTTGTGATGGTTAAATGGACATTAAAAAGAAGATATCAATATACCAATAATTTAGATTTCTGCTTTAATTTCTTTGCTAGTGTGGTCCATTCAAAGGTCAGAGGTGTGTGACAAATCTGAAATTTGGATGAGGCTTAGAACTTTTTGAACGACCTTCATATATATATATATATACCTATCTCTCTGCAAGAGCAGGACTTGACACAAGGTCAGTTTTTTAAGTGGAATTTAACAGGTTTGAATTCAGAGTTATCCTTCTCCTAGACTGGCTGCAATAACATGGTTAAAGAACCTAGTCTACCCTATTTACCCATTGCTGAAGGGAGAATAATCAAATGTATATCTTTCCCAAGGGTATTAGTGCCATGTAAATGCAAACAGCCTTGACCTAGATTTGAACTCAGGTCACCTTGTCCATTTCCTATAATGATAACCATTACACTACAAGTGCCACCAATATATATATATATATATATATATATATATATATATAATCTCATTGAACTCTGCACCAATATATATATATAATCTCATTGAACTCTGCATAAAACAGTTTGATGGTTGAAATGAGTTATAATTTTAAGATATATTAGTTTAATAAGTTTTAACATATGCGTATTAAATAACAGTATATACATACATTTAACATTAGTTAGGTATTCCTCTGTCTTAGGATTATTGAGATTTTATTTTCTTAGTTATAACTTACCAGTCTGTCCAGCTATTTGCCCATAGCTGGAGGGAGAATAACTCGATGCACACCTTCCCCATGGGTATTAGCACTATGTGAAATGCAAATGGCCTTGTCCAGGATTTGAACTTGGTTTACAATGTCCATTTCTTACAAAAATAACCATTGCAACATGAGTGCCTCCAATATATATATATATAGTTGAAAGTAAAATGAAATTGATGAGACTACGTAGGCTATCAGTCATATGGAAGTCAGACCTGACTGATAAATGAAACACAGTTTTTTCCAAGCAGCAGTCATGTTGATACTGCTATATGGATGCACTACATGGATACTAACTAAACATATGGAAAAAAAGCTTGATAGCAACTACACAAGAATGCTGTGAGCAATTTGAGCAAGTCGAGGAGGCAGCATCCCACAAAGCAGCAGCTGTACAGCCACTTACCACCCATCACTAAAACTATCCAAGTTATATGAATCAGACATTCAGGACACTACCAGAGATGTAGGGACGAACTCATAAGGGACATACTCCTGTGGACCCCTTCACATGGACAAGCAAAGGCAGGACAACCAGCTAGAACCTACATTCAACTGCTTTGTGCCAATACAGGATGTAGCCTTGAAGACCAATCAGAAGCAATGGACCATAGAGAAGGGTGGTGAGAGAAGGTCAGGGAAATCTGTGCTGATGGTATGACATGATGATTACTTCAAGTTCTGAGTAAAAATAAGGCAAACCATGCTTTGTCGCCTGAGTTGGCAATTAGTCTAGAAGAAAGACAATTTTCCATTCAAAACTAGTTGGGCCATATTTTGCAGTCTGACAGCAGATAACTATTGCTCCAGAAAACAGAATGGAGACAAAAACAACAGATCACTGATTCCATCTCTCCATGACATTTTCCTCTGGTAGAAGTGACTGTTGGAGGGAAAAAAGCAGCAGCAGTAGTAGTTATAGTTTCTGTAGTTCGAGTTCTATTGAGGAATACATTAAATATCAGTTCGTATATATGCTCAGAAAAAGAACTTGTTGCTCAGATTTAGTTTTCCAACATTGCTTGCTTGTAATGAATTTCACTAACCAGGCACAATAGGGTTAACATTTCATCCACTAACCCCAAACAAGTGCAATCTGGACTTTTGATGTTTAGCTTTTTTTGTGAATAAATTTTGATTGATCACAAAAGACAACCCTCCCTTTCAAAAAAAATCATTACTGCAAACAAAATTATTGATCTTATGGTGTCTAGTCAATTTGCTCGATTCCTTTGTGGTAGAATTGGTCAGTACAGTCAGTTGGTACATGCTTGAAACATTTTCCTCTGGTGATGTTGGGTCACATAATTAATTACACCTCGCTCTTTTGAGGATTGCTATTAAATTTTCAAGACTCCTAAGAAACAATAAAAGATAGGACTATTTTTTTTTTCGCAAAGAAACAGTCTGAGTCAAACAAACAAGAGCTGATTTAAAATTCTCACTTAAATGTTTGTTCTGCTCAATTATTTTTCTTTTAGGTCTTCAGCATATTGTTTTAACTACTTAACAATGATTGAATTTTATTCAAACAACTCGTAACAGCAGTTAGCAACTTTTTTAAACATTAATATTTAAAGCAGCAGTTGTCAAACAAGATGCTCTCGTCTCCCTGAAGAGAAGTGTCTAAGTTAAAAAAAGAGATTTTAGGTGGAAAAGAAATTTAAGTTCTATGTAAAAATCATTAATTCTTCAGATGTCTACATGGAATACACTTTGGTGTAAAAATCTGAAAAACATTCAATTGCTTTTGATCGAGCCTTTGTCTATATAATAATGACATGATATAGAATTGGTGTAAAGGTATGTAAAAAACAAAATAAAACTGCTTTTGATGCACCCTAGTAAATATAATATACAAAACTCAGAGAGAGCATATCTTTGTTATTGGGGCTTAGAATATGCTGACTGTATCCTTTGTAGAGGAGAAAGACCCACTCTAAAAAGCATGTCTTGTGCATCTCATATTGAGTTTCCAGTTCAAGAGATCTGGAGCAAGTAGAGAACCCATTCATTGCTATTACACCTAGGTTCACACTGACCTGGAGTGGTGTATTTGTAAGGGTCACATAGGTCAAATAGATCTGTTTTAAAATTATTCATATACAATAGGACTGTGTACAAGAAAAAAAATACTTTACAAAAATGTGGATATGAACACAATCAACAATGTTCCCTAACCACTTGGCATTAATTAACCCTGGAAGGTTAACATGCTGTTAAAATCAATCTATCAGAGAGGGTATTTTGATGTATACATGAAATAAGCTTTCATATAACAGTCTGTAAAAAAAAATATGAAACTAATTTTGATAGGCTCCAATATTCTATATTTCAGAGATAGGATAGCACTGAACAATATAAACCAGGTACGATGTTAGTTAACTTCAATAATCAATTTCAAGATTTTCAGGCATCTCTTCCATTACAGTGAAGAACAATCGAACAGAGATTTGTTACAAGATTCATTGCCTAAAGTGCACTGGTTCTGATCGATTTGGTACCTAAATAAAAACCCATTGATTTTGGCCATTCCTTGATGCCATGTTTGCAATGGATTACTCATTGATTGGTCTTGTGTCAAGATGAAAGAAAGTCAACGATAACAAAGTGGATAATCAATCCAAGTGTTAAATTACATCTCGCTTAACAACTCAGAGGCGAGAAATTATTAGATTTTAAAGATAGACTATGATTGACTTTCTATTTTAGAAAACAAAACTTACTTTGGCAAAAAGTTGGCAAAGTCACTCCCCCACCACCACCTTGTCTACCCAACAAACCCTCTCCACTTGGCTGAATAATTAATTTGTTATCGTGCTTCTGTGTGGCTTTTAAGAGTTTTTGTGTGTGTGTGTGTGTGTGTGTGTGTGTGTGTGTGTGTGTGTGTGTGTGTGTGTGTGTGTGCTTGCTTTTATAGATCTTTTGGCATGTTCAGAAATAGCAAAAGTTGACCTCCAGGAAATTAGGATAGTAATCAAAAGCTCAATAATGTTTAGTAGGCTTTGCTCATTATCACAAAACCCAAATCACCCTAGGGTGCTTTTCTGATTCTTAAATTCTATCTAATCTTTTGTGAACATTTTAAATTATCAGAGGGTGCTGAAAAATGCTCAGTGCAATCAGGAAAGGAATACACATGATTATATTTTGTAATATCTTTCTGAAGAAATGTTATACCAATGTATTAAATTTTGAGATAATTATATGGAAGCTAGTTTTGATACACCCTAGTATATATAGTATTATATAGGGTCATTTCACCTTCCATTATTATTATTATTTTATTATTAATATCTATAATAGTATATTGGGTCATTACACATTTCATTATTATTATTATTCTATTATTAATATCTATAATAGTATATTGGGTCATTACCCCTTTCATTATTATTATTATTTTATTATTAATATCTATAATAGTATATTGGGTCATTACCCCTTTCATTATTATTATTATTTTATTATTAATATCTATAATAGTATATTGGGTCATTACACCTTTAATTATTATTATTATTTTATTATTAATATCTATAATAGTATATTGGGTCATTACACCTTTCATTATTATTATTATTTTATTATTAATATCTATAATAGTATATTGGGTCATTACACCTTTCATTATTATCATTATTTTATTATTGATATCTATAATAGTATATTGGGTCATTACACCTTTCATTATTATTATTATTTTATTATTAATATCTATAATAGTATATTGGGTCATTACACCTTTCATTATTATCATTATTTTATTATTAATATCTATAATAGTATATTGGGTCATTACACCTTTCATTATTATTATCATTTTATTATTAATGTCACGCAACATCCCACTGGGAGGAGGGAGATAAGATTAATACTATCCTCCCGTTGAATTAACAGTATCTAGCCGTCAAACAAGTGACAGTTAGGAAGGAATGTGGGTCACACAGGGGAGACCAGATGTTGGTACTTAGTAACCTCAGGTCGCTGAACACCAAGGGGGAGAAGAGAGAAGCCAAATGATTGGCTGGAACCTCAAAACAGAAGTGGGACCCCTTCCCCTCAGCGGAAGTAATTAGGAAGAAAGGAGTTTTTGAGCAGGGTTCGTAGCGGGCAGACGAACCATAGCCATTTTACTCCGGGGTGGAAGACAAAAGAATTACTGAGACACGAAGGACCCCAGGTTCTTCAAGCCAGTGTATTAAAAACAGAACAAAGTCTAGTAGCCCGTGAAAGAAGAAAGATTCTCCAGTGGAACCCTGTCAAAAAATAAGATAAGTAACTTTGGGGCCATTTTCCTTTATACCCAAACTTTGCATACCACTCTCTCTCTCTCTCTTAATTTGAAGAAAGACAAAAGTCAAGAAAAGACATTTATATTCATGGACTGTCCAATTATTATATATTTTGACACTTTGAAAGTGTATATAACTGTAGTAAAGGAATTCATGTATTTTTATGTTACCACATGGTCTATGTTGTTACTTCATGCTTTCTTTTCAGCTTCTATTCGCCTTATGTTATCTTGCTTAGAGTTGTCCTATTAATTCCTAAAATATCACACGGGAAACCGGAGTTGCCGACTAGTACAATATAATATTATTACGACTAAAACCTATAGGCTCATTATCTTCCATTGTCGAGGGGAAGGAAGTTTAGCGGCCTGGTGGGTGTGTGATAGTGTGAAATTTGGAACCCCTTGCCAGCGGCGGTCAGTCTGGTCCTAAATTAATCCCTCACGTAATATGCCAGTTCTTATATGCCTGAGAGAAAAACTCTGAACGAGGACATATCCTATAGGGGATCAAGTGCCAACCTGCCCCGTCTTCACACGTGCGAAAATAAAGTCCCGTTTTGGGATTTTAGACAATTTGCCGTCACATTATTATCTATAATAGTATATTGGGTCATTACACCTTTCATTATTATTATTATTTTATTATTAATATCTATAATAGTATATTGGGTCATTACACCTTTCATTATTATTATTATTTTATTATTAATATCTATAATAGTATATTGGGTCATTACACCTTTCATTATTATTATTATTTTATTATTAATATCTATAATAGTATATTGGGTCATTACACCTTTCATTATTATCATTATTTTATTATTAATATCTATAATAGTATATTGGGTCATTACACCTTTCATTATTATTATTATTTTATTATTAATATCTATAATAGTATATTGGGTCATTACACCTTTCATTATTATTATTATTTTATTATTAATATCTATAATAGTATATTGGGTCATTACACCTTTCATTATTATCATTATTTTATTATTAATATCTATAATAGTATATTGGGTCATTACACCTTTCATTATTATTATTATTTTATTATTAATATCTATAATAGTATATTGGGTCATTACACCTTTCATTATTATTATTATTTTATTATTAATATCTATAATAGTATATTGGGTCATTACACCTTTCATTATTATCATTATTTTATTATTAATATCTATAATAGTATATTGGGTCATTACACCTTTCATTATTATCATTATTTTATTATTAATATCTATAATAGTATATTGGGTCATTACACCTTTCATTATTATCATTATTTTATTATTAATATCTATAATAGTATATTGGGTCATTACACCTTTCATTATTATCATTATTTTATTATTAATATCTATAATAGTATATTGGGTCATTACACCTTTCATTATTATCATTATTTTATTATTAATATCTATAATAGTATATTGGGTCATTACACCTTTCATTATTATCATTATTTTATTATTAATATCTATAATAGTATATTGGGTCATTACACCTTTCATTATTATCATTATTTTATTATTAATATCTATAATAGTATATTGGGTCATTACACCTTTCATTATTATCATTATTTTATTATTAATATCTATAATAGTATATTGGGTCATTACACCTTTCATTATTATCATTATTTTATTATTAGTTAAAAAAAAGTGATCTAGTCAGCTATTCATTTTTGCATGATTACAAATCAACTTGGTATGATGTTGTTCTTTTTTGTTTTGTTTTTTACAAAAGGTCTAAATCACTAAAATATAACATTTCATTCACAAGCATATTAAAATGTCTCATTAGCTGTTTTAACAGTTGTTAGTTTTGGGGTGTATTTTGTATGTAAAGATGAAAAGTTTTGAATTATGATCTTTTTTTTTTTTAGATGAGGAAGTGAGACAATAATCTCATTGCTGATCTGGATTTCCAAGTACAAAATATCTATTACCTTAATTAATCATGTATAATACACTGCCAGAACTTTCAGCAACAAAATTCTAGAAAAAAAGCATCTATTGTGTATAATATGCATTGACTTTTTGAAATTTGTAGCTGCTATATTTATACTAGTTTCAACATTTTTTTCAACTCTTTATCTGGTTTGTATTGACAAAAACTAAGAATTTATATAGTTTATATATAATGTTTCAGAGCACAAAATTTACACATTATTAAGGGCAAAGGCATGGACATGTTCAAATGAAAAAATGAAAAATAAAAAGTTTGGATGAAAATAAGTTCTCAATAGGAGAAAGAAATTATAAACAAACATATATTCCAGTGGAAATGTCTCTTTAGAATAAATTAGAAGTGTTTCTTCCACATAAGTTTAGACTAGAGATATAACTTACTTTCAGTCATGCTGTCTCAAATGTCGCAATGCATGTGACCAAAAAAAAGTTAATCATCAGTTTTCATGAACAATATGAATCTCAAATTTTTCCACCAGAAAAATAGTGTTTCATATACAAAAAATAATGGTAACTACTACTGAAATGCAGTTGTATCTTCTAGTTATCTTAACAGTGAGACAAATTATTATTTTGTCTTTCAATATTTTATTTTTAAAAGAAAATGGTATAATCAACCAAAGAAGAAGAGTCTTATGCAAAACAAGATCATGAAACAAGAGAAAAATGTAGAGTGTTTAATCAGCACTTGTTTCACCATCTTAAAGTCCTGATGAAGTTTCATCAAAACTTAACTGTTTTAATGTTGACTTTCCTTTGTTATCAATTCGTCAGGATTTAAGATGTAAATATAGCAATTTTAAATGGGCTGATGGTGCTTATTGGGTTAAAATATAAACTGAAAATGAGATGCCCAAATAAATTCCCCTTTATCCACTCCAGCTATGGGTTAACTAGTACCACCACTGTTCTTCTAAAATTATGGCTTTGGCATTAAATAACCCATAAAAGTCGATATGCCATTAAACAAAGAAGCCAAATCAAACCAACTTAATTCTAGTTAGATGATAAATGACACTTGTTTTCTTGTTCATTTACGAGAAAGAAAACATTTTTGAAAATGGAGCAAAAGATATATACCTGTAAATAAGTGTTCACATAGCCCCCTGACAAATAACTTCGGGTTTTTTTGGAGGGGGCAGTGCCGTAAATCGATTAATGTCTCCCTAAAGGTGAATCAGTTTTATTAATATTCTTTGCATGCAAGAGAAGAATTAGTTATTGAACTATTTACTTATGGCTATCAGTTATCCCAATGCAAGTAATTTGAGAAGGAAACAATCAAAGAAGGTGTTATTATTCCAGAACAAATAAGAATATAGTAAGAAAATATTCATCAGTAATAGACAAAGCTTAAGATATTTTATCTTCAAGAGAGACGACCATTGTAGGGTGAGAAATCCATTAAGGCAATACATGTATAAGTAATGAGTGTGAAAAGACAGTGACAACAGTAACAGCAGCAGCAGCAGGCACCATGCCAGAAATTGGCATTAGTTAGCTTGATGATGTTATTCCACATTGGGTTGAAGCATCAAGAGAAGCAGCCATCCAGAAATGAGCCTGCCTGCTCATCTTTGAGACTGATTTTGTTCCAAAACCCAAGAGAGAAAAGCCCAATTTCCTCAAGGCACTTTCCGAGATATTTATTATACCAAACCTTCTGACAGAGAGCCACTGAAGATGGTAATCCATACCATGTCAATCGAAGAAAGTTTTATTGGATTGAAGTTAAGCACACAGAAGAGAGATGTCTGTTTGTGTAAGTCAGTTACATTTATACATGGTTGTGCTGATTGTGTATTGAAATACATGTATACAGGTAGCCTGTATATATATATATATATATATATATATATATATATATATATATATATATATATATGTGGAATTCTGAAAAGTTCTTTGGCAGACCAAGAGTCATGAGATGTACTCAGTATTCCACATATTTATCCAGTTGTTCAATACACTTGGCACACTGTTCCTCAATTTTCTTTAACACTTTAGAAAAAAATTCAATAAATTTTTTTTAAATATATAATCATAGACTTATTCTCTTATTAGTTGGGCCAAGAACTTTTGCAGTACTCCCTTGCATTTTATGATACACTCTAAGCCCTATATTTCAGGATCAAGTAGGCTGTTTTAGATACTAATTTCACTCACTGGTCCCATCACCTAGTTTAGTTGTTGGGTGATACACATGTAGCATGCCTTGGGCAGTAATAGTCTGAAGGAACCCATCTCTATCCAGGTCTACAACTGTTTTGAATTTAGAGTTTTCCTTCTCCTAAACCAGTGGCCATACCAAGCTTAAAGAGCTTTATCCTACTATTTACCCCTAGCTGGAGGGAGAAGAGTTGGATTCATATCTCTTCCAAGGGTATTAGTGCTATGCGAAATGCTAACAGCTTTGTCCAGGATTTGAACTCAGGTAGCCAAGTCCACTACCTCTAATAATAACCATCACTATAAGTACTTCCATTAATGCTAAAAGAGTTTTATATATTTAGCTTCGTATTCACAACCTTCATTTTCATGGAATCATAGAATAACTTTAAACAAAGATGTCTTTGGAATGAAGTTGGAACATTTCTGGTGCTTAATGTTTTTCCTTTAAAGTTTCTTTGACCCTTCCAAAAAAAAAATATCAATAAAAATTTGAAAAATGCAGATATTTGAATGAGAATGGAATGACCTTCAGCCATGCAGCATAAAGGTATTTCACATTTTCATCTCATTGTAGTTCAGGGTACTTGGCTCATGATTTCTTAAGTTTCCCTTCAAAAACACTCAAAAATGCATGTGTCATTTAATTAAAATGCATGTGTCATTTAATTAAAATGCATGTGTCATTTAATTAAAATCTTTCTTAACTCTTCCCAGATTAATAAGCCAAATCTGAGGGAAGAGACTTTGTAGCATAGTGGCTAACATGCTGGGTAAGTGAGTTTGAACTCCATTCACGCAATTATATTCCCTTTTGGAGTAATTATCTCGGAAAAGGCATGAAGCCCCTTATCCCTCCAGCTTTGGGTTAAATAATACCCCTGTTGTTCTTCTACAAGGATTGCTTTGACATTCAATAACCTAAGATGGTTGATATGCCATTGAACAAAGAAACCAAACCAAGCCAAATCTACATGTATACGTGCAAACACATAGCCATATCTAATACCAATAGGTGATAGAGGGCTATTCATTCATAGATTTGTTTCAGTTTTAATTTTGAGTTACTTTAAAACTGGAAACATTTAGAAATAAATCCAGTCTAGAAAGGGTTAAATCTCTAATTCATTTCTTTTTTTTTCTTTTTTTTAGAGAACAGAACAAGATAGAATTTCTTGCTCAGGACATCTCTATTTTTAGGAGTTTATTGAACCCAGCAATGAATGAATGAATAGTAGGACAGACTGGTTTTTTAGCCTTGGTTTGGTAAGTAGTCTTAGAGAAAGTAAACTATGAATTAAAACCAGCTTTATTTTGCTTAAGAATTGGCCTGGTGTCACATCATTTCCAAGGTGAAAAGGTAGTATAAATACATATGAATTTATATTTATCTATATTTATATCTATATATGATGTTGGTGAGCTAGTTTTGTAAAAAAATATATGATATTCCTGCTTATAAAGTCTCTTATTCGCCCACAACTATGGGTTAAATAGAACCATTACTGTTTTTCAAAAAAGATGGCTTTGGCATTAAACAACCCGTAAACGTTGATATGCCATTAAACAAAAATACCAAATATATTCTTACTGCAGTTTAACACACTTGTAACATTATTTTTCAACTTTCTGTAAACCTTAACTGGGTTCTTCAGCTTTGGTGAGGCAACCAGTCTAGGAGAAGGAAAACTCTGAATTGAAACCTGTTAAAATCTACTTAAAAATTGACTTTGTGTTATATCCTGCTCAGGGTTGGTAAATACATTCTTTAAACCTTAGCAAAAAAATTCAATAAAAAAGAAAATAAAAGGAATTCTTTTTTTTTTTGGTTAAGCCAGGAACTTTTCAACAAAAGTGTGTATAAGTTAGGATAGTGTGAACAGAGAGACAACAGCACTTGGTGATAGTCAGTTTCTCACCCTGTGATCATCAGACCTAAGTGAGAAACCAATTGTTGTCAAGTACCATTGATTTTGTGTCTACACTCACTTAACTTACATATATACGCTTTATCATTTATACTGACCACTATTATAGATATATAAGTTAGATTATTAATTATATTTATATATACACATTATGAACATATGTTTATATACACACACAACCTCTCCATTGCCCAGTTGGCTGGGGCTGTAGAATACACCGACTGCTTCTCTGCAGAGGGGTAAGACCCCCCCCCACAACGAGTGTCCTGGATATGACACTAAACAATTTGATGATAAGGTTCCAGCAATGCTAGAGCTTTGGGGAATGCAGAGTACCCCTTTGTTGCCATCGCTCCAGGTCCACTCTGGCCCGGAGTGGTAGCACCTGATAAGGGTCCTATCTATGGGTTAAATAGAACTAACAGCATACTTATGATTTTTGCATTTAAACTGCGTATTTATGCTAAACTGAATTGTTTTAAATTGAACTGTTTTTGACACTGAAACTGTACTTACCCTAAACTGAATTGTTATATATAACTGAATTGCTCGAAATAGAACTGTTTTTGACGTCTAAACTGTGTACTTATGCTGAACTGAATTATCTGAAATAAAACTGTCTGACATTTAAATCTGTGTATTGCCCACTCAGCTGGGGCAGTAGTATAAACTGACTGCACCTCTGCAGAGGGGTAAGACCCCCCCCCTAACAAGTGTCCTGAATATGACACTAAACAATCTGATGGTGAGGTTCCAGCAGTGCTGGAGCTTTGGGGAATGCGGAGTACCCGTTCATTACCATCGCTCCCAGGCCCACTCTGGCCTGGAGTGGTAGCACCTGATAGGGCCCTATCTATGGGTTAAATAGAACTAACAGCATACTTATGCTAAAATGAATTGAGTAAACGAATAACTTGAAATAGAAATGTTTTTGACAATTAAACCGTACTTACACTTAAACTGTGTGCTTATGCTTAACTGAATTATTTCAAATAGAACTGTTTTTCGAAATTAAAACTGTATTTACACTTAACTGAATTATTACATATAACTGTTTGAATAGTTTGAAATGGAAATGTTTTTGACAATTAAACTGTGTACTTATGCTAAACTGAACTGTTTTCAATAGAACAGATTATTTACATAAAAATGGATTTGGCATTAAATAACCTCCAAAGGTTGATATGCCATGAAACCAAACAAACAAACAACCTCTCCACACAAGCAGGATGCAACACAAGGTCAATTTTTTTACCCAAGTTTAACAGGTGTTAAAGTGTTCATTCAGAGTGTTAATTCTCCTACACCTGTGACCATTCCAATGTTAAAAATCCCAGTCTGCCCTACTATTTATCCATAAGTAGAGTGAGTATAGTTGGATCCATGCCTTTCCCGAGAGTATTAATGCTATGGAAAAGGCAAACAGCCTTGTCCAGGTTTTGATCCCAGTTAGCCATTTCTGTTTCCTGCAAGAATAACTCTTACAACACAATTGGTGTATATATACATACGTATATATCTATACACACACACACACACACATACATACATGGAAAAAGAGAGAGAGTGAGAGTGATTTCGGCAACCAATTCTCTTTTAAAAATGTTTCAATTAATACAACAGATGGTTTATGGATATTTCTTATTAATTTTTTTTGGCAGTTGCTACAGTTTATTTCAAATACACATGATAGCATTAGTATGAAAAGGTACATTTTAAAATCCTCTCTGTCCCTTGATAATGCCATAGTCATCTGGATTTTGAACATGACACTATAAGAAATTATGTTCTTCATAAAGAAATTTATTTCACAGTGATATTGGTCTGCTAATCATTACAACATGGTCGATTGTCATATATATATATATATATATATATATATATATATATATATATAGGCCCTTGAAGTAATTATAGGAGATTAATGACTTAATACTCTCTTACTTACTTACCCTCCTGTTACATGTAAGGTTACAGATATATTGGTCCTTCCATACATATGAAATTTATTATATAAGAAAAATTAAATTATGATATTTATCATGATTTATATATGATACATAAAAATTAAATCAGGATATTTATTGTATATGAAACTTATTTCACAGTAATATTGGTCTGTTAATTGTTACAACATGATGAATTGCCATATATATATATATATATATATATATATATATATATATATAGGCCCCTGAACATGTGTGAAGTAATTATGGGAGATTAATGACTTAATACTCTCTTACTTACTCACCCTCCAGTTACATATAAGGTTACAGACATAATGGCCCTCCCACATATATGAAATAGTTGATTTCAATCAACTATTTCATATATGTGGGAGAACCATTATGTCTGTAACCTTATGTGTAGTTATTAGCTAAATTTGGAACTGAAATTTTCATTGAGTTTGATTTATATAATTGATGGTTGTATTGAATTAAGTGTATTGACAGAAAAAAAGACTATATTAAAAAATACTTCTGTAAAATGAATGTCTTTTTCATCATTGCAATATAGACATACAGACAACCTTTAAAATATCTCCCACATATACCAATATGTATATATGAATATATATATAAACACACACTCCTACAGTCCCCCATAAATAGATACTCCTGAGGATGGTCTGTGGTGTAGTGGGTAATGTGCAGGACTGCAACATTGTAATAAGCAAGTTCAAACTCCAATCACTCTGTTGGGTGTCCTCATGGTGTAATGGTTAAAGCACTGGACTGCTGAATCATAGTAAGTGAGTTTGAACTCCTGGTTCAATCTGACTTGGACTGGTTGTACCTGTTAGGGTCACATCTATGGTTCAAATAGATGTTTGAAAATCATTTGTATTCAACAGGACCATGTGTAAAAAAAACTTAATAAGGATGAACTCAGTTTTTCAGAAAAATAATAAGACTGGACTCAATATTTCAGAAAATTAAGACTGGACTCAATTGTCCAGAAAATTAATAACACTGGTCTCACTTGTCCAGAAAATTATTAAGGATGGATTCATTTGTCCAGGAAATTAATAAGATGGATTCATTTATTCCTAAAGCAAATAGTGCAAATTTTTGTCTCAATTTCTGAGAAGAGTTTTTATTATTTGATTATTTCCATAGTTCAAACTTTATCCCTATCTTGATAGTTGGCTGCTGTTCTCTCCTGCCTTTTGTCTAGTGACTTTTGACAATTTAGCCGGTAAATTTCCAGGAATTACAAACTGAATCTTTTTTTTAATTTGGCAGGGGACAGACTGTTATTCTACTGTCCATGGAGAAATAACTAAGAAGGTGAATTAATTAATACAAAATTTTCCAGTAGACCGTGGAATGAAAACAGTTTACCCTCATGAGTTGAATAAAGGATTCAGTTCAAAATTTCCTGAAGGTGACTGACTTTGGCAAAAGACACATGAAGAAGGCCATAGGGTAGAGCAGCCAAATTGTGATGAGTATAAGAACCAAGATGAGGACAATAGTCCAAATGAATAATGTAAATGACTTTTAGTTTTATAAAATCTGCTTTGGTACATGATTTTCTGTTAGTGTATGTGTATATATAAGTTAAATTGTTGTAGAGAACAAGTGTTTTAATAAATGAGCAAATTTATTTGATATATTACATAAGCAAACTTACAAGCGTGATCAATACAGCAAAATAATTATTGTTGCTTTGACATGGAAGTTAACACCAAATATCACAATGTTCCAATGGTAGATTATTAAAATGATTTTAAGAAACAAAATGAGATCACTCACAATTTGGAATTAGATGAAAACAATCTTCAGGTGAATCTATACAACTATCTCTGAAGACTATTGAATTCTTTTGACGTCAATTAAATACAAATCGTTCTCAGTGTCTGCTGCAACATTGAAGCCAAATGGTTCAATCTGGTGTTAATTATAAAGTAGATATTTTGTTTTGTTGCAGTATTTTGATACCAATTCTGATTTCTATTTAAAAGATTCCAAGGATTAAGAAAATATACATTGAATTTTTCTTCAAAGCACAATTTACTTTGCTTGGATTATTTAACTTGTAGTTCTTGACCATATTTTTCTTTATGCTTCCAAATATATTTAGACAATATCAGACTATTAACATACCATATGTGTGTATGTGTTTAGGCAGTATTTCCTCGTTGAGACATATGATTGGATATTACAGACAATCTTTGCCTGCCTATTTTTGTTTCAATCGATATTAGAAACAAATGTTCTAACCTCAACAAAATTAATTTTGAAACCAGTGTTAATGCACTTAAATGCCTTTAGCTACTGTTGCAGTAAATAGAATTAAAAAAAAACAATGACACCAGTATAAATAAAACATTGTATTGTAGTTTTTCAATATACACCCCCCCACCTGATGATGGCTCAGAGGGGCAGCACAGTACTTGGGAACCAGTTAAACATGGAAAATTTGTTGGCCAATTCCATTCAGATATCAGAATAACTATGCGGTGATTTGAAAGGATCAAAACAAAAATATACTGACAAAGATTGTCTCAAATATTCAATCAGATATACGTATATTTATAGGGCTAGTCCCCATATTATTTGGGATAATATGCCGGATTGTGACATTGTAGTAAGCAACTCCAGTTGCACTGTTACGTTCACTTTACGACAAATACACTTGAGAAAGATATGAACCGCTTTATCTCCACAAGCTATGGGTTTGCCACGACCTGCTCACAAACATAAACAGATTGGATTACTCACTTGCCTTAGAAAAATTACATCCGGGTATGGCCAGAAATGACTAAGCCCGTTTTTCGACCTTGAGCTGCCGTTACAACTAAAAAAGGGATGAATTAGAATTAACAACAATTACAGAACACTTCTGCCAGAAATAACTCTATAAAAATGGAATTAATTATCTTTGCTATCCTATATCAGACTAAAGAAGTATTTTATTTCTACACCCATTTTTATTGAAGAACTTTCTATTTACATGCCTGGCAGAAGTGGTGTTGCCTTCCCTTCATATAAACAAGACTTCGGCAGTGAGAAATTCGGAGGTCCCTGGACGCTCTCAGAGCAGGCTCCAAAAGGCTGAATCCTACATCTGGTGGTTGCATTCGCCTTTCCCATCACATTGATATGCACAAAAGGTCCTTTTAAAGACCATTAGAGGTCTCCTTCTATGGGTTGGAGCATCTCTGACGGTCTTTATTGACCAGCCAAAGTAGACAGCCCGGAGGTAAATACGAAGAGGAGTCTAAGACCATCCAGTCTTAACCATTCGATCAGTTCCGCTCGTCCATTTGGATGCGCAGCACTAAAGGCATGGGTTAGCCTTTAGCTACCACTTCGCAATCTGTGCAGCGCTAACATAACACCAATCTTAACCACGGCCTCCTGGCCTGTTCGCTCAACAGTGCAGAACTTTGGCATCGCAAACCTTTAGCTACCGTCCCGATACGTCTGCACAGCTTTGGCGCAGCAAAGCCATAGCTACTGTCTCCGAATTGTCTGCACAGCTTAGGCACAACACAGCCATAGCTACCGTCCTGACCCTCCGCACAGTTTTGGCACGGCAAAGCCATAGCTCTCATCCCCAAATCGTCCGCACAGCTTTGGCTCGGCACAGCCATAGCTACCGTCCCGACTTCTCCACACAACTTTGGCGTAGTAAAGCCATAGCTACCGTCAATGATATGCCAACACAGCTTTGGCATGGCAAAGCCATAGCTACCATCAATGATACACCCACACAGCTAGGGGCACGACAAAGCCCAAGCTTCACCGATTCGCTCGCTCGACTTTGTATGTGCTAAGGCCTGGCAAACCTTAGCCACGGTTTCCCCGTCCATTCACTTAGTCCATAGTACTAAGACACGGCTCAGTCTTAGTCACCAGCTCACTCAACTCTACATGACCAAACTGCCAACACCGACTTCGACCGCAGTGCTCCAGCAATGCAGCATCCAGTCCACGTACGACTCACTGTTATGAACTGCTCTAGCATTGCAACAACTAGCCTATGTACCACTCACTGTATGGGCTAGCAACCAGATCGACACCCCCTGGTTAACCCAACATACTGTCAAAACCGGGACATCGATTTACCAACCACGACTCAACCAACACCAGCTACCCACAACAATCATCCAGCCGCACTTCCACAACTCGACCAACCTCAGCTTCCCGCAACGATCATCCAGCTGCATTCAACAACTCGACTGACCTCAGCTTCCCGCAATGATCATCCAGCAGCATCCTACAAGTCAACCCACACTGTCTACCAGCAACGATCATCTAGCCACTTCGACTCGACTCGACCATGCCAGCTACCGACATCACTCATCTAGCTGTAGACAAATACAACTGTCATAGACTTTACACATGCACTTGTAAACATGACAATAAATTGTCATCTTGGTTATATTTGTTACCTTGCCTTTGTTTCCTTCATTGTCTTTGGCTGTCATTACACACATGCATTAAACTTAAAACATTTGTGGGGTCGATATGCTTATTGGCTCCACAACAAGTTAAGTAATATCACTACTGTTGTTCTACAAGAATATTTTTGGCATTAAATAACCCCTGAAGCTTGATATGCCATTAAACAAAGAAAGCAAATGTGTGTG
Organism: Sepioteuthis lessoniana; assembly: GCA_963585895.1. Taxonomy (NCBI): domain Eukaryota; kingdom Metazoa; phylum Mollusca; class Cephalopoda; order Myopsida; family Loliginidae; genus Sepioteuthis; species Sepioteuthis lessoniana. The sequence continues at coordinate 57,528,671 of OY757913.1, forward strand.
TGTGTTTCTCCTCCTCATGTCTGCTCTTTATGCTTACACTTTTAAAAATGTACAAAACATCTGATGATGGTATATTTTAAATACATGAAACTTTAAATAATGAACCTGATTTGAAGAGGATTGTTTTGGTTTCTTTGTTCAATGGCATATCAACTTTTGTAGGTTATTTAATGCTAAAGCTTTTCTCCTAGAAGAACAGTCGTGGTACAATTTAACCCATAGCTGGAGTATAAGGGGGTTCATACCTTTCCCAAGGGTGTTTGTCCAAAAGTGAATGTAATAGTGTGACTGGAGTTCGAACTCACTTTCTATGATGCCACAGTCCATCACTTTAACCCTTGCACCACGAGGACACCCTCCCCCAATTTGAATAGGTGTGATAACAGTTTATGTATATAGATATACATTAGTAATGTATGTATGTGTATGCTTATCCGTGTATTTTGAATTTATATAAAAGAATTTTTAATGTGAAGATGAGTTTGTTTGATTTCTGTCAGCTATTTAAGTTGCGGTAATTTGTGTATTTGTATCTGTGTGAAAATCTTTTTATATAGAATCTTTATTTAGGCACCAGCATTGAATACATTTGTATTTGCATGTATATGCAAATCTTTTGGCTTTATAAATCAGACTATTTCAATGTGAGGAAGTTTCTTTAGACTATTTTAGTTTTGTTAAGTAATCATGGTAATCTCTTAGTGTGGGTTGATGTCAGGATGGGGCTGTGTATTGCCGATGAGGTAAAATGATTGATCCGATTCTTTTTAAGAGAGATCAATGATGCAATAAATCCTTTGGTCAAATGGAGATGCAAGACACTTGATTAGCTGAGGAAATGCAAGCAAATATTGAGGCTGTTTTGCTCAAGGGAGCTTTGATTGTGAAATTGAATGAAGTTTTTTCTAAATAAAACTCACTAAGATTAATCAAAATTCTAGCTTGAACATAGTTCAATTAGGTTTTTAACTAGAAACTCATAGTTCACATATGATTTAAACAAATATATAGAAAAATAATAACATAGGTATGCCATTTTTAAGAAAGGCAGGCTTAAGAGTCTTTTTAATGTTTTTGTTAATTTGAACAATATTCAGATTGATTAATAATCAAGACTTACACTTAAGTAATTGGAAAAATGGTAGATTTGGTAAATCTGACTAGATGAGAAAAAATAAGTGGAAAAGTGGATTCTGATGAAGTCCTTTTGAAATAAAGATGAAATATCATTTCTGAATCTATTGTCAGTCTTTCAGTTTATTGACTTTTTCACTTAAGTTATTGTAGACAAGGAGAGATGAGAAACTCTTTAATTTAAATTTATTTAAGTTAATACTAACCCTCCAAATCTGGAAAAGAAAAGATATTTATTCATTTTCAAGGTTTTTCAAGCTAGTAACCTTGTGATTAATAAATTATAGAAATAAATCAGATTGTCTTTTCAGTATGAATCATTATATGTTATTTAAAGCCACTCTTCACCCTTTATTTCTCATAAAGACCATTTTACAACTCAAATGAAATCTGGGTAAGGACTGCTTATGAATAGTAAGTAAAGTTGGTGACCGTAGTTGAGTGGTTCACATTGCATTAAGAGCTTTTCTTTTATATTTACTTCCAGTCCATGCTTAAATCTATTCCTGACTGTCAGAGAATGAATTGCTGAGTGAATTGTGTGAAAAAAAAGCAATTAAACATTAAGAGAAGAAAGAAAATACTTGTTGAAATTTGAAATAATAATGATTGACAATGCTTTATTTGAAAATAAAGAATTAATATGAATTATAATCCTACTTTTTGGTTTCTGGTCCTATAAAAAGAAGATTAATGCTTTTCTCTGTCTATTTTTCTTCCCAATCTCCCCAACTGAAAAGAGATCAAACTCTGGTGTTTGAGAGCCAACGAAAATTGAAACAATAAATCTTAGTTATAAAGTGAATATGCATCATAAATCAACTGTGCTTTGTTAAATCAGTTTTTGCTTATTGCAGGAAGATGATTCTTATTTAAATGTTAATGGATTTTAGTCGTATGTTTTAAAATAAAAATCAACTATTTATGAACTGGTTTTCAGCAAACAACCTGCCTAAAATCACTATTGCTTTTATTATTTGTTAAAAGAATTATTTTTTATGTATTTCATACTGTTTTTCAATGTTTTCATCAATATAAGTTTTGGGGTATTTTTTTTTTTTTTTTTGTTGTTTTGTTTTTTTTTTCATTTAAAGTATTATTTTCTTTTCTTTTTTTTTTTTTTACTTTTTGCTTATTTGAATCAAGTTAACTATTTTTCAGTATTGAAAAAAAAAACAAAACAACAAAAAAAACAAAGAAGGAAGCAAAAAATTTTGATGATTTTTATTTATTTGTATTTTCTTAGCTGTTTCTTCCCTCATAATGTTCAACCTAAGGCAGTAATAAATAAATCAACCAGTTCATTATAGGAAAATATAACAAATAAATTAAGATGCTTTTATACTCGAGTGCTCACATACAAATGCATGCATGCGAATGTACATAGGTGTATATTCAAATACAAATCTACATTAATCTATCTCTCTCACTCTCTCTTTATATATATATATATATATATATATATATGTGTGTGTGTGTGAGTGTGTTTGTGTGAAGAGAGAGAATAATATAGATATGAATTTATATTCACACACACACACACACACACACACACATATATATCAATATATATTTTTTTCTTGAAGAAAATTGTGTGTATAAAAATATATATCTATATTCAACTACCAATTGATATATGTATATATTGAGGTGCATAGCTTGGTATATAACTTGTAGCCTAATTTTAACTGTTCAGGCTATGTGATTAATTAAGTGCTATGACAAAGGCAAAGACTACATAAAAATGAATATTGGTCATGAAAAATAAAACCTCTTTTCGTTATTTGGCCATGGACTTATTGATTCACACTGGGGGCAATTTTTTTAAAAAAATGCATAAACTAAATAGCTCACAGCTTGTTCATAGCAAGAGAGAATGCATCCACTTGGGAAGAAGATTAGTTATACTTAGCTTTGCGTGACCAATTTGTCTATCATGAAAAATTCCTCCCTCGCTTCTTACCTGATGGGTCTTTTATAATCCAGGACTCAGGTCACTTCTCATGACTTCTGGGTAATACCCAACATTCTATCTATCCTTGGTAATACCCAACATTCTGTCTATCCTTGGTGATACCCAACATTCTATCTATCCTTGGTAATATTCAACATTATATCTATCAATCTATCTCTGTGTGTATGTGTATATGGGAAGAGAAATGTAATAAATTAATTTGATAAGGGGCTTTTTCAGAAATATTTGTATCAAAAAATCTAATTTCTGTGTAGAATATTTGATGATCTAAAATAGTAGTTCAATTGTTAAGTGAAACTCTATTCTATTAAATAAACTGTGTGACTTATTTGTTTGTTTATCTATGACTTCTCTATTCTCTCAACTTAAGATCAAATTGATCCTCCCCTGAACTTGTGTTGAAGATCAAAATGTAGTATCTGAACTCATTCATATCTAATTTAATAGATTGCTTTTTTTTTAGATTTACAAATATCAACAATATATTTATATATATGGGTTTCGTTTTTGTTTTTATCAAATTCTGTATTTATTCTTAAGGAAATATAAGATTTATGATTTATCATAAAATTTTTATAAAAATGAAAACAGATTTTATTTTGAAGGGTACAGAAGTTAATATTTCCTAAAAAATCAAAAGAAAACCACTTAAATGGATCCAAAAGACTTTCAAACAGTTTTCTTTTTCTTTTTCAGAAATAAATTGACCTCTCTTCTTCCCATAGGATTTGTATCAAATGTCTTCATGAACACTCCCGATTGTCTTTTCAGACACGTGCAACCTTTTTGCAATTGACCACATTTTTCATGACTTGTCTGCTTAACTTTATTAATAAATTCAGGTGTTCTCATTGAATCAGAACATGTGGAATGTTGTCCAGTTTAAGCTATAATCAGGCATACATGCCTGGACCCAGATTTGGGTTCATGTCCAGCTAGGCTCATCAGGCTCACATTGCACTAAGTGAGTCAATGACCAGCATAGTCAAGCAGGGCTCAAGCCTTGGCTTGTATCTGATCTTACCCTCCCATAACCCCACTATAATCGACCTTTGGGTCAAGTCCTGTCTGGTGGAAGCTGTGTCAAGTCATGTCTGGTGGGAGTCAGAGACAAATATCAGAACATGTGGAATGTTTTTTATATTTTGATAGAGACATTACATCATCATTTTCTTTTTCTATGTCTTTACATATCTTGTGGACAAATGATCTTGCAACTCTGAGAAAGCAAGTAATTTCTAAATCCTCATAATCAGCCCTTAATATCACAATCACTATATGCCTTTTCATTTCATTTGTTAGCTTAGGGTCTATCATAATTCATTTCTGAAAAATTAAAGCAAAAAAAGTTAATAGAAAACAGTATTAATCTAAAGTATATGTGTCCTCAAATGCCAGCCACACCCTGTAATTAATAATAATAATAATAATTCCAATAATTCCAATATTTTCCTCCTCATGATATATTTATATAGTTTTTACTTTAGAAATGCATTGAAAATCAAAGTGAAGGGAATTAACTGTTTATACACCATACTTGTTAACAGTTTTATGAAAACTTGTTATATATGTCTATTTCATATATAATGTAAATGAATTGCAAATGATTCTGTTATATAAATGTATTGAAATCAGAAAGAAAAGCATTATCAATGGTCTAAAACTGATACAAGTGTTACTTATGTAATAGGGCTGTTAAATATATAATGTAAATCTATTATGATTTTACTATAGAATTGCATTCAAAGTCAGTGGAATAGCAATTATGGATGGGATAAGATTATTTCATATATAATGTAAATGGGTTGTTAATTATGTTATGATAGAAATATGTTGAAAATTGGGAAGAAAGGAATTGACAGGGATCAGAAATTGATACAGCTCTCACTGACAGAATAAAAGTCATTTTTCATAATTTCACTAAAGAATGGTTTTACTATAGAAATGCATTGAAAATCAGGAAGAAAGGAATTATCAGTGGGTAGGAACTGATGCAGGTATTACAAATTGAATAGGATTGTTTCATATAATATAGATGTATTGTTCACAATTTTGCTATAGAAATGAAAACAGACTTTATTTTGAAAATTAGCCAGAAAGGGATTGTCACTTGTCTTGCATGTTACTATTAATAACTGATGCATGTGCTACTAATATTATAAGGCTATTAGATGTATCTTGTAAATCTATAATGATTTTACTATAGAAACACATTGAAAATCCTAAAGAAAAAACTTGTTTGGGATCATGAATTAATGCAAGGCTTACAAACAAAATAAGGATATTGTATAGAATCTATTGTTAATGATTTCACTAAAGAATGGTTTTACAATAGATATGCATCGAAAATCATGAAGAAAGGGATTATCAGTGGTCAGGAATTAAGGTCACTGTCAATGCTAGAAAAGGACTGTTATATATATATATATATATATATATATATATATATATATAATTCATACCCATTGGTGTTCAGCATTTTTATTTCTGTATTAGTGAAGAAACCTCGAAATATTTTGGCTTGATCAAAGTTGATTTCATGTCATAAACCACAAAAGGAATTAATCGATATATATATTTTTGTTTTTTCCAAGCAAGTTATCATGAAAACTATGCATCGTAGATTAACAAAAAATATTTATGTGTGTTTGTATCACATCAACATCCTTCATTGGGAAAACTGGTGCAATACAGTTTAAAGAATTGCATGATATATTTGAGAATCTTGTTTGAGGTGAATAAAAACCGAGACCTCTATCCCACCAGGAGCCAAGGAATATAGAGGCCTGGTGAGAATGACTTGTATCTGGAGATCAACTTGTTGATGAAAGAATCAAAAGATTTACCTCTTAGAATCTGTGTTAATAGGTCAGCTTTCAATATTGTTTACATATTTTACTTTTAACTTTGGGTTAGGTTATTTGATTTAATTGCATATCAACCCTTGATGGTTATTCAATGCCAAAAACCTGTTTTTCCTTATATTTTATGATTTTAAGTGAATAGTTTGAAGATAACAATTTTTTTAAATGAACCAGAGCTTATTTACTTGCACACAGTTAAATGGTTTTAAATATTACTAATTATTGTTTGCACACAATTAAATGGTGTCAAGCATTGACATTTAAGACTAATAATTATATTTGATATTGATCCTTTATTCACACGCAGTTTAAATGGTTTCAGTAAGGTAAGGTTATTTGGTTTAACGTCATATCAACCCTTGATATTTATTTTATATCAGTTCCTCTTTATACATATAATTTTTAAGTGAAGAGTTTGCAGGTAATTTAATTTTTCAATTGTTTAAAGTATTACTAATTAACATATTTTTTTAGAATGTAAACCATTTGTTTACTCACAGTTAAACTGTTCCAAGTATTGTCATTTAACCCTAATAATTCTATTTGATATTAATAATCCCCAGTAAAAGATTTCAAGTATTGCTATCAAACACTAATAATTTTAGTCAACATTATTTATTTGTTTGCACAGAGTTAAAGAATTTTTAAACACTTCTATATAATACTAATAATTCAATTTAATATTAATCATTTATTTGCGCACAGTTAAATGGTTTCAAGTATAGAAAACGATTAAATAGTTCTATTTGACCATACATGAGATCCTAACAAGTACAACCACTCCAGGTCAGAGTGGACTTAGGAGTGATGGCAGTGAAGGGGTACTCCACATTCCCTGAAGCTCCAGGACTGGAACCTCACCATCAGACAGTGTAGTGTCATAAACCAAATACTCGTTTGTAGGGGAGGTCTTATCCCTCTGAAGAGATGCAGTCAGCGTATTCTACAGTTCCACCTGACTAGACTATTTTTGATCTTGTTGATATAATATTTGATGGTCTCTTTTTTGACAGGGATCTCTAATATGCACTACTTCCAGCCGTGAGATTAATGTTTTCATGTTTAGGGCCAAAGAGGTAAAAAAAAGATTAACTCTAATTCATCAAAGAGAAATTTTGATTTCAAACCATAAGTGATATATATATATATATCAAAAGGAACTGGTTCACTAAGAGATTTATATATATCTCTTTCTCAAAGTGTGTGTCAAGGTATCCCTTGTGGGTTCATTTTTATTTCCCTTGAAGGGAGGAGGAAGAAGCAAAATTTCATTGGATGCCCCATTCATATAACCTTATGCCACATCTGAGCAAAAAACCTAGTAAATTACTAAATGTTCTCTGATGAAAGCAATGAGCTGGAAACATACACGTATGTAAGAACGAAATGAATAATTCTTTAAAAAATATAAATCTCTTAGTGGACCTATTCCTTTTGAAATATTTACTTTTTTCACTCTTTGGACCAACAAAACATGTGTAATGTTTTTTATATTTTGATATATATGATAAACCTTACTAGATTGTGAGATGCTGAACTTGCCTGATACTCTCAAAGTTTGCTTCTATGGCTTGGAGTATAGCCTCAAAATCCACTTTTAGGCTGACCTAACCTCGCCTGATTGTTGAGGTTTTTGCAACCCAAACAAGATTTCTTGAAACATCTGGTTAGTGTACTGTGATCAACTGCACCTTCACCTTACACACGACAAATGTTTTTGGCTGCTTCCACAACATTAGGGTTCAGTTCAGACTTGTAAAGGCAAAGTTCTTAAATTAGACTACATTACATGTTTATCTTTGTGGTTTTCAAATCACACAAGGAGTGAAGCAATGAACAATATATCAGCACACCAACTACCAACCACAGCATGTACCTACCATAGCTTGTACTACTTTTGTTATGTGATATATGCACTGCTAACTAGCAGATCCTAGAATATTTTAAAACATTTGACTTACCATAGTACATATATGTATATATATATTTTTTTAATTTTGCAATCGCTAATGACATATATAAAAAATTTACTCAATGTCACAAAGACCTGAATTAAAATCAAATATAAATTTAAAGTATTTACCTTTAAAATCTTTCTTTAAAGATTTATATGATGATTTGTTTGAATCTTCAGACAGCTTTTGCTTGGCTTTTATTCTAGCCTTGTCAATTAATCAGAACCTTCCAATAAGCAATGTTTTCTTGTCCGAATATAAACCCAACATCACCACTTTTTTTAAGTCTTGCTTTATTTCTGGAAAAGTACTGGGAAATTTTCTGTTAAATGTGTACTATATATGGTTAAACATATAATAACCAAAAATAAAATCACCTAAATATATTCAAAAAGTGTACATAAACAAAAAGCAGAACTTGTTTCCAAGTGCAGGTATAAAAATAAGTATCTATTATGCCTCCTAACACCAGATTGAAAAATAATGTACGGTAATTTTTTTAATGTTAGTGACAATTTTTTTATGAGTAATAGAAGGCATATTATTATAATTATTTTTAGAAAGACATAAAGAATGCTATTTCTGAAGGATCTAATTGTAATATAATGGCGAGGGATTTCGTTTTATGCCTTTGGGTTTAGTTAGGCTGAGAACCTTTCAGCTCAGTGCATGGGTTACTTAAGTACAACATTAACGCAGGTGTTCACGCACTCATGCACACACGCGCACATGTCATGCAGAGATGTCACAATAGCCCAGATGGAAAACGAGGCTAAAGAGTGCGAATGACGCCATGTACCGGAAGCACGCGGAGGATTTTAGAAATTTTGAAGAAAACCAGTTGAGTTGCGAACTAGACTCTGAACGGGAAGGGTCGACTTTCAGGGCTCGCCGAGGCCAGACCAGTGGCCTTGTGGCAGGTTCCAGATAGAAAAGCCATCATAGAAAGATTGAGCATCTCTCTTCCTTATGTCGAAACCTTTAACTCAAAAGTTATAAAAACTTTTGTACCTGAACTAAGGAGTCGTAAGTGTTTTTCGTGTTTCAAGATTCCTTTGTTCTATGTATATATGTCATGAACATTCTATGTACGTTTCGCATATCTGTATCATAGGTATGGTACATAATCCATTTGAGGTGAATACATAAAAAGGAAGGTGAAGGTAGATAAAGCAATTACAAAAAAGAAAAACTTTCATTATGAGCTGATGATCATGAAAACTTGAAACTGATAGTTACAGTTAATGTTTTATGTTGTGGGAGTCTGTTGCTAATTTTTGATCTTTGCTAAAATCATTTTTATTCAGGTGATGAAAAAAGCTGATAAATAATCATTTATTTTTCCACTTTATCAATATGTTTCCATGTTCAGGTTAGCTCAGCACAGTCGACATGAGGGTGAGGCTGTACAATATGCCAACTGCATCTCTGCAGTGGAGTAAGACTTATGCCATCAGGGACACTATACCATCCGATGATGAGGCTCCAATCCTGGAGCTTTGGGTTATAAGAAGTATCCTTTCACTACCATTTCTCCCACATTCACTCTGACCTGGAGTGGTAGTACCTGCTATGGTCCTATCTATGAACCAAATAGAATTATTTAATCACAAACAATACTTAAAACCATTTAACTGTACACAAACAAATGATTAATGCTAAATTGAATGTAAACAATTAACAACAATACGTAAAACCATTTAACAGTATGAAAATAAAACAATTTGTGCTAAATTGCTCTACTTGAAACCATTTACAATATTAACAATGCTTAACATTTTGACTGTGTGCAAACAGATGCTCTCTGGCTCATTTAAAATGGTTACAAACTATTTAATTACAAATCATATATATATATATATATATATATATACACACACACACACACAAGATTTAGCATTAAATAACCCACAAGAGTTGATATGCCATAAAACACAACCAAACCAATCAGGCCGGCTCTGAAAGTTGTTTGTTTTTAATGTTATATCAGAAGAAACAATGTCATAATTACTCGAGTCCCCCATGTAAAAAATAGAGGAGATGTTTGAGAATCTAAAAAAACAAAATTGACTCCTTTCTTCTTTTCTGTCATGTGATGTCTTTCAACCAAACAACATACACCTATGTCGATGGGGTATATACTGTATGTCTGTGTTCCATATGTTGGTAAAATGAAAATAATTCACAAAATAAAGAAGCTAACACTTTCTTTTCATGTATCAGTTTTATTTTGTATTTTTTGGGAAAATGTCCTTGTGATATTTACCTTCAGTTTCCTTGTGTGAAGGATTAGGGTCAGGGTTATTTTGGTTCAAGCATCTGGCCAAGTCATCATGTGACTGAGTTGGAATGATTCGTGTTCTACTTCGATATCTCTGGGTTCTAGAAACTGCAGAGAAAAAGTGTTCTACCTCAAGTAATGTTAGTAGTCAAAAAAAAAGAACTGAAAAAAAACAAAAAAAAAAACAAAGGAAGAATATTGCCCTTAATCAACAACTTGGAATCCTGGGGTCTGGTGACCAAATCTCTGATGTGATGGGGAAAATGTAAATGTATATTCTTTATTTTTATTTCTTACTTATTTTAATAATTTTTATTCTATTTTTTTATTTTTTTTATTTTTTTTTTCTACACCATCGCACATTGAAAATCATCTCCTGAGCTTCCTTAAACCTGGCTAACCCCATCTGATTTCAGAGTTGTACTGCGTTACTTATATTCTCTTCAATATGAATAAATATGAATTTCTGAGCATGATTTTGAACCAACAGTAACATCAAAATGGCCTACATCATGTTAAATTGGTAATACACAGGATCGAAGTGCAATGTGTCCTATATGTAATAAGAAATGGCATTTCTTACAGTCATAAAATATCTAATTTACATGATGATTTTAAAAAGCATATTCTAATAAATTCCTTGCATTATTCATTTGTAATATCATTATTTTCTTTTCTTAGATAAATTTGGTGAATGGGTTTATCATATCACCCAACCCCTCTGCTCGGGCAGGATATGACACTAGGTCAATTTTTAAGCAGACTTTAACAGGTTTGAATTCAGAGTTTTCCTTCTCCTAGACTAGTAACCTCACCAAGGCTGAAGAACTCAGTCTGTCCCACTATTTACCCATAGCTGGAGGGAGAATAATTGGATTCATACCTTTCCCAAGGGTATTAGTGCTATGTGAAATGCAATCAGTCTCGTCCAGGATTTGAACTCGTGTTGCCGTGTCCATTTCCTACGACGATAACCATTACACTACGGGCACCTCCATTTGGTGAATGGGTTTATGCCCATGGGACATGTAACAATCCCAGTATTCTTTTCGTTCCTTTTCCATCCACGTTCTTAGAACAGTTAAGATGTACTTTTTTTCTTTTATCTCTGTTCATTGAACAGAAGAGAAATTTTTGTCTCCAACCTCTGCAATGATCTTGCTTAGGATTAAAACTTGAAACCCCCATTCAGGTAGACCACCAAAGACAAGGATGATTTTTACAGTTTTTGTAACCCCTTTCATATACTGCTTGGTCATTTTCTTTGTTGAGACCCAATTTTGTATTCTTGCTAATACTTTTGTATGTATAGTATATATGTATTAAATTTTCAGAGATGTGTAAACGAGCTTCTATTGTCTTTCTTTCTGTTTGTTCAGTGTAAGAGTATCATTGGATATACTAATGCTAATATTGGACTTAGCCAACTCGGTTTGGTCTGTAGAATACACCGACTGCATCTCTGCAGAGGGGTTAGACTCTCCAAACCAATGTCCTGGATATAACACTACACAATCTGATGGTGAGGCTCCAGTAATGCTGGAGCTTTGGGAAATGCAGAGTATCCCTCCATTGCCATCCCAGTTACACTCTGACCCAAGTGGTAGCGATTTATAGGGTCTTATCTATGGGTTAAATAGAACTAAACTGTGTGCTTATGCTAAATTGTTTGAAATACTCCTGTTGATATATCTAGAAATGGATTTGGCATTAAATAACCTTCAATGGTTGATATGCCATAAAAACCAAAGTAAATGTCTTCTCATCTACATTCTTGTTTATTCAGCATTTTTTTCTTATCGCAACATTACTCGAACAATTTTAAAGCCTTTTGATAAGATCTACATTTAAATACAAATAGAATTTCGAAAAAAATCAATGTTTAACGTTCAGTATGATTCGTAAGTCAACGTGTGTTTGTGTGTGTGTGTGAAACTATATATCTCTATCTATCTATATCCAACTCCTCCTCATGAACATTGTGCAATACAAGGTTAATTTTTAAGTGATGTTTAACAGGTTTGAGTTCTGAGTTTTCCTTCTCTTAGGCTGGTTATAGAACAAACGTTAAAGAGCCTTGTCTTCCTGACTATTTACCCATAATTGGAGGGAGAATAGTTGAATTCATACACTTCCTAACGGTATTAGCGCTATGTGAAAAGCAAACAGGATTTGAACTCATGTCACTTTGTCCATTTTCTTTGTTGATGACTGTTACACATCGAAGACTCTCTCTTTATCTATGACATTCTATTAGTCTTCATTTAGTAGCCACTAAAAACTGAATTGAAATATTTTTCATTTCATTTAGCACATAATTTGTTTTTATTTATTTTTTTAAGGGACTAATATGGACTAACTGTTTATTTTGAGGCGGAAGCACTCCTATTTTTATTTTCATTTTGATGTTTTTTTAACAGTGATTGGGAACATTGAAAATCGATGAATCACTTTATTAAAAAAACGAAAACTCGGAAAGTTATTTTAATTTTATCAAGTATGAAAGGGGTGCAGTTTGCAATATATTTCAATGTTTACATTATATATATATATATATACACTACCAGTCAAAATTATTTTGTCACCCTCAAAAACTTTTATTTTTCATCTTAAAGGTGTTATTTTTAATGAAATAAATTAAACAAATTAAGTGGTTTCATTTGTTATACTAAATACGAATGTTGCGGGAATGATAAATACGTCGATCCAGCAAACTTTAAAAAAATATGTGACTGACGACCAAATAGGCAAGGATGACAAAAACAGGAGAGTTAAATCGAAGAGCCAAGCTTTTATTTAGCGAATCGATAACAATGTTATGGTTAGTTAGTCCGCTTAAGGTCCAGAATGTAGTCGGAGTTGGTGTGTGCGACTGGTCTGTCGCAGGTCTGGAAGTGCAGACGCCAGTTCACTGATGCAGGAGCTGGTCTGCAGTTGTCTGCTGCCTAGTGACGCCTAGTTGGTTGTAAAATCATTTTTTTAAAGTTTGTGTGATCGACGTATTTATCAGTCCTGCAACAAGTGGTAACCCCAACGTGAGTTGACAGAACTGGGCAGAATGGTGACAACAGAGAACGACACCACAAACATGGCCGCATCAGTAACTACGTACCCCGTTTTTAATGAGAGGAACATCAAAAATTGATCCGTGCAAATTAAGGCGATTTTCTAAGGGCGGAAAATCACGTCACAAGTCACTAAATTCGCTGCCCTGGTTCCAGCATTGCCTCTCTCCATTGCTGATGAAGTCGCGGACATTCTGGAGTCCTAACTAGCGCACGAGCCGTACTCACACATCGTAGAGGCTATATTTAAACGCACATGCTCTGACGAAGACTTGCATTGTCACTAGAGATGACAGAACCACATTCTAGCCATTCCGTCATATGGAGACGACCCTGGGAAAACACACAATGGCAGAATCCATCCTTCGAGGTCTTTGGCTGGAGAGATTACCTATGATAAATATGCAGATTCTCGCCCTAATAATTGGATATTCATCCCGGCGTAAATCAACTGCATACACCATAGAACAGAGATGAATCCTGGATGAATGTTATTATGACCTACTTACACGATAATGAACTCTTCCTCCTTCATAAATACGAACCCTATTTTACTCTCACTGAGACATTCTCCCAGCAGTCAAACCTGACAGTTCGAACGAACACTTCTGTCTGCTGTACTAACACTCTTATTTTGTATATATGTTCTGTTATTCAATATACTTGTTCAACCTACTTTCTATTCTTATGTGTCTTTTTTCCTGGCCCCTAACAGGCCACAACAATGAAGGCGATAGCAGCTCTTCAAAAACAGATAACAGATCTGCAGCTTTTTCTGCGTAGCCGACCCAGGAGTTCATCTCCTTTCCACTGGAACAACTAGGGTCGACCTCACAGCTCCAGCCGAAGACGATTCCAAGACCGAGACATCTGTTGGTTTTACAGCAGATTCGGCTTTAGAGCCCGTAAATGCCAATACCCCAGCAAACATCGACAGAAATTGGGAAATGACGAAATTAGCAGGTAACGGCAACAAGCCCCGCTGGTCGGAATCACCGTTGTCGCCTATTCTACGAGTGGGATCTCAAGAACAAGTTGAAGTTCCTTGTAGCAATCAGCGTGATACCAAACACGAACGAACCCTCCGCTAAGCCCACCCTATTCTGACTACATGCAGCAAACGGTTCGCCGATCAAAATGTACGGCAGCAAACCCCTCACGTTGAATATCGACATCCGACGTGATTATACCGGATCATTTATCCTGGCGAACGTCAAAACACCCATACTTGGCGCAGATTTCCTGGCACATTACGATTTGGCAGTCCACATGAACTCCGGGGCCCTGTCAGACAATTCAACTACTATTAGCATCACAGGAAATCGAACACATCACGGAACTACTCGGATCAGCGTGACAACTTGGAATAGTCGAGAATACCTGGACATCCTGAACCTGTATTCGGATCTACGACAACCAATTAAAAATACTACTTTGATCAAACACCAGAAATAACATCACATCAGAACGCCTGGACAACCAGCATACTCATGCCCTCGACGACTGCCGTAACACAAACTACAGTTCGCTAAGAAGGCATTTAACCAAATGTTACGCGATGGTACCATTCGACCGTCAAACAGTCCATACGCTTTCCCATTACCATCTGACTTGTACAATTTCATAAAAATGCCATCTGGTTTGCGCAACGCAGCACAAACGTTCTAGAGTCTGATGGATGAAGTATTGCTTGAACTACTATTTGCATACGCATACATCGACGACATCCTGGTTGCCAGAAGGGATGCTATCTCGCATAAATAGCACTTGCTCGAAGTCCAGCAATACCTCTCACTCTACGGGTTCCGGCTCAACACAGTTGCAAATACACTTTTCAAAACTGGACTCAACCCGTCAACAAAGACATTCCGAGCCAAGAATTACTGGCTGACTCTTCTTTGGCTCTTCAGGAATTCCTAGCTCCTTTCAGATACAAGACTCTATACTGTGACGTCAAGTTGGGCTTTCCTAGACCATACATTCCGCCAACATTCAGAAAACTCGCATTTCGGCATTTGCACGGATTGTCTCATCCAAGCAAACATGCTACAGTCAGAATCTGCAAGAGTGAGTTCGAGTCTCATTGGGTGCCCCATTCATTCGGCCTTGTGCCGCATCGAAGCAAAGAGCTTCGTAAATTACACGCTACTGTCAAACTCATCGCTGATTGCTTTGTATGGCTCAATATGAACTCTGATGAGACTGGGTTTCCAAGTTTTTGGAATGCCAGAAGTGCAAAGTACACAGACACACAAAGTTCCCGATTAGTACTTTCAGTCCACCCGACGCCCAGTTCTCACATTTACACGTAGACATAGTCGGGCCATTACCAATGTGTCGGGAGCACCAATACCTCTTGACAATCGTAGATCATTTTTCTCATTGGCCAATGACCATACCAATCAAGGACACCTCAGCCAACACAATCTCCAAAACGATCGTAATTTTTGTCACTCCCCATGTGATCACAACCGATCACGGAACGTAATCCTAATTACCCCTTTTTACAGAATTCAAACACTTCGTGGGAGTGAAATACATCCGTTCGCCGGTTTATCATCCTTGCGCCAACGGCCTTTTGGAGAGATTCCACTGATCTCTGAAAACTTCTCTGGCTACCAGAAACGACACTACCAATAAGGTTGACGATTTCCCCTTGATTATGATATCACTGAGAAAAACTATAAAAGAAGATTTGGGTTACTCGGCAGCTGCAACCGTCTTTGGCACACCTCTTTCACTGCCAAAACAATATTTCTCACTGAGCACGGAATCAACACCACCAACAAATTACGCCCAGGAGTTGCGGAACAAAATGCCCCAAATGGCATACACTCCTCCGCAACACGGATCAACACACGCATATGTTCCTCATCACCTGAAAGAATGCGAATTCATCTTTGTGAGGAACGACGCAGTCAAACGCCCTCTCACACCGACGAATACAGGGCCTTTAAAGTTACCCAACTGTGCAGACAAACATATTATGATCGAGTGCAGTAACAACAATAGCACCGTCTCCATTGACCGGATCAAAATCGCCTTTTATTGAGAAAGCAGATCCTACAACCAATGCTCCATTAGACGCATCAGCAGATTCCTCTAAACCTTCACACGATGTGTAACCAACTACAGCAACACCCCCGGGGAAACAAACCAGTTTGCCCAGTCGGCTGGGGCTGTAGAATACACTGACTGCACCTCTGCAGAGGGGTAAGACACCCCCAACGAGTGTCCTGGATATGACACTAAACAATCTGATGGTGAGGTTCCAGCAGTGCTGGAGCTTTGGGGAATGTGGAGTACCGAATTGTTTTAAATAGAACTGATTATTTACATAAAAATGGATTTGGCATTAAATAACCTACAAAGGTTGATATGCCATAAAACCAAACCAAATCAAATCAAACAAACCAGTTCCAGACGGAAGGTAACCTTCCCCCAAAATTTAAATCATTTATCTCTTACTAATACTACGTATTGAGTAGAATTTCTCAAACTATTTAAAAAAAAAAAAAAAGATTCTATAGAACGACAACTCATAAAGGCAAAATAAAGCAAGTGGTATTTAAAAATTAAAAAAGCTCATAGTGTTAGTATAATGAGATATCACTAATGTTTGAAAGTGGAACTTCCTGTTTTTGTAAGACCGAATTCCCTCAACTAAAATCACAAAAGAAGCTGCTGCTGTTATATAAAAGCCGAGGGATTTCGGTTCATGCCTTTGAGTTTAGTTAGTCTGAGAACCTTTCGACTCAGCACATGGGTTAGTTGGGTGCAACATTGAGGCAGGGGTTAACGCAGGCGCGCAGGCGGATGGAGGTGTCACTCAGATGTCATAATAGTCCGAGACGAAACGGGGTGACCGGGTGCGGGCGACGTCACGCACCGGAAGCACGCGGAGGTTTGTGTAAAAATCTGAAGAAAGTCAGAGTTGGGTACGAGACACCAAACGAGAAGGATCGACTTTTGGAGCTCGCAGGCGCGAGGTGAACTTGCGCCCTATGGAGGCCGCACGAGATGGGGGCTAAATGAATAAGACAGCATAGAAGATTGTGTTTCTCCTCCTTATGTCGAAACCTTTAACTCGAAGTTAATAAAAAGGTTTCGTACCTGAACAAGAAGTCGTTACGTGTTTTCGAATTCCGAGATTCCTATGTTCTTTATATGTTCTATCGTAATGAACATTATATGTCCATTTCGCACATGGCGCTAATTGCGAATATGTAACACTACTATCTCGATATAAACACAGCAAAGACCCAAATCATGCATTCCGGCTTGCGCAGGCCAAGGCTTCAGAGTGTCGTGTGACTTAGCACTGCGTCTGCTTGCTCGATTCTTTTCTCCGTGTTGGCCGTGTCTGCTTGGTGGCAGTCGGTTGAGGTTGCTTGACGCAGGAACGGGGTAGCCCAGCATTTACGTCTCGCAGCGGATACCGGCATTCTTGAGCCTCGGGCGGATGGCTGTCTCCCCATGCTCTAACCCCCTCCAGAGGGGTTGGTTTATCGCATAGGGCCTGAGGCACCCCTTTTTAGGTGAATACCCACGGATCTCAAGGCATTTTGGAGCTGCTGGGCGTGTCTTGGCTATGGCTCTGCGCCCGAATCCACCTAAAAAAAGGCTTCGTGGAACGTATGACAAATACCCACATTACGGCTGCTAAGACAGCTGTGAGTGCGTCCGTTGGGAGGTATCTGTGCCTCACGCTCCTTCAGCTTTTTAGCTCGGCTGTCTGGCATTCGTGCCGGATGGGGCGGGGCCTCCAAGATCAGTTATCAACTTAACCAACATATTTTGCGGCCCAAATCACCACAACAACTCACGAGTGCGGCACACATCTGGTATCTCTTGCAGGAAAGTTGGGAAGAACTATCTTCAGTCTACCTCCAAGCTTTGGTAGATCTTGTTAAACAGTGATATTGGTCAAAGGGGGTCATTTTGATGAATCAAAAATTTAGGAAGTTTTTTTGTTTTTAAGTTTAATTTGTATTTAATGTGGCTCAAGAAGACTTCTATTTAGTATAATAAATAAAACCAGGAGTGGTTAATTTTTTTTCATTAAAAATAATACTTTTAGGATGAGAAATAAAAAAAATTTGAGGGTGGCCAAAAACTTTTAACCGGTAGTATATGTATATATATATGTGAGGGTATTTATATAGACCAGTCCATTGGTCTAATGGGTAAAGTGTTCGACACTGGCCTAAGAGACCAGGGTTCAATTCCAATACTTATATATATACATATATATGTGTGTATTTGTATGTGTATATATATATATATATATATATATAGTCTACTAATCATTTTCCTATGGCATCACTCAAATTCTTTTGAGCGGTTCAGTATTTGTTTTTGTTTTTTTCGGTTTTTTTTTTTTGGTTCGTTTTTATAAAAATTTATAACATAAAAATAACTTTCTGAAAAAAAATGTTAACATAATTATCTGAAAATGTTTTATTATTTTCATAATCCAATGTTGTTTTTTTTAATAGATATATATCTTTATATAATTTTTTTTAATCTAGAAGGGCGTGTCCAATTCCGATTCTTGGGCTTCTCGCTTGATGTAATTTTTTGTACGCTAGATAAGTAGACCCTTGTTAGTGAGTTCGATTCTGACTGGATGCTACATACTTCTGGCTTTGTGCCACAAATTAGATTAGTAAACCACTTTTCCGATCCTTAAATTTTTATTTATCTTTCATTTTGAAATATAATATTCGTTAAACTTTTAATGAAAGCATTTTTGTTGCAGTCAAGATTAACTCAAGATAGAGAAATAAAGTTTCATTACCATAAAATAGATTGTGTGTGCGTGTGTGTTTATATATATATATATATATACACACACACACACCCTCCCAACGAGTGTCCTGGATGTAACATTAAACTATCAGACGGTGGGGCTTCAGTGCTGGAGCTTTGGGGAATGTAGAGTACTCCTTCATTGCCATTGCTCCCCGGTCCAGTGTAACCCAGAGTGGTAGCACCCGATAGGGTTTCATCTTTGGTCAAATAGAACTCTTTGACATTTAAACTGTATACAAACAAATGACTTAGGTTATTTCGATTTGTTCGAAATAGAACTGTTTGATCATTTAAATGTGTGTAAAAAAATGACTGATGTCTAATTGAATTGTTTGTAATTCATCGCAATATTTAGAACCATTTAACTGTGTGAGAAAGAATGAGTAACGTTGAATAGAATGATTAGCGTTGATTAGCAAGACTTGCGTAGCAGAAAGAACTGCGTATTTTTGTTTGGCGTGTAAATTAATTTGACCGTTATGGTCGTCGTATATTTTCACTCAATGAGGATGACTTGTCCTCCTATTCACCCAACCCCTCTGCTCGGGCAGGATATAACACAAGGTCAATTTTTCAGCGGAGTTTAACAGGTTTGAATTCAGAGTTTTCCTTCTCCTACACTAGTTGCCTCACCAAGGCTGAAGAACCTAGTCTGTCCTACTATTTACCCATAGCTGGAGGGAGAATAATTGGATTCATACCTTTCCCAAGGGTATTAGTGCGATGTGAAATGCAATCAGCATCGTCCAGGATTTGAACTCGCGCTACCGTGTCCATTTCCTACGACGATAACCATTACACCATGGGCACCTCCTAAGGATGAGGATGACTTATCCTATTCAGTCTGGGCCATTTTCCCAGACAACATAAAAATGGTGCAAGCCCACTAAACTACCTCTTCCTCAGAAACTATCGAGAAGGACGGACGTACTTTCTGTCCAGTCCCTTCATAGCAGCAGAATCACAACACAATGAGGAAAGCCGTCTAATTTATGGATATCTTGAGTCTACCCTCTTAGGCCAAGGATTCCCAGTGGAACATGAATTAGATGAATGTAATCTGCCACACACAGGAACACTTTCATGCCGCCTGTAACTTTTGCAATGTATACAGTGATGCGCAATTTCGCTCAGACATCCAGCTACCTCATTCCTGGCCAGCATTATCTGGAGACTTTCATGCCTCTCTCCGACAGCAACCAGGACCACACATTTATGGGTGACGACATAATTCCTGTCCTAAAACAGCAAACACAACTTTTGTTACGTCTACAGCGATGCATTTCCGCTCAGACATTCAGCATTGCCTTAACTGTAGAGACGCACATTCCGCTCAGGCATTTAGCTGCTATAATCCATTCTTAACTCAATTACTATTTCCTTCCTTCCTTCCTTCCTACAAGACTTGCAGCATAAAGGTATCCTCTATTCTGGCTGCCATTAAACCTTCTTGAAAACCTTGTGGTATCTTCGTTCTTCTCTCTTCTTTTATTTCCAACAGTATAGCGAGGATATAACTTAACACTCTTTTTCACTAAACTTGAAACTCTTCTACTGTGTGCTTAAATTGAATTGTTAGTGTATGAGAAATCGTGCTCAATTCAAAAAATCTGCTAGGTTTTAGGTCTTAAATTATAACAATCAGCAGACGAAAAGTTAACAAATTTATCCGAATATTATTTGCTATAAAGTACAACTCTACTCATATCGAGTAAACTTTATCTCTGCCCAGCCCAAGAAATTATCTCGTAGTAAGTGCCAAGCCTGACAAAAGGGGAAGAGAAAAGTATCAAAATAAAGGAGATAAAAAAAAGGGAGTAGGAAGCTTACTTTTGCTACCTGTAAGAAAAATATGTCGATATTTCTTAAAAACAAAACAACCAGTTCCCACAAAGTAATTTATTTCCAGAGAAATATACTTTACAAAATCTGGCTTTGCATATTTTTCCCTATCCTTGTCGAAACACTGGATTTAAGGTAACAAAAATAACATACATTCAAGTAACGACAATATTATAACCAAAAAGAACAAAAAAACAAGAAGGGTATAAAGAAATATAATGACTGACTTGCTCGAAGCCATGCCGTCAACCACCAACTGTCAGTTTAACTTTTGTTCATGAAAAATTACCTTTCTTTGGTATTTTATGTCAAAGTTCATTTTGAAGCCAATTTTTAAGATTTATTCTTTTCTTGGTGTCTCCTTTTTTGAAGAATCAACCTAGACAACTGCGCTCTTCTAGTTTCCTGTGTAGACTTGTTGAAAACGAAGTTTACTATTTCTTCAAGTGAACTTCAAGTAGATCACCATTCCTCCTCTTAGATGAATATCCATCTGTTTCAACTCGAATTTTCTTCTGTTCAGCCTACGGAGCCTTTTATCACATCTTCTGAGCCGACCAACAGTTTCCTTTGTCAGTAAAAAGTCCAATAATACCTCCAAATCTTAGACTCAGCTTTCTTTTGAAGGGGACAGCATATCAAAACCACAAATAGCCTGCAGTAGGCTTATTTTTTCAACAAGTATCAATAAAAACCCTGTAAAGAAAAGAGGCTTGGCCTATAGCGACTAAATAGGCCTATTTTGCTCAAGCTAACTTGCTTAAGAAAAAAACTGCCAAAAGTCGCAGGCGAATAAACAAGACTTGCAAGGCAAAAAGAGAGTGCTAGACAGAGCCTTCTGCTCGTACTGAAAGAAAAAAAAAATGAAGAGAGCAGACCCTTGCGGGTCTCACTTGAATAACAGTAAGGGCGGGGGCTAAAGACACAATTTCAAAACAGCCAATCATATTCAAGCAGACTAACTGCCGAATTGACAAATTTCAACAAGTGTTACATAGCGATACTTGAATTCATTGAATTGTGTGCGAATAAAACTATTGGCGTTAGATAACAATATTTAAAACCATTTAAGTGAGTACAAACAAATGATTAATACTAAAAAAAACTATTCGTATGAGAAAATTTGGAACCGTTTACTGTGTGCAAACAAATTAGACCTCACTCTTTTAAAAATAAGATCATCCACAAACTATTCACTTACAAATCATATGTGTAACCATTCAACTTGTTTAAAAATGCTATCAACAAATTATGCGTTTACAAATCATATTATAAGTATAAAGATGATTTGGCATATATTATGTAGCAGAAAGAAAGAATTTCAAATTATTATTTAGTGCGGAAATTATTTTGGCCGTTGAGGTTTCGATTTTATATTTTCGTCCTATGAGAATGGTCTAAGCCATTCTACTCGGATGACTTTACAGGGTAGTATAAAAGGCCGCGCAAGCGTTCCCTCACATATTTTTTCGAGCAGGACAGACCGACTCTCTTCTTCACTCAATCTAGCAGCAGAGCCCCAACATTCAACACGAAGAGAGCACATTCAACCATGGGCCATTGTTCCTTTTGGAGACTAGTCCTTTGTCATGTATTCATTCCTCCTAGACCAATGGTTTTCAAACTTTTTTGGCCACCACTCCCTTCACCACCGGACCAAAATGCCAGCGCACCCCTCTTCCAACGAACGCCAGAACGACGGTAATGTTAAATGTCATAAGAATTGGTTGATTCTTCAATCACAAACAGTTTGAAGAGTATAAAAAACAATTTCAACAAACAAAAATGGTTAACATTTATTTTTCAATCACAACCACCTTGAACTGAACATGAAATAAATTGTTAAACTGAACGAGTAATCATTAACAACTACCCTGCTAAATGAGATGGGTGGGCTTGGTGCATTGCAATCAAACTGTCAACATCAGGATGAAGCTTTGTCAGGAGCAGTTTCAGATCACCACGCTCTGTTATAGTGAGTTTGTTTCTTTGTTTGGTGAGGAGCCTGGACACAGTGCTGAATCCCCTCTTAACCAGGTAGGAAATCGGAAAAGCAATAAAAAAAACAACTTGATGTCTTTCCACAGGGTTGGGTAGCGTTTTGGGATCGCTGTTTGCATCCAAAAGGCTTGGTAAGAGGTTTTGAACTTTGGTTTCAGATACTCGTCATTTTGCAAACTTACAAGTTCCTCTTCTAGATGGGTTAGCAATATCAATGTCCTTCACTCCTGTTTTCTTCTCCAATTCAGACAAATAAGGAAACTGACGGAATTCATGGCGTCCAATGTTCCTGCTGTAGAGGAATGCCGAGAGTGCGGACTTGGCTTTGATTAATGAAGTCTCATCACCTTGCAGCTGCAAATTCCCTTCATTGAATTTGGAAAACATTTCAGTGCGGTAAGCAATATCTGTCTTACTCGATTTCAGTTTGTCATAAAGCTCAGAGTTGGATTCTTGAAAAAAAATCCAGAACACTGTTAAACAGTGTGTAAAACCTTTTTAAACAGTTACCTTTCGACAACCACCTAACTTCTGTATGGAGAAGCAGGCATTGAAAATCTACGTCATTTTCAATACACAGCTGATGGAACAGTCGAGAATTGAGAGCATTCGCTTTGATTTTGTTGACTGCAGTATCACAGTCGATGAGGATTCATGTAGCTTCTCACTCAAATTCTTTGCCACTAAGTGTTAAGAATTTGTGTAGAAGAGAGAAAGGGTGTTTGAAGACGACGTATTTATAGAAAATACGCGTCTTGTAATAGGCTCCAAACGCAGGACGAGAATTTACGCGCGGACGTAGTTTTAAGCATGTCACGTGGTCCTCCTGGCCAATCGTTTCCCGAGACTGAATATGTGAGCGTCCGCCATCTTTGTTGGAACAAGTGGCATACCGCCCAAAATAATTTATAGGAGAGTAAAGTCCTATAATGCATACTATGTATGTATATAAAATTTACGTCGTTGTAGCTTAAATAGACTTTATTTTTCCTTACTGAAATATGCTGTGCTAGTTTTATCTTTTGATGGATTAATGCATTATAAGAAAAGGCTGGTGTTAGACTCAGTGAATATCATACTCGTCCGCAAATTCTTTTAATACTTTGTGATGCATTTATGCCAGTTATTATTTACCAGCTGTTAGGTGCCGGGAATAATGCTTAATCGTTTCCTACTCACCAAGTTTCAATGATAGTATTAGTCTATCCATCTATACACTAACACTGAATAAATAAAGAGGAAAAACTTGATAAACTCGAATAAACAAAATAGTAGGTACACATAATAATACGACAAATGTTAGAACAATTAACATGCCTCCAAAACAAATGAATTAAATGTATTGTTTCTCGAGCAAGCATGTCTTGAGATGAAAGAAAGAGTCATGTAAATATCTTAATTCTGCTTTTCACAGTGAGGTAAAATAGAGTACCTCACTAGAGTTGGAAATAACCCCTCTGCTTTATTCAACGAAAAAAATAAACAGTATGTCCATTTTTTTGTTCAACGAGAGCGGACTCAAAAAAATACGTGTTCTACGTTCGAAGAACGAAGACAGAAGAGAAAGAATAAGGCATCTAAATTCTTCCTTGAACAATCCAAGGAAAGGCTATTGTTTTTGCTTACCTACAACACTATAGCCTCCTCTACAAGACTTTTGCTACTTATTCCTTGTTCTGAGGTTAAAGATATTTTTTTATTTTTTTTTATTTTAAGGTTTATTGACATAGATTTGATTTCTAATGTAAAATTTTAAGTAATTTTGTCATTATATGTATACACATATACACACACTATGTGGTGTAGATAGATTAAATGACAGCATCAGTATTTACTCTTCTGAGTTACTTTGACATTTATTTTATGTCTACATCCCCTACCACCCAGTTCAATATTTTCTTGATTTAAAAAAATCTTTTCAGTCAAATGTTGAACTTTACATCGATAATATATTTCGGAATGTTTAGAACGTAAGTCCACGGGGTGTCACCTCCTGACATTTGCCAGTTTGTGAGAACTTTTTGTTCCTTGATGGAAGGATGGCTATTATTTGTTGATGTGTTTAGCCTCAAAATTCAATAATCAACATTATAAAAGAGAATTAATAACTGAGTTTGTTGATTCTGTAATGTCAAAAACAGAAATCTTTTTCACATATAAAGACCCCATAATGTAGTTCATCTTGTTTTGTTTTTGTTTTTTTTTTGTTTTGTTTTTTTGTTTGTTTTTTTTTTAGTCTTATCTACTTTTATTGGCGTCAGCTCGTGTAAGCTCCGCTCACACAGGAGCAAAATGTGTCTCTAGCAATTATTTATAGTCTCACAAAAAAGTAAACTTCTTTGATTTCTTGATATACATACATATATATCACAAATCTTATCTTTTGATTTCACACTTTTTTTTCTTTGGATCTGAAACAAGACTTTCAATTTATTAACTTTCCTTGTTGGTAATGTAGGAAGACAATAAATGATTGTCTCCCTTGTGGAGTGTCAGATATGACAATTCCAGAAATCCACGTTCATCTTCTTTTGCCTCTGTTCTTTAAACAGTAAAAACGTTGTTTTCTGTCTGGTCAGATGATACAGTAAAACCAGCATGGCTATAACTATTTTATTGTCCATTCATCTCAAGTAAGCCCTTTCTGGGTGGTTTTTTGCCGTTCACATATAGCTTGTTCATAGAACACAATGTGCATATTGAATATATTGCGACACATTTGTGTATACTTTTCATTGCTTCTTGTGTGTATATTAGGCATATGTCAATTGTTTCTGTATGTGTAAATGTATTTATCTTTCCTTCTGTTCATTCAGTGTTAGTATATCGTTGGATATACTAATGCTAATACTGGACATTGGTGAGGAGAGATATGTGGGATATTTGGCATGTTGTGGTTGTGGAGTTTAGTTCCCCCACCATTTATGTTGGTATATATTTGAAAAGGCAAATGAAGTTAAGATATGAAACGACGCATACAAAAGAACATTCAAAACAAAGCAGTACAAACAAAATTAAATTTATATATCAAGAAATACATAAAAAAGGAAACATTACAAATATTCTAATATAGTCTGTTGAATATTCCTGTGTGAGTGCGTGTGTGTATGTAACTAACACGAGTCTGTTGAACATTCTTCTATGTGTGTGTGTATGTGTGTACTAACACTGATATTAAGGGAAAAGACTAAATATTGAAAGTGTCCTGTCGACTATAAAATGTATGTGGACTAAGTATTTCATGTAAGGTATCGATATATAGAAATATAGCAACGAGTGCTAGAAGGAATGTATCTTCTCCCATGTTGGTTGTTTATCTCTTTCGGGGTTTGACGAAATTTCTGAGGCTGTGTTCGAGGTTGGAAAAAGTCTAACTGAAAAGGTAGAATAAGAAAGAAAAAGGTTGTAGAATGTATACATTTTCGTGAGGTAGACTGCTGGGAGTCAAATTGTAAGAGAGTGAGAGAGTGTGTGTGTGTGCTATCTCTGGAAGTCAAAATGGAAAGAGAGTGAGTGCTTGAAAGACGAGAGTATATATAGGCAATCCTTGTCATGCAATCGGCTCCAAATGCGAGGAACAAAATCAAAGTTACAGACGTAGTTGCGAGCACTAACCACGTGACTTTCCTGACCTAAATGTTCCCGAGACTGATTAGCTTACCGACGTCCGCCATCTTTGTTTCAGGAACAAGTGGCATCATGGCCATTTTAAAATACAGAAATGTAAATCCTATATATTTATATTTTTATTATTCATTTCCTACAGAGACTTAATTAAATATTTTTGTACTGCTAAGCACCACAACATTGGTAACATATTATATAAGTCATCTTTTCTTCTTTGTCTAAACTTGTGAGATGTGGAATTACTATTATTATATTTTGATGTACTTCAACTTGTATCCAGATCTTATTGTGATCACTACTGGATACACGTCCTAGGGGGTAAAAGCATTGGTTAAATCGTATCTAGTTACCTTAAGTTTGGGCAGAGGATGAAGCATACACTCTGGTTCAGAGACACTTCATTTAGTCATCTGAATAACAAGGTTTCAGCAGAGTCAAACCCGAAGTACAATTCTTTGTCTTGTTGCGTGTGCTATAGTAGCAACGAGTGGAAATAGGCCTCGAACAAATATAGTCTTTTTTGGCTACCATAAGTCGCGCCGGCTGAAAAAGAGTGAGAAGTAAAACAATGATGCAGATTAGATGTCTTTAAGATAAAAAGAAAGATTTTCTTTCTCATAGTTATAGTAAAATACATCAAATCTCTTCTGATTCACCCGCTTAACTCTTCACATACCGAACTACTAAAACATACCAAACACAGACCAATAGACATCGACACTGCAGAAGAAAATAACAGTTACCGGATGTTGAACCAACAACAGCCAGTGTCAAACTGAGAAAATCATGGCTTCTGCGCATAGGCTCCATGCATAGTCTATTCAAAACCCCCAGAAAATTCTCAGTTATAAAAAAGGTCTATTTTTGAATCAATCATTTTTTTTCCACAAATAGTATTTTCTGGAGCCGGTGTTTGAAGTCGGGAACACATAAATAGTGCAAGCGGAGGTCACACAGGCAGTTGAATCGTCGGACGTCGCTGAGAGCATCACCCGTCAGACCAGACCAAAGCAACTGCTCGCCGCTGACCAAATAAACGCCTGCCAGCCGGCTAGATATTTCATTCGCTTGTTTATTTTATTTATTCAAGAAACAAAATAAACTAAATCTTCTTGTCAGTCTTATTTTTCTTGCGACCACACACTTGTTTATAACATCGTTTATGGTCATTCTGGATGTCATTCATGATATCGTTCTGGGATTTATTGCGTACCAAAGTTGTAGTTATGGAGAACCATATGGAAAATCCATGGGTGAGGATATATATTGCCTATAAGACAAGTTGAGAAAGACTACGTGAGAAATTTACCGGTGAGTTGAGGTTGCTGGTGGCTTGTCGCACCACTTATTGAATGTATTATTTCTCTCTCTCTCTTTCTCTCTTTACCTGCAGAGTCAAATTCGCCTTTCGAATATATTGCTCAGGAGGCTCAGATTAACTAGCTGAAACTGGCTTCGCTCAGTTTCTGATTAGTCAGTAAATATTTTCATGATCTTTTATTTTTCTCTCAAGTTTGTTTCAGACCCGTCTTTCCTCTGTCGAGGTGAACATTTACGTCTGGGTGATTGAAAGAGGTTCGTACAGGTTAAGACACTCTTCTTCCAACATGTGATATCACATGACATCTCTCGGCCTACCAGTACCTAGTGCTATATTTCCTATAAAACTTTATCTCATGATACTCTTGGTTTCCGACACTAAATCTTAAAATTCAGGAAATTTCAAAAGCTGATGTTTGTATTCTTTCTCTAATGTTTTTGGCAGAATATTAGTTTGTATTATTAGAATTAGAAGTAGAGAAGATATTCAGTCGAGTTCTCACTCACCCAGGACCAATATTTGCATCAGTATATCCATGATTCTCAAACATAGAATAAAATGGAAGGAAAGATAAAATAGAATCAATTACACATACATTTTGAGATAACATCTCTATTATTCAAAGAACAGAGGCTAATGGAGTTCAGGAAGGGATTTCTGGGTCTATCCGGCAACACTCTACAGACTCTGCAAATTATTCAAGGGAGATAATTATTTATTGTATCTTTACTGTATCACCTTTCAAAGGTTGTTTATCTCATTAAACGTACAGCATTGCTGCATGATTAGTGAGATAAACTGTTGAAAAAAAAAAGGCATATTCTCCTTGACAAGTGTACGTAGTTACCCAACCTTTGTGCAATGGCAGGATGTAATACAAGGTCAATTTTTTAATGGAGTACAGCTGGTTTGAATTTACAGTTTTACTTCCCTTTTATTGTTTGTATTACTAGTGCTGAAAAAAAAGCAGTCTACCCATAACTTGAGGCAAAGAGATGGATTCATGCCCTTCCCAAGGGTTTAGTGCAAAGTGAAATGTAACCAATCTTGGTAAGGATTTTAACTCTGATCACTAATTCCATTTCCTCTAATGATAATTGTTATGCTAAATTTCTGTATATGAAATGGAGTTTCGTTTTTTTCAGGAACTTTATATATGTGAGAGTCATAGATGAGGGTGTAGAACCAAAAACTATCAAACAAATAACATCCTGAACAGCCATAAATGAGAATGATTTTTTCTTTGTTTTTTTTTTTTTGTTGTTTTTTTCAAACATGTTTCAGTCTCCATTGTTACGTTAATTTTCCGGATTTTCTGATTAACATAAGCAATGATACTCAAAGAAGACTACATTTGTATTAGGCCTTTCCTTACTCATTGGTACTATATCTCCTATTACAGACGCTATGTTTCAAAACTTAATATGTTAAAATAACATTCTGAAGAGTCCCACATCTAACCACTGGAAATTTGGTCTCCATAGTTATAATAAGTACTACTAGAGAACAAGAGATATGAGCAATATAAACAGCCTTATGATGAAAAATAGCAATAATAACACAAGAAGGAATCAAGCTTTTTTTGGCCAGTCCGAAGACACCATAAACTGAAGCTGTGGATGCTTTCTTGATCCCCTCAAAAACATATAAATAACATTCAGCACTCTAAAATGAGTACTTCTCATTCTCCAAGTCCCTGTCTATCTTTGACTGGCATTAGTTCCCCTGTTCATCTGAACAACATAAACCAGATAACTCAGAATATATCTTTAGTGTTTATGATTAGTTTCCATATCACTATAAATTGATTTGTAGTACCAAATAAATAATGAAACTTCTTTGAAACACAACAATGAAAGGTTTATTCTAATAGCAGAAGTAAACTTAAGTCAGAGTGAGAAAAGGTTCTTTTTGGTGTAGCAGATAGTATGTTGGTTCTCGAGTTTGTAGGTGTTCACTGTGGCAGGTAGCTCATGTGGCAGACTGCAGGGTTGGTTCGTTTGTATAGCTGGTAGAAAGTATTTACATATCTTCAGTGAAGATCTTCCATGCTGGAATATCTGTAGGAGAGGATGAGAGAGAGGTCTTTCTTCGCTGCTGGCTGAGTGCTCTCTGACTCTTGGCAACTTCCAAAAACAGCTAGAAGAAAAAGTTCTTGAGAGGTAGATAGAATCAACGTGCTCTGCTCCTGATTGGTCAGTGTGTGGCTGAATCGCTTGGCGGGGGCATTGATTCATGAGAGAAAATAGATCTGTGACTGCTACGTATCCCTTTGGAACCAAGCCACCTTACCTCTCATATATACAAAAGATAACACTAAACGAGTTATCTGTAAAGACTTAAGAACTCAATAATTATAGAACAGATATTCAACAATTTACCTTCTCCATAAGCCTTATTGTACATTTCTGGATATAAATTTCACCCCATTTGTTTATCGTATTGTAGTTTCTTACCATTTCTCCCACTACTACTATGAAGCAGTTAGTACCACATTCCTGGTTAACAAGTTATCCCTCTTCCAATCTGTCCTTCTTTCCTACCCAACATTACCATCATCATCATCATTAAAGGTGCCGATAGTACAGGTTCTTTTTGCTCTCTCTTACCATCCATCTCAGTAGGCCATGACTCTTGTTAAGTCCTCTATCCAGCGTCCAGTATCTGCATAGAGCTGATGAACTTTTAAGTCCTTCCTGGTCAACCGAGATTAGTGTGTTCATGTGTAGGAGTCTACATGAGAATGTTGCTGATGAGTTTTTTCTTACTTCTCTGGCAATGTCAATGTCAGTGTCTTGCTCATCTTAGTTGGATGGTTTGAAAAGTGATGGCTAAGCATGTAGTTCCTGTTTAGCTTTTTCTCCATGCATTTCTACCATACAATAGTATTGATATGGCTACAGCTTGAAGGAGTTCACATTTTATTTTAACAGGGAGATTAAATTCCTGCATCGTTGTTAATCATGTTTTACCTATTTATATGTTGGGATTTATTTTCAGTGAATATAACAATGGTAAAAGCAGCATAATCCTGAAAAACAGCTTCTGAAATGAGATGATATCTTTACATCTAAGTCTTAATCTGATTCATTATTTCTTAACCCCAAAGACTTTGTAAACCAAATAACATGTGCATCTGTATCTGATTGGAGTGTGGTTTCTTCAGACTAATTTCCTTATCTTTTTGATTTTTAAAAAGAATTTTTTTTTAAACATTTCCATCATAAAGCCTCAAGTCTTAACCCAAACCAAAAAAGACAAGAAAGTTAGTCCAAATGACAAACAAAGATTTTTAAAATTTAGTCATCTACATTCGGACAAGAAGTTTGTAGATATTTTAAATCCTGTCAAAGAAAAAAGCTTTAAATCAAATAACGTTTTCTCGATTTTTCTGACTTGTTTTTTTCTCTCTATATCTTCATTTTTTTGTAGATGCATTGTCATCATTATTATAATTATGATTATTATTAATTTTTGTTCATCATTTAATCTTAGTTTCTTCTTTTATTAAAATTTGAGTAAATTATTTTTACAACATGAATTCTTGGAACTCCTCATGGAGTTCCTCATGTCTCTGGACCTCCAGTCTGCTGTAAAGGATCAGATACAACATTCTTCATGCTATTTTCATTTGCAAGAGAAATTAAAAGGTGATGCTTTGTGACACCAGGATACAAAGTACCAGTAATTGGAAGAATCCCTAATCTGATTGAGAACTAGAAAGATACTCTTGTATATCCCCTTTCAATCATTATGACATGCCAGGAACCAAACTATCATTTACATCATTTAGTACATATATAGAATGCAAGAAAAGATGAATTCATGTTTCTCTTAAGAGCATGAGAACAAAATGAATACAAGCAACTACAGCTTGAAATTGGATTTGGTTTACTGATTCTATTTTCCTTGCTGATAATTATTATACTATCTTGTACCTCTATTTAGTACATACATAAAATACAGGAAGATGTGGATTCATGCCTTTTCCTAAGGACTTGAAGTGAATATTAGCAGCTTCAGAGGAAATTTGAACTTGGTTTGACAATTCTGTTTTTCATATTGCTTCTGTGCCTCTCCATTTAGTAAATCTAGAATGCAGAGAGGGGAGATTTTATGCCTTTCCTAAAAGTATGCCGACTAAGTGAATATAAGCTGCCTCAGCTGAAATTTGAATTTGGTTTGCAAATTTTGTTTTCCATTGTAATAATCATTATGTTATTTTGTACCTCTATGAAGTATATATATATACATATATATATATATATATATGTTGAGAAAGAAAGATAGAGAAAATGCCAGGAAAGGTGGATTAATGCCTTTCTCAGGGGTATTCATACTTAATGAATATAAGCTACAGGTGAAATTTGGAACTTTGTTTGACAATTCTGTTTTCTATGCTGATAATCATTAAGCTATCTTTTTAATACAAATGTATAATGCAGGGAATTGTGTATTCATGCCTTACTCTAGATAATTTGTGCTAACTGAACAATAAGCAGCTGCAGCTGAAATTTGAAGTTAGTTTGACAATTCTGTTTTCCATACTGTTTCTGCTTCTGTGCATCTCCATTTAGTACATATATAGAATTCAGGGAGGGAGGAATTCATGCCTTTCCTAAAGGCATTAGTGCAATTCTGTTTTTGGTTATGCCACTTTATACTTTTATTTCCACAAATGTAGGTCAAATAATGTGCTTCCATTTTTTTTCTCTTTTTTATATTGCAAATGAAAATAAGACTAATGGGAACTGTAAAGAACTTTGAATGTATTGCTTCTTGTAAAACAAAATGTCATTTTAAATTGAAGACTGACAATATTAGTAACAGAAGAAACAGAAATTTGATGCCAGGCTTTTACATGAGGCTATCAATGCAAACAATATTCTTTTTTTCTTGGAAGCCTTCAAAAGACAATAAGATTGAATAAAATGCTCTGCATTTTGCCACAGATTTTAAATCTTAGCATATTTTTTGACTTTCAAATAATGACATTATATCTCATTTCTTTAAGTAATTAGATTACATAGATTAGAACTAGTTGTTCTTGTTTTTGTCTTTTTTGTGTTGGTGAGAAGGAGATAAAAAGATTTTATTTTAAAACTCATGACAGTTTTCTTAAGTTGAATACATGTTTAAAAAGAAGGCTGAAAACA
This sequence comes from Sepioteuthis lessoniana, assembly GCA_963585895.1. Taxonomy (NCBI): domain Eukaryota; kingdom Metazoa; phylum Mollusca; class Cephalopoda; order Myopsida; family Loliginidae; genus Sepioteuthis; species Sepioteuthis lessoniana. Next base: position 57,561,706 of record OY757913.1, read on the forward strand.
TGTAACAATTTTCAATAATGGAGGGAAACCTTCCAAGTTTAACTCTAATTAAAACTTGGGAAAAGACAAGATTAAATTAGCAAACATACATTTTTTTAAAACTAAAAAATCAAGTGCATACCAAATTAATATTGAAGCAAATGTTTGTATTAAAAACAAATTTGTACTCTTAAAAAGATTTTATTGAAAGTCTTATGTTGCTATGACTCTAAATTCAGTATATCAATAAATACAAAGGTCCTTCAACAAAAAAGGTGAGGAGTCCCTATAGTATCATAGCTGACATGTTGGACTGCAACATAGTAGTAAGCAGTGGGAAGTCCCAGAGCATAGTAGATATGCAGGACTGCAGTCTTCTAGAAAGTGAGTAGGAGAATTTCTGTGGTGTAGTGGCTGACATGCTAGTTTACAACATAGTACTAAGGGGGGTCCTCATGATATAGTGGTTAATGTGCTGAATGAACAGCAACATAATAGTGAGTTCAACCTCTAGTCAGGCTATTACATTCATTTTTTGGACTAATAGTCTGGGGAAGGTATGAGCCCTCTTATCCCCCTCCCGAGCTATGTGATAAATAGTACCACTACTATTCTTTTACAAGGATGGCTTTGGCATTAAATAACCCATGAAGGTTGATATTCCATTAAACAAAGATAGTAAACCAATAAATAAGGTAAATATTACATAAGAACTTGGCAATGGGAACCACTGTTTACAGTTGCACCTTTTTCAAGGAAATCAAGCGATGGGTCCTGTTGCAATTCTATCGTGAGGCTCAGTAGCAATGAGTCAATCCTCACATGCATAACCATGAATTACGAGTTGAAGTGAGATTATATGGAGATTGGGACATTCCACTATTCGAAGGTGGCCAAGTCCATTCCCTGGGCAGTGATTAGTTGCTGGCCCAGTGAGTGGGCATATTAGTGTATATATACACCAGCTTGCTTCAGTCATGTTTCAGGTGTTATGGGTTTGGTATTGAGTTACTGCTCGTTCTACTTTTGTCTGCCAGCCAGATGCTAGCTGGGGCCGCTGAGCCGGTAAGTGTTGTTATTCTTGTTTATTCTGCACATTAGAGCAGTGACTTCTAGAGGTCCTTTCATGTTCCAGAAGACTGTTAGCATGACCTTCTGCACCTGGAACTTTTTCTTTACCAAAAAGTCAGTATGTTTCCATTTCATGAACTATTTTTTCCATTCAGGCTCATCAGGGCAAACTCATATTTAGCTGATTTTCAAACATTTTTGGACTCAAATATGCTTTTCATCACATTCTATAAATGGCACATGATATGCACTTCTCACTAATATTAGATGACAGACCTCAGTTCAATTCTGGAACACTCTGTTTGGTTAGCTGCCATTTTGATTAGTCTCATATATTTTTGCAAAATTAGAATGATTTTTTCTATAAGCCAATCACAAACAATGCCGTTTACATATATGCAAAAATAATCTGAAAAAAAATTTGTTTGACTTTATTTTTTTTAGATTCCCTTTATTTACTGTGAATGACCCTTGTATATATATATATATATATATATCTAAGTCAGTATATAAATTTTCATATATATTTGTGAATTTAGTCAGGACTTAGATGTTGAAAGAGTTGGTTTATGTACATAATTTTATGCATGTATGTATATATATCTATATACAAAGACATAAATACCTAAATATATATCAGCCCATTGGCATAATGGTTACAGTGTTCACTAATGGTACAGGAGACCGGGATTAAATCCCAGGACAACTCATACCAAAGACTCCAATAATGGTACTTGATGCCTCCTTGGTTAACACTCATCCTTATAAGGTATTGATCAAGGGTAAATGGAGCAATCCAGGCAAAGGAAGGAGTAGCACCCCTTCTCCACCTTAGTGTAGTAGCTATTGAAAAGGGAGCCATCGGTCACTCTCAACTACACTTGGCTCAGTTAAATTTATGTATATATATACATATATAATGAGTATATATACTCATTATATATATACACTTATAATGTTTAAAATATGAGATTATATATTTATATATATATATATATATATATATAATGAGTATAATATCTATTGGCATTGGAAATGGACTCAACAACCCAAATTCAAATCCTGGATGTTTGAGTTTCATTTCCTACAAATATCCTCCAAACTATGAGTAAATAGTAGGGCAGACTGTGATCTTTATCTTTGGAATAAAAACTCATTTATGAGATGAAAAACTCTGAATTCAGACTAGTTATACACCACTTAAAAACTGACCTTGTGTCACAACCTGCCTATGGTGGAGAAGTTGGGTAAATACACACACATGTGTGTGTATATATATATATATATATATATATATACACACATAGTGTATATATTCCATAGTGCCTGGAAGAAAAATACAGTCTAATAAGTTTTATGGATGTTATTAATTGGCTGCAAAATTTCATCTTGAAAGTAAATATTTACTTTCTAATTTGGTGCCTGATTGAGTCATGTGACTTAGTAGGCAAACCATATGATATTCATGCGACAAAAAGTACATAATTTTCAAGTTGAACAATACAAAATCAGATTTGTTGAGTTTTTTATTCTGTTTTATTTTTATCTTATTTTACACTTGAAATATATTGTGTGGATGTAGAAGTAAGTTGGCCGACTGTAGTCAAAAGCAACCCGATGACTCCCTTTTCAATGGCAGTGTTGGCAAGGGTGCTACTTCTTTTTCTCAATTGCTCCACTTACCCAAGATCCACACATTATAGTGCTGAGTGTTAAGCAAGGAGGCATCAATTAGCATTTTTTGCGTCTTTAGTATGACTCTACCTAGGATTAAACCCTAGTCTCCTGGACCAATTAAATCATCAGATGAGACATGTATATATATATATATATATATATATATATAGTGTTGTCTTAAGAAACATAACCAAGATTTATTTTCATATGTGGGCATTACATTCTATGAGTTAAATTTTCATATACACCAGTATTTTCTTCGATTTGATTCACTGGCATTATTGCCATTCAAAAATCCTAAGCTAAAATTTAGAATATATGTGTATGTATATATATGTATATATTCACAGCTATGGTTAATCACAGCCAAGTGGAAAATACGAGGAACCTGATTTTTCCATTGATATTGACTTGACCTCATGCTTAATATAGTCTATACAAGATTGACCTCCAAGATTATGAGTGGTCGCTGGAGGTCATCAGATGTCAAAATGCCATTTCTGAACAAATCAGGTGCAAAAGAGTTTTTGGTATGAATTATGAAAATGTTTATTGACTTCTTAAAGTTAGGACGGATGAGGTCAGATCCCACCTCCAGGCTCATCAAATGATACAATAACCTCTTTACCCTTTTTGTTTCAAAAATATTGATAAATTATTGACATTCTCACTCAGACCCAATATCAATATTAATTGTTTGTATGAAAAAATATGATTAGTTTGTATTTATACAGTCATTATTCCACAATTGATTCTACCTTTCTATGTTGGAATTAGATGCATTCTTCAAGCAAAGAATGTAGATTTTCACTCAAAAGAGATAAACCAAAAGGTTGAGTAGATATAGAAGAATTCATTACTTACTGAAAAAACTGAGTGAGGTTTGAAATTATATAAAAAAAGTTGATGCTTTATCTGCGATTCTAATTGGCTAAAATATATATTTTTAAACAATCTTGGATAGAAAAGATTTCTTAGATTATTTTGGGTCTTGATTTTTCAAGGTTTTCATGGCAAGTGAAATATTGTGACTTTCAAAGAATATTTTGAAATGTGCACAAATGCACTGATTGGTCTATAAATGCACAAAAATAAAATGATGAAAAAATTCCAGCTTCTCAAGCCCATTTTTGCCCAAAAATTATAATTGTTTTTATTATGGAAATCAGTTGATTCCCCATATATATATATATATATATATAAAGAGAGAGAGAGAAAGAGAGACAGGCAGACAAACAAGAGTTTTTTGACAAATTGGAATGTTGCTTTTTATTTATTTATTTATTTATTTTCTAATCATTCTCAACTAGTTTTGGCTTTAGGTCATTATCAGGAGAGAAGTTTTTGTGAAGAAAAATGTTTTAAAAAATGTTCAAATAGTTTTTAAAAGAGTTGATCTGCCACAAAAAAAAGCAATGAAAAATGAAGTGGCAAGGTAATATTGCATTTCCATTCATTGAATGAAAATTATTTTTTGGTATCCAAATATCATCAACTGACCCTTATATTATCTCTGCTATTGAAAACACCTGGCAGTGAGCTCTCCACTTGAAAGACTTTTATATACACATACTCATGTGTATCTTTCTTTAAATCAACCATAAATTGTAGTGTATAAGTCGACCTTTTAAGCATGAGTATCTCTACAAATCTAGGCTCAAAAGGTGTACTTACATTTTCATCATTGAGGGTTTTCGAACTATTGTCTTCATTTTCATTGTTATTTCCACTGTTCTGATTCCATTAGCCATAACTGATTACAAGTGTTAAGTATTCCTGTATTGTTACTTGCCTGCAGTCAGGATTGAACCTGCAACCTCCAGATGATTGTCTCCTTAGAAGCTTAGGGAACCAACACCTATAACCGTTACGCTATGTGTCCTGCAGGACACATAATGTAACCATCAAGCTTCATCTCAGAAATTTAGACAACTAGTATACTTATATGTTGCAATTTATGGTATGAATAGAGTTAAACTTGAAATTATCCATATCCCTGCAAAAATGAGTTATTTTGCAAATATTTTCCTAAAAGGAATTTTTTTCATGATATGAATTGATATATAAAGAAAAAAGAGAGACAAAAATAGTCCATAAGAGATACAGAGAAAACCTAAAAGACTCTTTTTAGAGATACTGAAACCTCAGATATACGGTTGGTTGTGTTTTATGGCACATCAACCCTTGTAGATTATTTAATGCCAAATCCCATTTATACATATATATTAAACACATATGATTTGTTAACAAATAGTTTGTTGGTAACAATTTTTAAAGGACCCAGAGCTTATTTGTTTGCCCATACTTGAATAGGTTCAAGTATTGCTAGCTAACACTAGTAATTCTATTCAATCTTATCTAAAGTTAAATGATTTCAATTTAATATTAATCATTTGTTTGTACACAGTTAAATGGTTTCAAGTATAGTAAGTGATTAAAGGGTTTTATTTGACCATAGAGAGGGCCCTAACAGGTACTACCACTCCTGGTCAGAGTGGACTTGCAGGTATGACAGTTATGTAGTACTCCATATTTCCCAAAGCTCCAAAACGGAGCCTCACTATTGTTGAATCACGAAACACACTTGTAGTCAGTAGCTAGGCTAAGAGCAACGTCTTTAGCAAGGCCAAGACTAAAGTAAATCAGTCCTCAATGAAGGAGCTATTTATGGCACATTGGGAGATTCCAATGTGCACACATTGGCGGGTCCATTCCTTGGATTGTGATTGGCTAGAACATCTAATTGGATATGTTTGTTCATAAATACGAACCCTGTCCAGTAAGCATTAGTCTTGACTATGCTGGACCTCAGGTAAGTGTTGCTGTTATTATTGTCACTATTATTGCTGTTGTATATTGTTGCGTTCTACAAGTATCAGTTTATTGTCATATCCAGGACATGCATTAATGGTGGTGGGGGGTCTTTACCCTCTGCAGCAGAGATGCAGTCAGTGTATTCTATAGTCCCAGCCAATTCTTTACAGATAGATAGATAAGAACAACCAAATAATGATACTGAAAAAGCTTTTTTATTTTGTTTTACACAATATTTATTTTTCAATATAATCCATGTTCATTGTAATGTATTTACACATAAAAATATCATTGTGTGAAAATTGTAAATCAAAATTCAATTAACAGGCTATAAGACTTACTAATCTGCCTTTGTATGTTGGTGTTTTATGGCATATCAACACTTGGAGGTTATTTGATGCCATAATCCCATATATATATATATATATGCCTTTGTATGTGCTTATGAGGCTGGTTGGTGTTTTATGGTATATCAACACTTGGAGGTTCTTTGATACCATAATCCTGTTTATATATATATATATATATATATATATATATGACAGGATAAAATATACCCCAAAGTTTCTTTGAATATACATCAGTCCTGGACTTTAACTAAGTTAAAACTTAAGGTAAAAAGGATTTTTTTTTTTCACGTACACATGGGAAGCAGCATGATGTACGTGAAGGTATTCGAATGCGCAATACCTAACATTTCCTGAATGTGTGAGTCTTGCGGCTTAACGCTCAGGATTGTCAGTTAAATTGGGGAACTACTGCTGCTCATCTATAAGAGTGGCTTCTATAGATGAGAATAAAAACAGCCATCGAAACAATGACTCATACTCAAACCACATACATAAACCACATCGCTCTTTGCGCGGGTAAAAAAGGGGTGCGTCCTGCTGAGGTTGAAGCCCTGGCTTCAGTGTTCGAAAAATCAGCTACAGAGCTCAAACAAAAACTACTAAAATGCCAACACACAATACAGATAGCGACATTTAACGTTAGAACCCTAAATAGAATAGGTCAACTACCAGAGCTAACTGCATCAGCCATAGAACATAAGATAGACATAATTTGTATACAAGAACACCGATACACTCACACCGAAGATATCAAATATCACGAAACTGACAATGGATGGATGCTGGTGACTGTATCAGCGTGGAAAAACTCTGTCAATGCATCGGTAGGAGGGGTAGGAATGCTTATAGGACCAAGAGCGGTAAAAACACTTAATAGCATTGAGAGAATACAACCTAGGATGATGGCAGCAACGTTTAATGGCAACCCCAAAGCAACGATCATCTCCTGCTACAGCCCTACCAATGTTAGCGAAGAAACCAAACTAGTCACCTTCTACGAGGAGCTATCCTCCCTAGTATGTAGCATTCCGAAACACAACATGCTAGTCATTGACGGAGATATGAATGCACAAATCGGGAAAAACAGAAACAACAAATACAGCCTACACAACATGACAAACAGGAATGGACAACATCTACATGATTTCATGATAGAAAATAGATTAACATGCCTCAATTCAAACTTTCAAAAAAGGGAGGGAAAATTATGGACTTACACATACACGAACAAGAGTAAAGCACAGATAGACTATGTCTTTATAAACAGGAAATGGGAAAATAGTGCGATGAATTGCGAGGCATACTCCACTTTCGAAGGTGTGTCCTCCGATCATCGAATAGTTACGGCCAAAATACAACTAAGCCTACGAAAAAACGCCACATGAACAGCGACAACTAAGCACTATGACTGAGCCCTACAAAACAACAGAGATATTAGAGACAAATATGCATTAGAATTAAGAAACAGATTCGAAACACTACAAGAGAAGACAGAAAAAGTTACCCCAAATGACGAATATGAAAATTTTGTTGAAGCACACCTTAGGGCAGCATCAAAGTGTATCCCAACAAAACCTAGAACTAAATATAGAGTCCCTTGGGAAACGTCAGCGGTTAGAGAAAAACGTGCACTCGTGAAAACTGCCTCCAAAAGCTATCGGAAGAACCCAACAAACACAAATGCCCGAAAACTAGAAAAAGCACAATATCAATTAGCAGGAATATATCTAAAAGAACAGGCAGAATACATACAAAATCAGATAGATAAGATTATAGACTCGGTGGAAGATAGACAATCCAGGATAACCTGGCAAACAATAAACGTAGTAAGTAGAAGGAAGAGCACAGCCAAAGCAAAATTGAAAGCTGCAATCCAACAAGAAAGAGTAAAACTGTGGGAACAGCATTTCAAAAATCTACTAGGAAGCCCACCGAAAATAAAAGATAAACCGATCACCAGAATTATCAGTAAGCAATTAGACATTAAACTAGGGCCTTTCACCAAAGAACAACTTGACTCGGTTCTTAAAAAAATTAAAAATAGGAAAGCTGCAGGGCTAGACGAGATACCCCCAGAAGTGTGGAAGACTAGACAATTCGACGATATACTGCTCCGGCAATGCAACGCTGTCTATAGTCAAAATAGGATAGAAAGATGGATGAAGGGATGCATCCTTCCTTTCCCTAAAAAAGGGGACCACGGATTAGCCAAGAACTACCGAGGGATAACGCTTACATCCATAGCAGCCAAAATCTACAATGCCCTACTACAAAACCGCATAGAACCCAAAATAGACAACATCCTTAGGAAAAACCAAAATGGCTTCTGGAGAAATAGATCCACAACCTCACAAATATTGACCATCCGCAGAATCCTTGAAGGAGTACGGGCAAAAAACATTCAGGCGACATTACTATTTGTCGACTTTACCAAGGCCTTCGATTCCATCCACAGAGGGAAAATGGAACTAATCCTACTAGCATACTGCCTACCAAGAGAAACCGTAGCAGCAATAATGATCCTCTACAAAAACACAAAAGTAAAGTTACGTTCACCAGATGGAGACACGGAATACTTTGACATTGTTGCAGGAGTACTACAAGGAGACACGCTAGCCCCATACCTCTTTATCATCTGTCTAGACTACGTGCTTAGAACTTCAATCGACAAAATCAGAGAAAATGGCTTCGAGCTGACTAAGAAAAGAAGCAAAAGGTACCCCGCAAAAACAATCACAGACGCCGACTACGCTGATGACTTAGCGTTACTGGCGAATACGCCTAATCAAGCAGAGACGCTACTGCATAGTTTGGAACAAGCCACAGCAGGCATTGGCCTCCATGTCAATGCGCACAAAACTGAATATATGTGTTACAACCAAACGGGCAACATTACCACACTAGACGGAGCCTCTCTGAGGCTGGTGGACAAATTCACCTACCTCGGAAGTAGCGTCTCATCTACCGAAAACGACATCGACACACGACTGACGAAAGCATGGACTACTATAGATAGGTTCTCAATCATTTGGAAATCTGACCTGACCGATAAAATGAAACACAGTTTCTTCCAGGCAGCGGTTGTATCGATAGTGCTATATGGATGCACTACATGGACACTAACTAAACGGCTGGAGAAGAAACTTGACGACAACTACACAAGAATGTTGAGAGCAATATTGAACAAGTCCTGGTGACAACACCCCACGAGACGCCAACTGTACGGCCACTTGCCTCCCATCACGAAAACTATACAGGTTAGACGAGCCAGACACGCGGGACACTGCTGGAGAAGCAAGGACGAGCTTGTAAGTGATGTACTCCAATGGACCCCCACATATGGCCAAGCAAAAGCAGGATGACCGGCCCGAACTTACATACAGCAGCTATGTGAGGACACAGGATGTAAACCAGAAGACCTGCCGGAGGCAATGAATGATCGGGAGAAGTGGCGAGAGAGGGTCAGGGATATCCGTGCTGGCGGCACGACATGATGATGATGATGATATATGCCTTTGTATGTTCTTATAAGGTTGGTTGGTATTTTATGGTATATCAAGATTTGGTTTTATGGCATATCAACCTTTGTAGGTTATTTAATGCCAAATCCATTTTTATATAAATAATTAGTTCTATTTCAAACAATTCAGTTTAGCATGAGTCCACAGTTTGTCAAAAACATTTCTATTTCAAACTATTCAGTTTATTCAAGCAGTTATATATAAGAATTCAGTTTAGTGTAAATAGTTTCAATGTCAAAAACAGTTCAATTTCAAATAATGCAGTTTAGCATAAGCACGCAGTTTAAATGTAAGAACATTTTAATTGTGAAAAACATTTCTATTTCGAGCTATTCAGTTTAATCAAACAGTTCTTATTCAGCTAAGTATAAGTACAGATTTTGTTTACACACAGTTAAATGTCAAAACAGTTCGATGTTAAACAATTCAGTTTAGTGTAAATACAGTTTCAATGTCGAAATAAAGATCTATTTAAAATAATTCAGTTTCACATAAGCATGCACTTTAAATGTAAGTACGGTTTAATTGTCAAAAACATTTCTATTTCAAGCTATTCAGTTTAATCAAACAATTCAGTTTAGCATAAGTATGCCGTTAGTTTTATTTAACCCATAGATAGGGCCCTATCAGGTCCTACCACACCGGGCCAGAGTGGACCTGGGAGTAATGGCAATGAAGGGGCGCTCTACATTCCCTAAGGCCCCAGCATCACTGGGACCTCACCATCAGACCATTTAGTGTCATATTCAGGACACTCATTGGGGTGTCTTACTCCTCTGCAGAGGTGCAATCAGTGTATTCTATAGTCCCAGCCAACTGGGCAATACACAGAGTTAATGTCCAAACAGTTTTACTTCAGATAATTCAGTTTAGCATAAGTACACAATTTAGATGTCAAAACAGTTCTATTTCGAGCAATTCAGTTTAGCATTAGTACACAGTTTTAATGTCAAAACGGTTCTATTTTAAACAATTCAGTTCAGCATAAATACGCAGTTTAAATGTATAAAAACAGTAAATGCCAACCACCGTTTAGTTCTATTTAGCCCATAGATAGGACCCTTATCAGGTGCTACCACTCCGGGCCAGAGTGGACGTGGGAGCAATGGCAGTAAAGGGGTACTCCGCATTCCCCAAAGCTCCAGCATTCCTTGAACCTCACCATCAGATTGTTTAGTGTCTTATCCAGGACACTCGTTGGGGGAGGTCTTACCCCTCTGCAGAGAAGCAGTCGGTGTATTCTACAGCCCCTGCCGACTGGGCAATATCAACACTTGGAGGTTATTTATTTGATACCATACTCCTGTTTATGTATATATATATATATATATATATATATGCCTTTGTATGTGCTAAGGTTGTTTGCTTGGTTGGTGTTTTATGGCATATCAACCTTTGAAGGTTATTTAATGCCATAATCCTGTTTGTATATATATATATATATATATATAAGTGAATTGTTTGCCATCAACTCTTTTTTTAAACAATTGTAAGAGCTCATTTGTTTGCACACAGATGGTTTAATTATTGGTAACACAATAATTCTATTAAATATCTGCCATTTGTTTGTGCTCAGATGTTAACACTAATAACTTCTCAAGTGTTCCTATAAATATAAATATTTTGCACACACCTTTATGGTTTCAAATAACCAATCATAACAATCCTTTGTAAATGATTGAACTGTTCTATTTGATCTATAGATGGTACCCTCACAGGCACTACCAAATTGGCTCAGAGTAGACTTGAGAGTAATGCCAATGAAGGGATACTTTACATTCCTTAAAGCACCATCAGATGAAGTTTAGTGTCATATCTAAAACACACATATACTTCAAAGTTTATGCATGAAAAAACTTGTATTTCACATCAACCATTTTCAGTCAATTCTTGGACAAAAGCTTCTTACCGTTTTTCCAACATGACCATGATTATGTTAAATTCTGCCATGGCTTAGCAGCAAACTGCACAATTTCATCTTCAATCATATTTTTTTCTTTGTCAGCTTATTATTCAATTACATATATATTTTTACAGGGTGGCATTGTATACTCAGTAGTTTTGATTGACCAGTCAGCTGGGGCAGAAGAATACATCCCCTCCCCCAACAAGTGTCCTGGATAAGACACTTAACAATTAGAATGTGAGGTTCTAGTGATGCTGGAGCTTTGAGGAATGTGGAGCAACCCTTCATTGCCATCACTCTCAGGTCCACTCTGGCCCATAGTGGTAGGACCTGATAGAACCCTATCTATGAGTCAAATAGAACTAAACTGCATACTTACACTGAACTGAATTACTTGAAATAGAACTGTTTTGGTATTTAAACTGCATACTTATGCTAAACTGAATTGTTTGAAATAGAACTGTTTTGATATTTAACTGTGTGTCAACAAAAACTATACTTATACTAAACTGAACTGTTTAAATTAGAACTGTTTAACTAAACTGAATAACTTTAAATAGAAATGTTTTTGACAATTAAACTTATGCTTAACTGAATTGTTTGAAATGAAACCGTTTTATATGCTAAACTGAATTGTTTGTATAAAAATGGATTTGGCATTAAATAACTAACAAAAGTTGATATGCCAGAAAAACCAAACAACCTAAAATTAATTGTTTGAAATAGAACTGATTATGTGTATAAAAATGGATTTAGCATTAAATAACCTAAAAGTTGATATGTCATAAAACTCTAACAACCAACAATTAATAGTTTTGAAGTCAAAATTATTAATTTTCCAAAACCATTGGTTTTACCAAGGCTAAAATGCCAGGTTGTCATACTATTTACCAATAGCTGAAAGGAGAAGAGATGGATTTATGCCTTTCTATAGAGTATTAAGCAGAAATTAAATGTAAACAGCTTCTTTCTGGATTTGAATGTCTTCCTGAGTCCATTTCCTACAATGCTATCTCTTCTGCATTGTTTTCTCAGATAACTATGAAGAAAAAAGAAAAACTTAGTCTTCTCCTGTAATTTTAATAAAAACATCCATTGTTGTTCCAGCAACATTTTTCACCTTCTTAAAGTCCTAATAAAGGTTGATTAAAACCAAAATGTTTTAATGTTGACTTTCCATCATAATAAATTCATCTCATTTGGAATATTTGTTTTTCTATTTTCTTCATATTGTTGGATTTATTTCCATAATTTACTTCCATAGATAGTTATATATATATATATATATATATATATATATATAGTGGCCCATTGCCAAGTGGGTGTAGTGTTCACCAATGGTCCAGGAGACCAGGGTTCAATCCCAGATTAAGTCATACCAAATACTCAAAAAATGATTCTTGATACCTCCTTGCTTAACACTCTGCATTATAAGGTAAGGATCAAGAGTAAAGTGGAGCAATCCAGGGAAAGGAGTAGCACCCCTACTACACCTTGGTGTAGTATCTATTGAAAAGGGAAACTTCGGGTCACACTCAATTACAGTTGCTAATTTTACTTTTAAAAATATATACATATATATACCGAGACAGATAAAAACATACAGAGATACATATGTTATACTCTGTCAAATTTTACCACGATTCATAACTTTTCATCAAGCACAAAAAATAGGATGGTACCTGTCCACACTGAACACTGGTTAACTGCTTATCCTACTGACCCAATGTTGGAACAGATCTTGTTACTCTCCTTGACCAGCAGAAGCCGGACCCATAAGGCATATACATATGCTCCAGAATTTATGGTTCGCTCTTGGCACATGGCAATCAGCCAGTATGCACACATTGGAGCCCTAGCCAAAACACACGCTAAGCCATTGGCCTAGCCTCCTTTGTAGCATTCAACTAAGCTTATAAATGGGCAGGCAAACCAGCAACTATATACAAATTTTAGCAACCACAAATTCATACAACTTGGTGAAAACCAGCCATTCACAGCCACTACTTAGCTCTTATTTGCACCAAGCACAAGAAAATAATGCTAAAAAGAAACCAGTCAAATCTGCAACTCCTGTCAGTCCATCTACAATAATCCCCAGTCTATACCATGCATACTAAACGAGAGCTCAGGACCAAACTTAGCCTTTCTTCAACTACTTCCAGTTCACATAGCTCATCCTTCCTTCAACTCCTCCCAGTCTTCACCTTGCATGTTAAGCGAAAGCCATGAGTGCCAAGCTGATCCTTCCTTCAACTACTGTCCATCCATTTCCAACTACTTCCAGTTTATCCTATGCATTCTAAGTTGAAGCCTTGAGCACCAAACTTATCCTTCTTATTATCAGTCTATCTGCAACTACTTCCAATCCACACTGCACATGCTAAACCAAAGTCTTGAGCGCCAACCTTATCCTTCCTTCAACTACTGTCCATCCATATCTGCAACTTCTTCCAGTCCACACCATATCAAGCCAAAGTCCTGAGCACTAAACTTACCTTTTCTTCAACTTCAAGTCAAGTTCAACCACAACACAAACAGAATCTTTAGTCTAATGGACTTTCTTCTATCTATATTATCATTTTTAATTACATTCTCTTTTTTTTTTAACCCTGTCGTTTATCATATTTTCCTTTACTCCTTATCATCCTCTCTTTGCTTTCTCCTCTGCATTGCTGTGCATGTGATAAAACTGATAAATATGATCAATATAACTGAGATAGATATGAATGACCTTAGATAGATGGATACATGCATACATATGAACAGATATTGCTAGATTGATAAAAATGAATATACTTTGACAGATAGATTGATATGAACAGACTGAAATAGATGCAAATGAATATCAACAGATAGATAGAAAGATATATACATGCTGAAAAATGTTTTGAAATAAAATCAGAACCAAATCTTTTCTGATTTCTTTTATCCTATTTGTCACATCTACCATTTCCTTTCTTTTATCTTTTTTTCTTTCTTCGTATTTTACACAAAATATAAATTCTAAATTTCATTATTTCTGCAAGAAAACCAAAGATGGAAAAAAAAAAAAAACAATTGAAGATCTTCTTTAAGATTGATCTTATCCTGTTTGAATTAAATGAACAAAAAAAAATTATTTCTGTACAGAATTGTTGAGACTTCAATCAGCAGAGGAAATGTTCCTATTTACTAATATTATCTTATTTTTGTTTAATACTAACAAGGTTATCCAGCATTGCCCAGTTGAAAATATTTGTACCATCACCATGATTAGCTAATTCTATTTCACTATCCTTTGATGTAGCAATAAACAAACTCAAGAAAATGATTGGTAAATAGTATGAAACCTGACAGAGTAAATCACTGTTTTCTCTTTTTATATCTTCTTCAACATTATAAGCTAATTTTATTGGGTCATCGTCAATATAATAATATACAAGGTCGGTCTGAAATTTAGGAGGTGCTCATGATATAATTCTTATGATCATGAGAAACGGACCGAGCAACGTGAGCTCAAATCCAGGATGAAGTAGTTTGCATTTCACGGAGCACTAATACCTTGGGGAAGGCATGAATCTAACTATTCTTTTCTAAGATATGGGTAAAAAGTAGGGTAGCCTAGGCTCTTTAACTTTGGTATGACAAACTAGTTTTATACCACTTAAAAAAATTGACCTTGTGCTACATCTTACTCATGTTAGAGTGGTTTGGTCAGTACCAACGATGCCACTCTGGAAAGTTATCAGCAATAAAATAGGCTAACAAAAGCAATAATGCCTTAGTCCCCTTCAAAATACTCTTGGACATTATATACTCATCTTGGTTTTACTTCCATGTTACAAAACAGTCTGAATGTTCTTTCAAGATTGCCATTCGTTACTTTGTTGCATTCTCTTTAATCTCATCCATATTTCCATGGTGATTTTATCTTGAGCAAAAGTCAGAAGTCACAGGAAGCTGATCTGGAATGCTGATAAGTTGACAATCTTGAGTCAACTTGATGTTCTACCAAATATCTTATACAAGACATCATTGCAAAGACAACTGTGTAGTTGATCAAAGTTTTATTGACAGCCCAGTCAGCTGGGGCTGTAGAATTCACTGACTGCATCTCTGCAGAGGGTGTAAGACCCCTCCCTACAACAAGTGTCCTGGATATGATACTAAACCATCTGATGGTGAAGCTCTAAGAATGCTGGAGCTTTGAGAAATATGGGGTACACCTTCATTGCTGTTGCTCCAAGGTCTACTCTGGCCTGGAGTAGACCAAATAGGGGCTTCCTATGGGTCAAATAGAATTGTTTTACATTTAAACAAGGTGCAAACAAATAACTTAGGCTAAATTGAATTGTTTGAAATAAAACTGTTTGATCATTTAACTGTGTGTAAAATAATAACTGATGTTTAATTTAATCGTTTTTGATACTCAGCAATACTTGGAACTTTGTGGACTTTTGTTTACAAATCATATATATCTGATACATATGTATAAAGAGGATTTGGCATTAAAGAACCTAAAATGGTTGATATGCCATAAAAACCAAACCAAAATTTTAGTGAGAACTTTTAATGAATTTTTTTCTCTTAGATCAATTGTTATAACCATCTTTCTTTTTTTAAAACCCTGGTAATGTTCCATTGTTATAGCAATTAAAACATAAATTCTTGACATAATGACCAACTTTGATAGCTTTTACACAAGGTTTGGCTTGGTTTAATGGCATATCAATCTTCATGGGTTATTTAATACAAAAGCCATTTTTGTAGAAGAATAATCATGCTACTTTTTAACCTATAGCTGGAGCGATGATGGGTTTAATACATTTCTCAAGGGCATGAATCCAAAAGTGAATATAATAGCATAACTGGAGTTTGAACTCATTAACTATGATATTGCAGTCTGGTATTTTTGTCACTATATACAAAAACTCCCTCTCCCTTTTATATATCTACCAACCCCTCTACATGTACAGGATGTGACACAAGTTCGATTTTTTTTTATGCTGAGTTTAACAGGTTTGAATTCAGTTTTCCTTCTAGACCGATTGCTATGCCAAAGTTAAAGAGCCCAGTCTGCCCTACAATTTACCCATAGCTGGAGGGAGAATAGTTAGATTCATACCTTTCCCAAGGCCATTAGGTTTCCTTCTCCTAGACTGGTTGCCATACCAAGGTTAAAGAGCCCAGTCTGCCCTACAATTTACCCATAGCTGGAGGGAGAATAGTTAGATTCATACCTTTCCCAAGGCCATTAGGTTTCCTTCTCCTAGACTGGTTGCCATACCAAGGTTAAAGAGCCCAGTCTGCCCTACAATTTACCCATAGCTGGAGGGAGAATAGTTAGATTCATACCTTTCCCAAGGCCATTAGTAATGTAAATTGGCTTGTCCAGGATTTGAACTTAGGTCGCTATGTCTATTACCTGTAACAGTAACCATTGCACTAATTTAGAAATAAGATATAGTTTTATTTCAATTACAAAATAGATTTGTTTTTTCTTTTTGACATTAACAATGTTAAACGACGTAGTTACTGCATTGTTTAACCATTTTCCCACAATATTTTAGAGATATTTCTTTATCTGCAAAGAACTGCCCAAAATGCTTTTTGCAGTCTTTTAGAGGACTGAATTTTTTTTCTAATTCATAAAATTCTGTAAAATATTAATTCTAAAATACAAGATCTGGCAAATATGGGAGAGTGAACATTTCCAAGCAATTTTTTTATAGATTACCAAAAAAACATCTGGTCAAGCGGGGTGGAATAGTTTAAGGGCTCGGTAACCCTTTTTTCTTTGGTGACCGTAAATATAAATATGTAAAAGTCAAAAAAATATATAGACCTTTCATATATATATATATATATATATATATATATATATATATATGCAATTTCATTTTTGCTTTTTGTGTTTGAGGGTGGTAGAGTTTGGTCATAAATAATGCCTCTTTGATTGTATAATCACTGGAAATAATAAAATCCTAGTGTCTTTGTTTTAGAAGAAAATTAACTTTTTATAAAAATTGTTTGGGGTGTGTTATTTATGGGTAATATGGTATATATCAGGTATTTTTATGACATCATTTTGAAGATAAATAGTGTTAGGATAGAAAGATTGTTGTGGTAAACACTTGCAGTCAAAGTTCTAGTAGACAACAGACATTAAAGCAAGATATATTTGGGTTTTTTATCCTTTTGTTCTAAACGAAGATTTCAAAGTTATAAAGAAATGATATAAACATTAACAAGACAAAATGCAATTGTATTTTATAAAAGATTATGTCTGTCTCAAATCACTTTAAAATGAAAACATGTTTATTTCTGGACTTTTTCATACAATATTCTTCTCTAAAAAGCAAAGTAATTGAAGGAAAAACAATCATGAATCAGGTAAATTTTTCCTGCTTGCTAAATCAGTGAAATTGAATCTATTTTTCAAGTACACTATTTATCACAAAAGGCACTTTAAATATTATATACACCATCTCTTTTTTTACTTGATTTAATATTTTGTCAATATGTTTTTTGATACACCCTCTCTCTCACAATATATATATATATATATATATATGCACACTTGCATGAACACCAGTACTGTTACTGCCTAAAATTATAAGCTTACTTATGTATGGGTCTGCTGCTTTCTCTATGATTAGATTGTTGTAATGGTGCACTTTGTTGAGGATCAAACCATTGCTTTCTATGGTCAGAGAATCCAAATGTGGAAATTCCATGCTTATTTAAAAATTATAACATAGAATCCCAAGATAAGATTTGCTATAATCTGGAATCATGTAAAAGTTAATGCTTCATTTAAATAAAAACAAAATATAAATATGTAATTTAATTGATTAAAGAAAAAAAGCAGCAAACAGAAAATGTTTTTATTATAATATACCACATTACCTTTAACTTTGTGTTATGACAGCTCATTGGTCCAGTTGGTGGAGTGTTTGCCAATGGTCCAACAGACCTGGGTTCAATCCCACTTTACGTCATACCAAAAACTTTAAAAATGGCACTTGATACCTCCTTGCTTAACACTCAGCAATATAAGGTACGTATCAAGGTTAAAGTGGAACAATCCAGGGAAAGGAGTAGCGCCCTCCCCTACACCTTGGTGTTGTAGCAATTGAAAAGGGAGCCTTATAGATGCCCTCAACTATGGTCGCCAACTTTACTTACTTTTATATATATATATATATATATATATATATGGCAAGAATCTAGTAAATTTTACAATTATTTTCCCATAGAGCACCCAGTACTCCAAAAGTGAAATGGTGGGAGTATCATCAACGCACAGTGACAGCACAGATTCTTTTGTTTCTCTCTTACCATCTCTCCCTATAGGCCATTACACTTGGTGCGTGTTCTACATGGTATCCAGTATTTGCACAGAGCTAATGATTTATAAGTTTTTACTGGTCAGCCAACATTTGTGTGTCCATATATAGGAGTCCATAGGAGAACATCACTTATGTGTTTGTCTGTCTTGGATGGAAGTAAATGGTTGTAAAGTGGTTGTTTTGTAGGCTACGGCTCTCAGAATATGTTCAAAACAAGATGTAGCTACCTTATGCAGTTCTCATCTAGTTTTTTTTTCTAAACATTTTATTAGAATCTTAGTGGTGCACTAATACTGTAGTACTGATATGGCTACAGTTTGAAAGATTTCCCATTTATAGATTTCAATTTGGTCAGTAACCTAAAACCTTAAAGTAGCAACATTTAACTTCCTTTGCCAACTATTTTAATGTTAACATTATATATAGTTGGTTGTTTTGTTTTACAGAGTATCAACTCTTTTCGGGTCATTTAATGCCAAATTAAGTCATTTTGATAAAAATTTCAAACAATTCAGATTAGTTTAAGTATAGTTTTTTGTTTACACACAGTTAAATGACAAAACAGTTCTATTTCAAACAATTCAGTTTAGCATACAAAAACAGTTTAATATCAAACAATTCTGGCAATAAAAGGGTTCTCCACATTCCCAGAACCTAACCATTAGATTGTTTAGTGTCATATCCTGGGCACTCGTTGGTAGAGGGTGGTCTTATCCCTCTGCAGAGAGGCAGTCAGTGTATTCTACTGCCCAACATTTTCTACATGTAATTCTTGATAAATTTTAATAGCATCTTAAACTGTCTTGGGTTCTTTTATGCCTAGAGGTTAGAGAATTATAATGATAATTATCTAGCCACTCTGAAGAGTTGTGATACAATGAAACAGTCTGTCTGTGGATGACAATATATATATATATATATATATATATATATATTAGAAAATTTATAAAAAACTTTTTACCAAAGTTTGTGTTTATCTTTTATTCCTACAATATGTAAAGTGTCAATTTCCCCACCTTTGAAATATATCATATGTTTCTATCAACTGCATCTTCGGCAAAATTTCCAGAATCTGACGAATCAGCTGGGGTTGTAAAATATAACAACTGCATCTTTACAAAGGGGTAATACCCCCTCACCCAACAAATGTCCTGATTATGACATTACACAATCTGATGGTGAGGCTCCAACCCTGTTGCTTTGAGGAATATGAAGTTCTCTTTTAGTGCCATTACTCCCCAGTCTACTCTGAACCAGAGTGGCAACACCTGATAGGGTTCTATGTATGGATCACATTTAAACTATGTGCCAACAAATGATTGATGTTAAATTGAATTGTTAGAAATAGAACTATTTGACCATGTAAAAAAATGTAAAAAAAAAATGACTGTCGAATTGAATTGTTAGTGATATATAGCAATATCTAGAACCATTTAAGTGTGAGCAAATGAATGAGTAATGTTGAAGAGAATTTTGTATCAAATTAGCAATACTTGAAACTCTTTAACTGTGTGCCTAAATTGAATAATTGGTATCACCTAGCAATACTTGGAACCATTTGATTGTGTGCAAATGAATGAATAGTGTTGAATAGAATAATTAGTTTCAAATAGCAATACTTGTAACCACTTCTCGGTCTCCAAACAAATGATTAATATCAAATAGGTTTATTAGTTTGAGATTGCAATCATTGAAACCATTTAACTATGTAGAAATAATAGCAATATGAGTGTGCAAACAAATTAAGTCAAACTCAAATTACAATCTTTTTAATTATAAATCATTCATTAAATGTGTGCAAACAAATAACTGATGTTAAATTATTACTATTACATGACTATACTTGAAGCCATTTAACTGTTTGCAAAAAAAGAAATAAAAAATGAACTCAGGCTCATTTTAAAATCTTATCGACGAAATACATTTACTAATCATATATATTTGATATATATGTATAAAAGGGATTTGGCATGAAATAACCGACAATGGTTGATATGTCATAATCCTATTTACCAACCCCTCCACTCTGGCAGGATATGACACAAGGTCAATTTTTAAGCGGAGTTTAACAGGTTTGAATTCAGAGTTTTCCTTCTAGACTAGTTACCTCACCAAGACTGAAGAACCCAGACTGTTCTACTATTTACCCATAGCTGGAGGGAGAATGATTGGATTCATACCTTTCCCAAGGGTATTAGTGCTATGTGAAATGCAATCATTCTCGTCCAAGATTCGAACTCGAGTCACCGTGTCCATTTCCTACGATGATAACCATTACACCACGGGCACCTCCAAAATATATATGTCATAATACCCAACCAAACCAAACATTTCCAAAATGGTGTCATAGGTATGACACAAAACTATTTCTGGTTGTGTGGCTCCAACTTTGAAGCTTGAAGGAGTGTGGAATACTCCATTATCACCATGATGAACAATTACTGCCACTCTGTTGGTTAATTCTTTTATTGCCATTATAAACAGGTACTGTCACTCTGATTCAGGGTAGCGGTATCTGTTAAAGTCCCATCTATTATGAGCATTAGATAGGAATACTTGAAACTATATATTAATGTGAAAAATATTAGTGTTAGATGTAAATACTTGAAACCATACAACTGTGTATAGATTATTTGTATCCGATATGAATACTTTAAACCATGTAATTGTGTGCAATATTTTGTAGTAGGAATAGTTTCTTTAACCTATATTGCTTACAAGTAATTATTATCTATTAGTTACTTGAAACAGTATAACTGCTCTAAAAAAAAAATGACTTCAGCATTGGATATCCCAACAAGGGTTAATATGCAGTAAAATCTATGAACCAGACAAAAGATTGTTAGATATGATTTTCTCCAAATGCAAAAATAAGATGATCTTCAAGAATTGTTCAAAAAGACAGTGAAATGATGAGTTAAAAACTTACAAATGACACTGAACAGTATGCCTCAAATATTATTAGACTTAAAGAGTGAGATGCAAAGCCTTTCTTTCTTTTATATTTCTGACTTAAGTGTAGAATTCATTCCTTGTACATTTATTGGCTGTGCCTTGGGCACTTGCGAAATAAGAGCCTTGCAATTTTAGAAAGGATTCTGTAACAAATGAAGTTCCGAGATGAGACATATTATGAATGGGTGTCTTTCGAAATCACTGAAGTCATCTCTCGAGTTAGAAGTGTTCATTCGAGATCAGTGAAGCTGAAGATATCCTGCCGAGGTGAAGTTGTGGATAGGGAAGGGTGGATCATTTTCATTGCAGTTTGCATCCGTAATTGGTATTGTCTGCATTAAATGATATTCTCAGAACTCCCATAAAGACACAACTGCCACAATATTTCCCTTTGGACATCATATATATATATATATATATATATATTTATTTATTTTATCAATATTGAATATACTACTTTATATTAATTGTATATAGCTCTACCTAAAGTGCATTGAGCACTTTTCTTAGTTTTTATAAAGGTGTACCTAGCATATAATTTTTACTGTGTATATATATATATATATACTCACTTATACAACAGAATCACTCTAGGTGAATACATGTATGCATATGTCTATCAATTTCTCTCTCTCTCTCTCTCTCTCTCTATATATATATATATATATAGAGAGAGAGAGAGAGAAAGAATTAACCTATCTCAATGCACTCATGTGTACATGTACATATTTATAATTATAAACATGTATGTATATATATATATATATATATATATATATATATGTTTGTGTGTAGGGAATAGATAGATATTTACATATGTAAATAATCATTCACACATAAAATGATTTTATTTTCTGAAAATATATGTGTATATCTCTGTCTCACTCTTTATATATATATATATATAAAGAAAGAGTGATTCTATTGCATATATATATGTGTGTGTGTGTGTGTGTGTGTGTAACAAAAACATACATTTATGTGTGTATAGATATTTACACAGGTTGGTATAATTAGGAAGCAAGTTCCCAACAGTAGTACTCATCTTCAAGGGTATCTTACTAGCTCCCACTCCAAGGTGATACTCTTTCTGTCTCTCTTGATCTATCTATCTATCTATCTATAGAGAGAGAGAAACATGTATATGCATACATTTATACCTACATGTATATTTCTGTATACATCTCCAGATCGATCAATCTATTTTAGGTATACATATAAGTATTCACATAGAAAGAGAGAAAAGTTATGTCGCTAAAAGAGTCCCCACTAGAAAATTGAAGGACTCAGTATGCCACGTTATAATAAGAGGGGAATAAGTGATCTTCAACTCATTTTCATTTGTTGGACGTTGTGCTGGAAAGGTTTTACTTTGACTGTAACATTGTCAGCTGCCTGAAGACTACTAATGCCCCGTGGGTCAACTGCAAACCCTTGTAGATGCTTTACTCATATCTGTTCCCGCTGTGATATGCAGGAATCTCTTCAGTCACTAATTGGTCGTACAACTCATGTAGAGACTTGTTGATGCTCTCCTCCCCCAAAAGCTTTGCCCCTGAGACATTTTTGGCTTTCTTGGACATAGAAGAACCACTGCCCATCTCTTACTGTAGAATTTACAATCATAGTTTGGTAGTTTTTATTCCTTCAAGACATATTGATATTGGAAACACGAGATATCCAAGAGGATGAAGGAAATGACTGAATGAAGGTAAGTACAGATTTTATCTTTTGTTTGAATAGTCATGTGAAAACCAGATTGAAACAGAACACCAAATAACGAAAAACAAACTCGGACGAATTTGGAAAGGATTCATTGGTAAGGTTAAGGCAATGTTTTGCTCGGAAATTTCTTTCAAGAAAGCACAACAGCATTTTTCAAGAGAGTGAGTGACTTGACAGAATCTTTTATTACACAAATATAGTTGTTATTAATGAATTAATTTCTCAAAAGGAAAATTGAGAATCTGTATTGCTTAAAATGATTGTTGTTGTTTTGGATAGAATTAAACTTTGATTGTGGGAATATTCTCCTTTCTTAGAAGAGCAATATCAACAAAATGAGAATCATACACTTCATCATTAATGCTTGCTGACAATTCCTTTCTTCCTGATTTTCAATGCATTTCTATAGTTAAATCATTTGCAATGCAATTTTATAATGCCTAAAATAGACTTTTCTCTCTGTAGTGTTTGCATTAATTTCTGACCACTGAAAATTCTATTTTTCCTGATTGTCAATGCATTTCTATTGTTAAATCATTTGCAATGCAATTTCATAATGTTTAACATTTATCGTTTCCAGTTATACAGAGCACAAAAAGGAATCTTCATAATCTTTATAAATAGGTAAACACTTCATACTTGTAATATCAGTGTTTTAAGTGCCAATATAATCATCATCATGTTGTGTCACTAGCATGGATTTCCCTGACTCTCTCTCGCCATTTATCTCTTTCATCCACTGCTTCTGGCAGGTCTTCCAGGCTGCATCCTGTGCCCAGACAGAACTGTTGTAGATAAGTTCTTACTGGTCACCCAACACTTGTTCATCCATGTGAAGGGGTCCATAGGAAAATATCGCTTATGAGTTTGTCTTTACTTCTTCAGCAGCGTCCCACATGTCTTGTTTGTCTAATTTGGATGGTTTTCAAGACGGGTGGTGGGTGACCGTACAGGTGTTGTTTTATGGGATGTTGCCTCCAGGATTTGTTCAATATAGCTTGTAGCATTCTTGTACAAATGCTGTCAAGCTTTTTCTCCATACACTTAGTCAGCATCCATGTAGTGCCTCCATATAATAGTACTGACATGACTGCTTCTTGCAAAAAATTGTATTTTATTTTATTAGATAGATCTGACTTCCACATGACTGATAACCTATCAATAGCTGTCAATACTTTCGCTAGTCGTGTATTGATATAATTTTCAGTAGATGAGACACTACTTCCAAGGTAGGTGAACTTGTCCATTAGTTTCAGAGAACTACCATTTAGTGTGGAGATGTCATGTCGCGTCTTTGATTAAAGCACATGAACTCTGTTTTGCCTGTGTTCACATGGAGGCCTATGCCACCTGCTTCCCATTCCAGACTGAGCAGATGTATTTGCTAGAAGAACTATGTCACCCGTGTAGACAACATCTGTAATAGTTCGGGCAGAGTATCATCTGCTTCTTGCCTTTGCCAGAGTTAAGCTGTTTTCTTTCATTAAATCTATCAACATTCAAAGCACATAGTCTAGACAGGTCATGAACAGGTATAAGGCTAATGCACCCCTTGCAGCACACTTGCAATAATGTCAGTATTTCCATCCAGTGAGCAAACTTTTCCTTTAAGGTTTTTATAGAGCATTATTATGGCTGCAACAGTTTCTTTTGGGAGACCTTGATCTATATATGGTGCCCAAACAGGTTCTACTTCTATTTATCAGAGTGGACCTGGGAGTAATGGGAGCAAAAGGGTGATGCCATGCCCTCCAAAGCTCAAGAACTGGAGCCTTGCCACTAAATACAATTTAGTGTCATACCTAGCGGCCTTAAAAATATTGACATTTGTTTTCAGTGCTTATTTTCTTACTTTGTTAAGAAATTATTGAATATCAGAATTACAACACACTATAAGCGACAAAGAGATTTTACTCTTTAATAAGCATTCTCTCAGGCGTGTTAGTTTGAAAATATAAAAGTTTTGTTTTAAATCAGATCTTGTTTGGCTTGGTAAACAAAACAAAGATAAATAATGAAACTTGAGATAAATAAATTAATGATGAGAAATTAGAATAAAAATCTGAATATCACTGAGTAATCAAATAAAATTAATATAATCTATTCGGTGAGAGAATTCCAAAAAAGAAATCTTCTGAGATATTCAAAGACAATGTGAATTTGATGAAATAAGTTGGCTCACCTCTGTCGAACTGTAATCATATCTACCGAATGCACAGACTATTTAACATTGATTAATGTATATATAAAGTTCTGCACTTACAGAAAAATTTCTGATAAGGCATCTAGCAAAGTAATGTTATCAGAGTTGAGGAATGTGTTTGTAGATATGATGGTGCTTTGTGTTGTGTGACATGGGGGGGGGCTAAAAAAACAACAACAAATATGGAAACAAATATGGCACTAAAATCAAGTATATTTAGGGTTGCTGCCTTAAAAGCCTAAAATATAGCCTTCTAAAAAATTAATTTATGTAAAAGCTCAGATCAAAATGTATTGAGACTAAATTTTTAATTCTTTGTCATTTTAGAATTTTAATATTAAATAGAAGCAGCTTAGTAGCTTACACAACCCTTGATAAAAATAGGGACTCACCCCACTTAGAAAACATTCCACCGGTTATTTTTGATCTATACAAAATTAACTAAAACCTGTGACAAAACCTATTTTATTTGATAGCCATTCTTTCTGAATTCATTGATGAACATACCTCAAATTGATTAAAATAATTTATTTTGATTCACGATCAAATTTTTTTTTTCAATATCAAATTGTGGAACAAATTATGGAATCACTAAATATTAACAGCCCTGTCAGCTGGAACTGTAGAATAAGCTGATTGCATCTTTGCAAAGGGGTAAGTCAATCCTGCCTTCCCAACATGTGTTTTGGGTATGACATTTTGGGGAATGTGAAGTACCCCTTCATTGCCATTAATTCCAGTTTGACTCTGACCCAGAGTGGTAAAACCTGTTAGGGTTGTATTTATGGGTCAAATAATGACTAAAACATTTATTCTGCTTAAAACAATTTAATTGTGTGTAAAGAAACAATGAATTTTAAATAGAATTATTTAGTATTAAATATCAATACTGAAACCATTTAAATGTATGCAAACAAATGATTAATATTATTAACTATGAGCAAACAAATAATTAATATTAAATTAGATAGGATTACTTGATAAATTGAATTAATAATGTTAAATAGTAATACTTGGAACAATTTAACTGTGTACAAACAAACAAGCTCTAACTCATTTAAAAATTAAGTTACTGACAAATTATTCTTTTACAAATCATATATATATAGCTTAGCATTAGATAACCCACAAGAGTTGATATACCATAAATGAAATAACCATACCCAACCACTCGATTTTGAAGAAGGATTTAATTTTGGGTATGTTCCATGAAGCCAAAAAGTGGACTTGTAGATGACCAGATGGTTGAACAAAAGAAAATGTGAGAAAAGTGAGGAGACTTATCAGATATGATGTTTTAGCAAGATAACTCACAGATTCTATCAGCCCAGTCAACTGGGGCAGTAAAATACACCGATTGCATCTGTGGTAGCAGTCAGACTCCTCACCACCAAGTGTCCTAAACAATCTGATGTTGAGGCAACAGTCCTGGAGCTTTGGGGGAATGTGGAGTACCCATTCATTGCCATTACTACAAAGTCCACTCTGTTCTGGAGTGGTAGGACCTGTTAGAATTCTAACTATAGGTAAAAGTAAAGTTGGTGACTGTAGTCGAGGGCTACCTGAAAGCTCCCTTTTCAATAGCTACTACACCAAGGTGTAAGGGAGGGCGCTACTCCTTTCCCTGGATTGCTCCACTTTACCCTTGATATGTACCTTATAATGCTGAGTGTTAAGCAAGGAGGTATCAAGTACCATTTTTTGAGTCTTTGGTATGACTACACCTGGGATTGAACCCTAGTCTCCCAGCCCATTGGCAAACAAGAAATGTTTTATCATTTGCCGTACTTGAAGCTATGTGCAAACAAATGATTAATGTTTAATTTAATTATTAGTATTACATAACAATGCTGGAAACTATTTAACTGTGTGCAAATAATGAAAAATGTTGACTTGAATTATTGGTGTTAAATAGCAATACTTGAAACCATTTAACTGTGTGCAAACAAATGAGCTCTGGCTCTTTTAAAAGTAATGTTACCTACTTATTATTCATTTACAAATCCTATTTACCAACCCCTCCGCTCGGGCAGGATATGACACAAGGTCAATTTTTAAGCGGAGTTTAACAGGTTTGAATTCAGAGTTTTCCTTCTCCTATACTAGTTGCCTAACCAAGGCTGAAGAACCTAGTCTGCCCTACTATTTACCCATAGCTGGCGGGAGAATAATTGGATTCATACCTTTCCCAAGGGTATTAGTGCTATGTGAAATGCAATGAGTTTCGTCCAGGATTTGAACTCGTGTCGCCGTGTTCGTTTCCTACGACGATAACAATTACACCACGGGCACCTCCTAATTCATTTACAAATCATATATATTTAATATCTAATATATGTAAATGTCTAACTCGGATAATTTTTGTGATGGGTGTTTGGTGGCCATATAGCAGCTTTTTTGCGAGGTGTTGCCTCCAGGACTTGTTCTATACAGCTCGCAGCATTTTTGTGTAACTGCTTTCAAGTTTTGTTAGAAGAACCAGACATGCGGGGCTCTGCTGGTGAAGTAAGTACGAACTCATAAACTATATACTCCTGTGGACCCCTTCACATGGACGAGCAAAGGTTAGACGACCAGCTAATACCTATCTACAACAGCTCTGTACCGATACAGGATGTAGCCTGGAGGACATGCCGGGAGTAATGGATGATAGACGGGTGGGGAGAGAGGGTCAGGGAGATCCATGCTGGTATATCAGTGTATGGTTGCAAAGAAAGTACAAAAAAGCACAGTTGCAAAAAGAAAGAACATGAAGGCATGTAAAAATTTTAACAATTGCATAGGAAAGTGGGTGATGGATGGTTTTAAGTTTTGCTTCTGTCTCTCTCTCTCTCAGTTGGAGTTCGGGTCTGTGGACAGTCGTCTACCTTCTTTTGATCTGTTCCCACTGTTGAGAAATTTGTCTTTTATATTGTTTTTCTCGTCTGATCAGATCAGATTGGGTTTTCTTTGTTTTTTACCGCGAAGGTTACGAATTGGCCGAAAAATTACTTTTTAACTATTTTTATTTTTTGACAAATTTCATCAACATTTTGCTATGCACTGATCCTATGCACAGCTACCCCTTTTATCCATTTTGAAGAAAGTCTCAACACTGGTAACATCTGGTGAATGCTCTCGTGAGTGCAAGTTGTAATCATTATTTTGTATATACAATAAATTAGAAAGAGATCCCTTCCGGTAATGCTAGCAGTACAACATGATAATGATGATATGTATTGTAACAAGGAAATATGACACCCTCATACATTTGCCAGGTTATAGGGGAAAGGAGGTATGATGCGCTGGTCATAGCCGACTATAGTAGTAAGCAAGAATTAGCAGTGGAAAGAGAGGCCGTCTCTCTTCAACCCTCTGTATTAGTAAAAGCTGACATGGGCATGAGAAAACCCCACTCTCTATAAGCCATGTATGCGTCAAAGGAGAGAGACAGACCTGCGACCATGATTGGTACTGAGGGATAAACTGCCAAAAAGTCAACACCTGGTAACTTTTCAAACTACAGAAACTAAA
Source organism: Sepioteuthis lessoniana (assembly GCA_963585895.1). Lineage (NCBI taxonomy): Eukaryota > Metazoa > Mollusca > Cephalopoda > Myopsida > Loliginidae > Sepioteuthis > Sepioteuthis lessoniana. The sequence goes on from OY757913.1 coordinate 57,590,754, forward strand.
CAGTTGCCATTTATTCGTCGAAGGGTGAAGACACATAAGCAGTTGCTGTTTCTTTGTTGGAGAGTGAAGTCACATAATTTGGGATATGGAGGAAACCTAAATTCCAAAGTCATGCCACACAGAGAACACTGAGAGAAAAGAAAAGACTTCTCCTTTGAATGAATTCCAACTCCAAGGTATGGTGAGCCTCGTTAAACAAATACCCAAAGAAAAGACTTTTCCACAAGGAAAGAGACAATAATCAATCTTGATTTTTATCTGAAATAAGACATACATCTCTCTATCAATGTGTTATAGCAGCCCAGTAATGAAAATATAAAAAGGTGGAAAGAAAAGATTCTACAAAATTCCACTAATACATTTTTGAAAAAAATTTTTTTAATTTTTTTCAACTAATGTAAGTGAACATACAATTAAAGTATATTCAAATTTATCTTGCTGTATTCATGCTGACGTGAATAAAAGACAAATTACGGGAGGAAAGAATAACTCTGATAAGATAGAGGAGAAAGGAGGAGGGAATATCCCCCTAATGATAAACTTGAGATTTGGAGCATGAGCTCTACCGATAAATCCCAAAGTCCGAAAGAAAGCGAAACATGTCTACCACTGACAAACTATATTCTCACATTCCACCATTTAGCAGAAAGACTTTCTCACTCCTGACCTTTACCTGAACAGTTTTTTTCTTTGTTTCTTTCTTTTATTCAATAAAAGAATATTGTTATTAATCTTAAACCCAAACACGGCAGTTCAGAGTCCTTTTTTTGTTGTAGAAGTATTGTATTTGTCAAAGACCTTGTATTCGAGAGGGAAACCTAGCCAGTTAGCTGTGTTGAATTTTTATAATTCACCTAGAACTCACCTAGTAGCTTTAAAATGTGGTTCAGCTTGGGAGTTGGTGATATCTGTAACATTAAATAGCATTTGGCAAACCACAGTCGACGTGTGGGCCCTGCTTTAACTGGTGGACTTGGCAGGAATGAACAGCACGCTGCAAGCCTGCGGGGCATATGGTGGCATTGCAGTATGAAAATGAGTTTGGCATTGAATAACATACGATGGTTGATATGCCATAAAACACAACCAACCAAAAATCATAGATCTATTCAACAATTGCATCAGAAATGAAAGTCTAACCTCTTTTTATATTGGTTTCATAACTAAAAATTTGATCTATCAGCTAAGATAGAATCATCAGAGTAAATGGACAAATAAGATGATTATTAAATACTAATTCAATATTATTCTACATGTGCATCTGCGCAAGTTCACTAGGAATAAAATATTTCCTCATAATTTTTTTCATGGTTTAAACTAATTAGACCCTCAAACTCTGCACATTTTTTTTTTTTTTCAAAAAATTTCTATATATCATTCATTTCTGGAACAAATATTTAAAGAAATACCCCCTCTTTCAGAAGTAAAAAGAAATTAATATAATTTGACCTATCTGGTCATTTGTCTTTTCCAATACTAACAGTTCCAAAAATAGATTGCAGTGAGTCTAATTATTTCCCATAATCAGTTCCTAGTGAGCTTGAGAGGTGGTATGTGGAGAATTTTACCAAGTAATCCCTTCATAATGCAATGAATAGCACAGGAGCAAAAACAGAAAGTAGAGGGAAAAAACTTCCAATATTACAAAGTATAATACTGCGACATAACAGTACTAAATAGACATTCATACCTCCATGGACCCCATTATGATCCTGCCATAGTAAAAGTTGATGAACGCAAGAAACTCTGTTTAAGAACCCAAAAGTTTATTTACTACAACTTGTAGGTAGTCTTTGGGAGAAAGAAAGAGAATGTAGAAACTGAGACGACCGCATTAGCTAGGTAGAGAGAAGCAATATATCCTGGTGAGAAAATGAGAGTAGACACCAACCTTGAATTTTTTCCTGGTTTCATGTATTTCTGGTATGTTTGTCTGCTGGGTCGCAACTAGTCAAAGGCCTCCTTTATAGAGCACCCCAAAAATTGGGGCTTGTAAACTTTCGTTTCCTTACATCTTCGTAGCTGGTGTTCAACTGTCTTTACCTTCTGACATCTCACCATCAACTTCTCGAAAAATAACTGTCATCCCCTCCCTTCCACCTGATGTTGGTGAGAGGAACATCTGCTTCCGCTGATTCAACACATGCATACCAGTTTTTTCTACTCATCCTTAACTAACATAGTTATGCACTCGTGACCGGCTGACCTTTAACCTAAGTCACTCACTGATCTACTACTTGCTACCATGTCTGCTTTTTTTTTCTTTCTTATTTTTTCTACTCACTCTTCTTCCTTAGAAATTAGCCTTTAGTTTTCTTTATAACTTACCATATCATGTTACAATACCAAAATTAGTCAAAAATTGACCCCAAGAGAAAGATAAGGAGTTGTAACTACCAACAGCTTTAAATTATTATTGTTATTCCTTTTCAAGTTTTCCACACCAGCATTAGCTGATGGTTTCACACTGGGTTTTGAGTGATAGCAAGTCTCCTTGAGTCTCCAAGACTCTTCAAAGTATTCTGGCCAATCTCAACCATGCTGTAGTTTAGATGGCCTTCCCTCATCCTCTTATTTCCAAGTCCTCAGTCCTTTAGTGACTGTACCAACAGCACCAATTAAAATTGGCTTCACCATCACGTTCATGTTCCACAGTTTTTTCAATTCCTTAGCAAGTCCAGCTACTTATCCTTTTATTTGTTTTCTTTCAATTTTACTCTGTGGTCACTAGGGACAGCAGAGTTCACAATTAAGCAAGTTCTGTTTTGTTTTTTTTTTGTTTGTTGATTATTAAAAGATCTGGTCGTCTGGCTGAGATTAAGTGATCCGTTTGTATCTCAAAATCCCAGAAGAGTTTGAGAGTCTCCTTCTCCTTGACAGAGTCTAGGTTGTGCATATACCATTTGTTTACATGGTCAAACTTCAATTTTTGGCACAATTCCCAACAGATTACCTTGCCCACTCAGTCATGCCGAGTTACTGTTATTATTGTAACCATTTGTTAGTTAAACCTCCTTCAGCATCTGTGCTTTTCATTATCTTTTCACATAAAACTTGAAAAAAAAATTTTTTTAATATTTTCCACAAAACATATACATTATTGATACATTATCTCTATACAATATCTTTATACAGATCAAATTCTTTGAAGTAATTCATCCAATGCTCTCTTAAATTCTTTTCCTACCATTTTTTTCTGAAAGCATCCAATTTAATCTTAAATTTTTTTACACAATGGCTGTTTCTGATTTGATTAGGCAATTTCTTCCAAAAATATATTGCTCTATTAGCAAAAAAATCCAATTGGTTCGTTGACTCAGTTTTTAAAATCTGTCTTGACAGTAAATTTTCAGTTTGTGAAGAAATATTCAAAAAATGTCTATCATAATTAGAAATTCCATTAATTATTTTGAAAGTTTCAATTGCTACACTCTATTGGAAGAATGGTAGCATAGATGGACATCTTTTGAAAATTAAACAAGAATATAACTTTTCTTACAATACTGAAAGGATACCAATAAATGAAACTATAAAAAACAGATTTCATTACTTAAAATAATTTTGTGAAATATGTGTGTGTGTGTGTTGCACAGTTTAGTAAGTTTTATAATAAATTGGTGACATCTATACTGCAGGTTCACACAATATAATAAGAAGAGTTTCAGAGATGCTTAAACCAATGTAAAACTCACAGGAATAAGTCAGTTGAATGTTTTCTTTTAAAGAAAATTAACTTTCTCTTCATACAGCTTCAGTTGTGATACTTTCTTTTTTTTACCTAAACTCTATTTGTCCTATGTATGGGTCTAATAGAACTGTTTAACCATTTCACTGTGTGCAAACAAATGATTAATACTAAAGAAACTTATTCATGCTTGATAGGAATACTTGAAACCATTCAACTGTAGGCCAACAAATGGCCTCTGGCTTATTTAAAATGTCATCTACAAACGATTCATTTACAAATCATATATATTTAATATATCTAAATGTATAAACAGGATTTGCATTAAATAACCTCCAAGGGTTGATATGCCATAAAACCCAACCAACCAACCAATGTAAACTCTATATTATGGTGAGGCTCCACTTCTGAAACTCTTGGAAGAATGAAGTGCCCATTCATTGGTATTACTTCCTGGTCCACTCAGGCCCAGAATGGTTGCAACTGTTAGGGTCCGATCTATGGGTCAAATAGATCTCTTTTCAGACTATTTGTATTAGGTAGGAATACTTGATATCATATAACTGTGTGCAAATAAAGTCTTAAGAAACAATTATACAAAATGTGAAAATATGAACGTACCATCTATGCAATTTTCTAACCTTTCGGCATGAAATAACCCCAGATAGATTGGCATGCCATTAGAATTGATATCAATGTTACTTTTTGAGCGCACCACATCTATCTATCTCTCGACCTATTCCGCTGTTGACAGAACCAGCATAACTAACTCTTATAATACATTCAAAAAGTTGGTTTGTAAATATTTAGAAAAAAATGAGTGGAATATGAGGAGGTTTATTTTTCTCAGGAAAAAAAATTAAGCGAAAAATCATTTTTTGCATTTAGTTCTTTAGTGTATTTCACTTTTCATGACCTTCACTTATTTGTCTAAGATTTTAGCTGTAATTATTTAAAATCATAACTTTAAACCAGGAATATTTTTTAAACTTTAATATGCCCACCTTGTCTACACTATTAAATAATTCTTTTTGTGAATTCTTAACAGATAAACATCGCAAAAAAACCTCTTTCACATAAAACAAGACATTAAATTTTTAGATCAGATATTTTGCCAATGAATCAAAGTCTATTCATTTTAGAAATTTTTCTTGAAAATATAGTCACTAAATATTCATGATATATTTTAGAGGGAAAATATAGACTACAGATTTCCCTTGGCATATGTCTTGTTATTTTATTACCCAGATTCTGCATATTTCTGGAGAATATAGAAAAAGTTATTTTCTGCTTCAGTACAATGAAGTCTAAATCCTGATTATTTATAGATATGCTGCAAAGGACAACCTACTAAGAGCCAAGGGCACCTCAGATGATGTAATAGTCGGCAGGCTCATCCAGCAGACCATTGTTAATGAGTTTGAATCTAACTGGGTGCCCTATACTTTTGACCTTGTGCCATATTAGGTCAAACTTTGTAAATGATGACTAAGAATCAACTGAGAATTTTCTTTTCTAATCTTTGTTTTTTTTTTTAATTGTTTAAAGAGACTTGCAATTAAAAATACGTAAATATGTACATAATTTATCATTGAAAGCATTTTAGATCAGAAAAATACAATCCTTTCTGCACAAAAATGCAGAGAATTATCTCTGTTTAAACTATAAAATGAAATAAAACTTGGTAAAAACTCACCACTCTGAGGATTAGTCGCATGAAACTTATTTTTCCCTGTGGGTAGTGTTTGCCAATACCCTGGGAGACCAGGGTTCAATCCATACCAAAGACTGAAAAAATGATACTTGATACCTTCTAGCTTAACACTCAGTATTATAAGATATGTATCAAAGGTAAAGTCTAGCAATTCATGGAAAGTAATAGTACACTCCCCTACACCTCGGTGTAGTGGCTTTTGAAAGGGGATCCTTCGGGTCACTAACTTTACTTTATTTCATTGCACGCACATATATATGTAAGTAAGTTAATATTTTTCTATTGTTTTATTTTATTCTTGTATTTTTATACTTGAGATAATTTTTAATAGAATGCTTTTTTATGTGTGCAAATTTAAAGTCAAAACATGTGTTGGCATAAATACTAGATAACTAGTAAATCTTCATCCACGGCAAATATATATCTTTCTTCTTTTCATCTTTTCTACACACACACACACACACACACATATATATATATAGACTCTTGGTACTGTTTCGAATGAATATATCTGTTAACAGCCAAGATGAAAAAAATCTATGTATAAAATCTGTTTGGAAAGAATCCAGCCATTTCTAATATGTCAAGAACCAGTTGTCCTGCCTTGAATAAATTTGGCTCTGAAATGCAGATTTATGAATATAGATACTTTTCTGTAGGATTAAATAGAAGTTGAATGTCTCTGAGTGAGCTTGAATGCTGTGTGACTATGATCAAGCAAGTAGACTTTGGAATATCATCACTTCAACCAAATATATTTGTCTCCTAAATTACAGTCTGAACTACCCTGCCTTCCATGGAACAGTAAAACCATATGGCTATCATACTTTCTCTCATAAAATAAGTCTTTTTCTATTTTGTACCCTTTCCCCATACTGCTTTTCCATGGAACAATATGCATTTATTTCTTGATGTTGGGACATGTTCGTGTAAAATTTCTTTGTAATAGTATTGGTATGTATATCATTAAGTATGGGGTGTGGCAGAAAGAACTTTGTATTTGACCGTTAGGGTCGCCGCATATTTTCACCCAATCAGAATGACTTATCCTATTCAGCCCAGACCATCTTGCTGGGCAGCACCAAAAATTGGGGAAAGCCGCCAAAACATTTTCTCTTCCTCAGAACTCTTCTATATATGGGGATTTTTTATAAGCCCCGAAAAGCAAAACATAGGAATAAAACGGGCTTTTCGGGGCTTATAAAAAATCCCCGTTTTATTCCTATGTTTTGTAAAAGAATAAACCATACTTCAACAGCAGTAGGGAGATGGGTTGACAGCTTTTGAAAAAAGGAGACGAACGACTTTTAGTGCAACAAAATTTATATACAACAACAACAACAATAAACAGGGTTTTACACCAAATGGAACAAACAACGAATATGTAAGAGTTCACGATTCCGATCGATGGTAGGGTTTTGTAAGGTTTGTAAGGTTTAGTCGTAAGGTTGTTATAAGGTCAAGGTTTAAGGTAAGGTTAGGTTAGGTGAAGGTTTGCAGATAAAATGCCTACTAGAACTTAGCTGTGTGTCCGTGTTCCTTTTAACTCAGCACGTGCATTCGTCACTCTTAGGTCCTGGCTGGTGGAAGGCACCAAATACGTTTGCCGTCAATGGCTGCTACGAATGGACTTGTTTCTAACAGCGGTGGGAGTGGAAGAAAGAGGAAGAATCTCCTGGCAAGCTCTTTTTATAATGGACACCACGTGACCCCAAGGGGCTGCTGATATTCGGTGAAACAGGATCACCAGTTCCTTAACAAAATTTCTACATATAAGAACAGACGTCTTACTGTCTGCTCTTCAATAGCGACAGCAGCATCACACCACCATGGGGAAAGCCATCTAATTTATGGACTCCTTGCGTCTATTCTTCCAGACCAAGGGTTCCTAGTTGAATATGAATTAGATGATACTCTATAACAACTTCCTTCCTTCTTTCCTTCATATGAGACTTGCAGCATACCAGCGTAAACCCTTTATTTCATGCTGCCATTAAAACCTTCATATAAAACCTAACGGCATCTTTGTTCTTCTCCACCACCTTTATTTTCCATCAACATTTAGCGAGGGGATAACAATCAACGTAATATCAACATAACCTAATAATATCTCCATTGCTAAAGGGGTGTCCCCATGGTGTAGTGGCTAATGCATTAGGCTGAGATATAGTTGTAAAGAAGTTCAAACTCTAGTCACACTATATATTCACTTTTAGACTTGTACCCTTATCTCCCACTCCCAGTCATGACTTATATAGGACAACTATTGTTCTTCTACAACAGTGTATATAACATTGATAAACCATGAAGGTTGATATGTCATTAAATAAAGAAACGAAACGTATATTATGCATGTAAAAGGTTAAATGTTCTTGTATGTTGTGGGGTTTGAAGTGTTTTTATGAAGGTCAGTGGCTAAGGGCAAGGCTGTGTTGCCGTAAGATATCTGACTCCATATTTTGTTTTTTTAGTTTTACCCCACGTTGACTGGCCGGTGCAATGCCTTGCCCAAAGAAGGTCCATAGAAATATATAAAAAGGAAAAGATAAAAACAGATAAAAGACGAAAACATTTCTTTCATACTTTCCTTTATTTACCTGGTGAATGGACTAACCAACGCTACGTCTAAAGACATAGCGTGGTGCCCAAAACACCAGATAGTAAAATCGGAGTTGTCGGTTCGACGTCACTACCCGAAAAGAGGTCGGTTCACAGAAAACCTGAGTATTTATCTCTCTTCACCGGCTCCAAATTCGCTACTCGAAAATCCTTCTAATTTTGGCGCGACCGCTTCTCATTGGCTACTTTACATTTTATTATTTTTTTTTTTTCTGATTTTAACCGGATGGATGCGTGGAGCCTTATGCATGGCGACGCATTTATACATTTTGTATCTGGCAGCCGACGAGTCAATATCCGGTTGGGAGTTTTTTCTGTTAATTCCTAAATCGCCACAATGTACACATACATTTGTCTTGTCTTTGATTATGTTCAGTGTTAGTATATGATGGATATACTAATGCTAGTATTGGTCCTTGATGAGTGGGGACTTGACTAAATAAATATCTTGTCTAGCACCAAGCACACCAATTGCTTGTTAGTCAGTATTGGTCGTTGATGAGTGGGGACTTGACTAAATTTAGTTTCTAGCACCAAGCACGCCAATTGCTAGATAGTCAGTATATCAATTCAAATCATAAACATTTTGCAAACTAACCTAATAAAATCATTATTCTATAATTTTTTTCACAAGAAAAGACATTAGCTTTAAAGTGACAAAATTTCAACAGCTGATTGTCTTAAGAGACATTAATGCATGACATCAGCATTCGTTAAATACATCTATTTACTTTGCAATTTGTTGATGACCCTTAACCTTAATACTGTATCAGGAATGTTACCAGTGAAACAAACGTTTGCCTGAAAAATTGAATTGTTTTTTGACAAATTACTACCCAAATAAAAAATAAAATGTTGGCATGGTACAAAATCAACCGTAAAATCTTTCAACATTGGAGATTAGGGTTTCTTGAGAATATACAAGGCTGAAAAAGAAAGTTGGAAAGATGGAAAATTTTAAGTAGCATTGGCAAAATGATGCATCTGGTGCAAGGTCGAAATTGGCAACATAAAAGGTATCTAAACCAATTAAAACATGGTAGTGAAAACTAAGGTATGGCAATTAATAATCTTACCAAGAGATTTGACTAAGAAGTACTGTACGACACTCTTAACCTGCCTACTTCATTTATAAATACTCAAACAGGTCGTCAACCCAGTCGGCTGAAGCTATAGAATACACCGACTGAATCTCGGCAGAGGGGTAAGACTCCCCCAACGATTATCCTATATATTGTTGATGTTATGTAACAAAGAAGATTACTTGAGTTATTGTTCTTTAAGAAAACTCTCCGCTTTTGGAAAAACCCTGTCCTCCCAATCCTTTTCTGTTGTCAAGGGATGTGGGTCGGGTGTTTGAAATAAATAACCCTAATATATTGTCGACGTTTGTGTTAACTGTTTCCTCAAACTATTGGCGCTTAAACAAATAGCAGCAGAAGTCACAGTTTTTTAATCAATAGACGGAAGTAAGTACAAATTAGAACATTCTTTTTATCAAAAGGGTTTTTGAAAATATAAAAAAAAAAGAAAAAAGTGACAGTTTTTTAGTTACTAGCGAATTCAAGTTCCGGAAAAAATAAGTCCAATATCTCCACCCCCCCAAAAAAAAACACTGAGACACATTTATAAGCGGATATGGCTTCAAAAATAATCCCCTCCCACCTCCTTCAACAAATTTAAATCCTATGAACTTTATAAACAAGAATTACTTGCGTGGATAGAAATAACAGATTTGGATGAACATAAACGAGCAATAGTATTCACTCCCAGTTTACCTGAAGATGATGAAACAAAAATTAGAGAGAATATTTTTGAACAACTACACCTTGAAACTGGGCAATGGACTAAATACAGTGATTGAATTCATGGATAAAAACCTTGCCAAAGACGAACTTTCGGGCTCTCTTGAGGAATTTGAAGCTTTTGCTGACCTTTTTCGTAATGAACAGCTATGAATATATTGCGATATTTGATGCTAAATACAGGAAAATTCGAGAAAAAAATTAACCTCCCACTTGAAATTTTGACATTTAAGCTTCTAAGGAAAACTAACATTACCAAGGCGGAAAAATGCTGGTATTAACTGGAATGAACAACGAAAACCGGCAAAACATTGTACGAGGAAGCTAAGCAGTCTTTTAAGAAACTTAAGAGCGATAGAATCCATGAGAAAGAAAAAACATTAAGCTTAGTGCCGGCCTATTTTGCAGAAAAACAAGAAGCTCTACTAGCATCAGGCTTTGTTAGAAAAAACACTCTAAGAAGAGGGGGTAATATCAGAAACAGTGGTAGCAACTTCAGGGTACCTGTATTCCAATCATCACAACAGGGGTTCAAAAACACGTATCCTATTGGACCAGATGGACAAATCCTTACATGTTGATCCTGTGGATCCTATAGACATCAAAATGTTCTGATAGCAGGGAAAACATAGCCAAAGTTAATATAACCGAGGAAAATGTTATTCTTTTCACTGGACACCAAAAACCAAACATAACACAATTAGGTAAAGATGCTAGTAATTGTGCAGTGCTAGACAGTGCTTGTACTTCCACGGTATGTGGAAATAACTGGTTAAGAAGCTAGTTGGGGGTCACTAGAGGAAGAGGACCAGAAAAAGATCACTCACAATGAGGGTCAAAAAGTGTTTAGGTTCAACCAGAGAGTACAAACTAGCAGTACGGATTGTTGGAAAAGATATTTATATCAAGAACGATGTGGTAGAATTGGATATCCCACTACTGCTTTCAAGGTCATCTATGAAGAAAGCTGATATAAGAATGGACTTAGAGAATCATACAGCCATAATCATGGGAAAAGTGGTAGTACTGAATATTACATCATACGAGCACTACTGCATACCAATCGATAAAACAGAGACAGTGCAGACAATAGAAGTGAAGGCAGTGAAATTAGATGCAATGAATACAAAGGACCTCAGATAAACCATGCCCAAACTACACCGTTAGTTTGCACATCCCTCCCCCCCAAAAAGACACTGAATGCACTAAGGTTTGGAAAGATGAACACAATGAAATACTGTCAGACATACTAACTGTGCCAAGGGTATGCAATAACGCCTCCCCTGCCAGTGGTATTTACGCCAATGGCGAAACACTTAAATGAGAAAGTAGCGAAGGACCTCAAATACAACAATGGCTGGTGGATTCTCCACATGATTGACATGTGGTCCAGATACACTATATCTGTGTTCATTCACCAACCCCCCCCCAAAAAAAAACAATGTCATTGAAGCACTCATGAAAAAACTGGGTGGGAGTATTTGGAGTTGTGGGAGCTTTAATGATGGAAAATAAAGGAGAATTTTATTTAGAAGAAATGATGAAGATATCCTCAATTTTGAATGTACGACCTTACACTGCAGCAGGTTTGAGCCCACATCAGAATGGGCTGTGCGAGCGTGTACATGCTGTCACGAATATGATGCTGACAAAACTGTAGGCCGAAAATAATGAAGTCGAACTTGGACCACTTCTTTTATTGGCCAACATGGCAAGAAACTCACTGCGGTATTTGTTGCTCTCCCCACCTAACGGCCATTTTTTTTGGTGGATCTGGGTGCAGGGCCGGAGCCCACACGCACCCCGCATTCCCAAGAATGCCGACGGCCCCGTCAGCATTCCCCTTATTAGGGGCACCTCTGGCGCCAGGCGATGACCAAACACCCCCCCGAAGGGCGTAAAAGCCTGGGGGGAAGGCTCCCTGAGGCCGAAGGAAATCTCCAGGTACCGAGACACACTCAGCCAGATCCGTGCTGCAGATAACACCTGGAGGTTGATCTGCAAGAAACTCACAGCAAATGTTGAATGGTTTTAGCACCAATCAGCTATTATTTATAAAAAATCCAAACCCACTGAATATCATGCAAGCAGTACTTTCTGCCTTGGAAGGGATCACCAGTAGCAAAACATTTCACAAACACATAAATTCACTACATGAACCTCACAAAGCCTATCTCCAGCCTTAGGCTGATAAAAGAATAAAGTGCACTTTGAGGTCAAAAGTGAAAGCATCAGAGCTGTTTTTTGACAATGGAGATTTGGACTTTTATAAACGAAAAGAGAAGGATCGCTGGCTCAGACCTGGTAAAGTGATCTCCCAGGATGGGAAAGTGGTTTTTGTCAGACATGGAGTAGCATTCATAAGAGTCTCACCAAATAGACTCTATCTGGTAAATTTGAGATTCGACAACTTCGAATTGAAAGAAAAAACGAGTTGAGATAAACTGCACTACGAGAATTTAATTTGGGGTCATCAGGATACTGAGCCCTGTGATAAGAGAGAGTTATACAACACTAAAGAATTAAGTCTGAAAAAGAAGGACCAAATTCAATACAAGTTACCAGGTGAGGAGGAGTGGATAACAGTAACTATACTAGGGAGGGCCGGTAAAACTACCGGAACAAATAAAACATGGTTCAATGTCCAAGATCATACTGCTGCAAGTGAAAAGAGTCTAGATTTAAAGACAATCGGATGGAAAATTTCCCATCTGAAGGATGATTAACATGCCAGTTTGACAGAAAATGACACCATACCTAGCCATGAAATAGTCTCTGAAGTTCGTCCTGCTTAGCTATCTGATTTTGGAACCTATGATGAAGTGAAAACTGTAGCTAGAGGACAATATCAACTTGGTAGGTGATCGCCTCAAAAGAGGGAACCAACAAGGTACGCCTGGTTGCATGGAGTTTCAAAGAAAACTACTTCATCATGACAGCCCAACAGTAAGCAAAGGAACAATGAGAGGGTTCCTAATAGTTGCTTTGTGCAAGAAATGGAAAATAAAAATGACAAATATAAAATCTGCACTCCTGCAGGGACAACAACTAGACTGTGATGTTTATATAAACCCCCTGTAGAAAGTAAAACTCCCGATAGCCTTGTCAGGAAACTGAGACACAGTGGCCTTAAGGATGAAGCGAGATAGTTTCACCTAATTGTGCACAATGAATTCATTTCTTTAGGATGCACACAAGTAAAATTTGACCCCACTGTATTCATCATGATAAAAAATGGACACCTAACTGGTATCATATGTAGCCATGTTGAATGATTTTCCTCACGTAGATAATGATTCCTTTGAAATCACCATGCGAAAATTGTACAAGCAATAATATTTATTATCATTGTTATTAGGAAAAATAGAAAATGGGAACTTCCAGTAAATTGGTTTCCAGATGGTGCAGGGGGCTTATGGTATCAGATAACCACTCTAGATATATAGTAAACGTGGAGTATGAACCTGATAGGACATTGCAGAAAATAGACCTGCTCCCTAATGTGGAACAGGAACTCTATTGTAAGCTAATTGGGCAACTAAACTGGGCTATACAAGGTTCACAGCCTGATTTAGCATTTGAATTGGTTGACATGAGCACCAAGCTTATCAAGGCAACAGTAGCGGACTAAGTGCTCACTATTAAAGTCATTGGTCGTTTGAAGCAAATCAAGCCTATCCAATTATTTCCCCCTTTGAAATGAAACATGGTTGAAGATTAGGAAATCTTTGTCTTCACTATTTCTTTATTGGAAAACATAAATGAAGGAAAGGGTAATGTTGGTTCTTACATATTGTGGCAAAGGATCATATAGGTAATTGTTTCCCCATTGCTTCGCAGGCAAAAAAGATCAAAGAGGGGTGCGATCTACTGCTGAAGGCCTGGCATTATTTGAAGGAATGGACTAGAGGCTGCAACATATTACAGGGAACTTACTGTAGCTATCAACATGTTAAAGCCAGCAAACATACCAGTAACTACTTTCATTGACAACAAAAGTATTGGTGAAGCACTGCTATCAACCAAACTTGTGGATGACATGTGTTCCAGGATTGATGTTGCTGCAATCAGTGAAATGCTACTCAACAGCAAAGTCTTTGTGAAATGGTGCCCTGGAAAAATACAACCGGCAAATTCATTAACTAAACAAGGAGCATCCGGCATTGAACAGTTAAAATTTCAACAAAAAGGGGAAATACTGGAGGAATTCGTGTAACCGTCACTTAAAAATAATTGATAAATAAAATGGGGCAGAATAATCCTCTATGACCTGAGGGCAGTCTAACCCTGTGAGGTTTTTTTTTCCATATAAACATCCAGCCTTTAGTTTCAGATCCAAAAGACAAGAAAAAAGATATTGTAATTAATATTGAATAGGCTGGACCTCTGGTAAGTGTTGCTGTTATTATTATCACTATTATTGCTGTTGTGTATTGTTGCCTTCTACAGTCATGCAACAAAAAAAGATAACTTGAGTTATCTTTCCTTAAAAGAACTCTCCTCTTTTGGAAAAACCCTTTTCGTATGCCTGTCTAACCTCCCAACTTTTTCTTTTGGCAAGTGGTGTGAGTGGGTGTTTGAAATAAACAATCCTAATATATTTTCGGAGTTTGTGTTAATTATAAAGCGTTTCCTCAAACTTAAACATATATGACATTAACCAATCTGTTGGTGAGGTTCCAGTAATCTTTGGAGAATGCTGAGTACCTCTTGACTGCCATCACTTCCAGGTCCTTTATGACCAGGAGTGGTCGCCTCTGGTAGGGTCTTATCTATAGGTCAAATAGAACTGTTCAATATTTAAACTAATTGTAAACAAAAGACTGATGTTAAATTGAACTCTTAGAAATAAAACTCTTTGACCATTTTACTGTGTGTAAACAAATGGCTGATACTTAATTGAATTGTTAGCAATATAAAGCAATATTTGGAACCATTTTTGAGCAAATGAATGAGTAATGTTGAATAGAATTTAGTATTAAATAGCTATACTTGAAACTCTTTAACTCCATGCCAAAATTGAATTATTGGTATTACATAGCAATACTTGGAACCATTTGAGTGTATGCAAATGAATGAATGGTGTTGAATAAAATAATTTGTGTTAAATAGTAATTTTGGAACTTTACTGTGTGCAAACAGATGATTAATTTTGAATAAGATTATTAGTGTTGGAGAGCAATTATTGAAAAACATTTAACTGTATAGAAACAAAAGCAATACTAGTGTGCTAACAATTTTGTTCTGAATCATTTAAAAATAAAATTACCTACAAACTATTCAGTTATAAATCATATATGGATATCCATTTAAATGTGTGCAAATGTTAAATTGTTACTGTTACATTGCAATACTTGAAACCATTTAACATTGTGCAAACAAACAATTAACAGTTAGTAGAATTATTCATATTAGATAGAAATAGTAAAGTTGGTGACCATAGTCGAGGGTAACCCGAAGGCTCCCTTTTCAATAGCTACTACACCAAGGTGTAGGGGAGGGCGCTACTCCTTCCCTGGTTTGCTCTACTTTACCCTTGATCCGTACCTTATAATGCTGAGTGTTAAGCAAGGAGGCATCAAGTACCATTTTTTGAGTCTTTGGTATGACTCGACCTGGGATTGAACCCAGGTCTCCTTGTGTGCAAAATAGAATGAGCTCAGGCTCATTTAAAAATGTTATCAACAAAACTTGTTTACAAGTCATATATTTAATATATATAAAGAGAATTTGGCAATAATTAACCTACAATGGTTGATGTGCCATAAAATCCAACCAAACCAATCAAGCACATCCTGTTAGTAAAAGACAAATAAATCCAAGGGATATTCTGAAATTGAACCCTAGAAGGAAAAAATATAAAGTCCAAAATAGAGGTGTTGTATACAAAGACTGGTTGACTCTTTCTACCCTTGTTTTGTGAACATGGACTCATCCATTGTCTATGAATGGAACAGTGGATGCCACAGTGTCAGTAAAGCAAGAGTGATCACATGCTTGCCATATTGACCAACTGTATGTGTCTATAATGCATAGTTAATCCATGTATCTGATGTGATTCAACTCTTTTTCACTCAACCTTTTTTCCAATGTTTCCTTGTAGTCTATAAACTCATGATTACAAGTGTTACACTTAAAATATAATTGTTTGTTGATTGGTTTATTTGAATACATGGATTATTTAACACTGTAATCAAACATTTCTTTGGTTTAGTCTTTTTTTTTCTTCATTGCAAATAATTATATGGTTTCAAGTAAATAATCTAATAATCATTTGCAAACTATTATAGCTTTAAGTAACTATTCTTAATACAAATAATTTCCTCACAGTTATGTGGCTACAAGTATTGCTGATATTAATAATTTTCAAACAGATCTCAGTTGACCTGTGAGTTATAGCAATCCAGAGGTGACTTCACTTTTTCCAGAGCTTCAAAATTGAAGCCATACCTCTGGATAGAGTTTTCTGTCTTACCCATAATGCTATTTACTTTGTGGTTGTTGGTTCCATCTCTGATTCAGGTAGTGAAAATCATAGCTGACAAGCAAATTAACTAAGTGGCATTAACTAATTATGATGAAATATCCATTAGTATTGACAGCAATATATATATATATATATATATATATATATAGAGAGAGAGAGAGAGATGGAGGGACATTTCAGAGTCATGAGTTTTTACCCTGTTTTTTTATTTTATTTTATTTTATTTCATAGTTTAAAATATTATAATATTGCTCTGCATTTTTGTTCAGAGAGTACTGTATTTTACTGATTTAAAATTGTTTTATCATTAGATTTTGATTATGATTATATATATGTATATCATATAAAACTAAATATGATGAATATCAAAACTCAATACATTCTCAGATCTTAAATTTGACATAAATAGCATATCTGACTGAACAGAAAAAAATGACGAGAAAATCATTTTTATTCAACTGATGGATTTGCTTCATCACCAGTTCATTTTTCCTTACTTCTCTAATAGTATATCGAGTCTTTTAAAAACTTTTTGATATACAATGACCTAAGGTCAAAACTAGACGAAAACAATCAAAACAAAGTAACACCAAAAAAACTCTCCTATTTGTTTATCTTATATATATATATATATATATATATACATTGTTTTTCTTTAACTATTTCTGATGCTACCCAGCTGGATAGGCAAACAGGCCTTGGTTACCTTTCCTGTTTAACTAACTTCAACCTCAAGCAAAAAAGACAACATTTGTCTCTGTCAATCTGTTCTTCTGAAGGGTTGGTAGTCTGGTATCTTGATAACCCTGTTGGACCTTGCAAGGCATACATCTTGTTATCAAACAACCATTGCCTCTACTGTATTATGAGAAGGCACTGAAGTAGGATTTGCACCCGGATATATAAGGCTCATAAGATAAGTAAGGAGAAATTTTTTTTTAAAACAAAATAAAATTAGGGGGGGGGATTTTTTTCTATAAATGTAAACTCTACATTGTTTGGAATTGATTTATTGCAAACATCATTTCAATCACACAAAAATATTTGTTTTGAGGCTATTCAAAATGGTGGCAAGTCAAACAGAGTCCTCTAGGAATTGGACAGAGGTCAGTCATCAAATTCTTTGCAAACTGTGAGAAATTTACAAAAGAATGTGTATTGTGTTTTAGTCAAAAAAATGCTTACAAATGGATTAAAAATGGGTTTGCCATTATTAGCATAAGTTGGAAAGACAGTCTATGGAATAGAAACACACTGACTCTGGCTCATGAAAGGACCCATAACAATTGATTTCCATGAAAAAGGTTCAGCTATGAACAGTGCTTCCTAATGACAACTTAGGCTAGGGTTGGCAAACTGCGGCTCATGGGAGCCTCTCAAAAATTAAAAAAACAATCACTTGCTCTTGAATTAGGACTAAATTCTTTTGATTTTAAAAGATGCATCCTTTTGATAATTTGGCCCTCTCACCAAAAACTTTGCCCATCCCTGGCTTAGACAAAATTTACCTTATTTATTAAACGACCCTCATATATATATATATATATATATATATATATATTCTTAACAAACAATCTGTTTTGTTATATTGAATTAAAAGTTCAGCATGTAATTTGCAGCATATTGCCAAATATGAAAAACAGCTGAAGAAGGCCAACAGTACAACAGCCAAAATTCTGTGACAAACCACTCTGATTTTGGTTAAGAATACCAGTTTTAAACCATTAACTATGAATAACAAAACTTTGATCAAATCAATTGTTGCATGGGTGACTAAGTACTGGAGGGTCTTTGAACTCACAGCTGTTTTAAAACAAAATGTTCAGTGTTTTATGGTTGTATATAAAAATAGGAACTGAGATTGATTTATATACAGGATAAAAACAAAAACTAAGAGACATTTTGAGACTGAAAAACCTGTTCATTTTATACAAGAGAGCAATTCAAAATACCATAAAAACAGTCTTTCTCAGATTTCTTTTGAGATCAAAATATCATCTACATATCTCCTTTTATTTCCTCTGCATACAAATAATCAAAAATATACAAAATCTGTTGTAAATGGAGACACGAAAACAAGCAACATAGATATTAGCAAGCACAACTTTTAACCTCTTACTACCTCATCCGGAATAATATTTGCTTTTATGTATTAGTGAAAAATCTGTAGCAAAGAGGTTTGCTATCATTGTTTTCAACAAAACTGTTATTTTATCATTTGCAAGTTGAAGTATCTTGTTGTTTTGTAATGTTCTAGCATTTAATGGTTGCAGAGTATGGTTTTCAGCCTACACACATGTTTGTGGGGATGCATTTGACATCCAGGCAACTGGTAGTTGAGGACTTAAATCATATTTTGAAATCTTGAAAATGTATTTTATAGTAAAAACATTTTCCAAGTCATAACCTGCATATATATGTATATATATATATATATATATATATATAGGGTGTCTCAATATACATGTGACCCATGTGACAGCTAATAAATCTACAAATAATAATATTGTGTTCTTTTTTGTTTCAGATTTTAAAATAATATACTATAACAACTATTAATCCTTAATCACAATGCCTTGGACAAGAGAGAAAAAATATTTTGTGTCACTACTAATTTAGAGACAAGATCATCCAAAACTGTCAAAAAATCGATGCAACCAATTAATATGATAATGATTTATTACTGAGACAAGGAACTCAAAAAAAGATTGCATGTCCTGGAAGCTGATATAATAACAATTACAAAACATTGATTTGATGTCTCTAGCTCAAAGGATACATTTTTTACAAGATGTATTCCTAATGACTAGCATTGCACTTGTTTCAGTAATAAATCATTATGATATTAATGAGTTGCATCTATTTCGAGACACCCTACATATATAGGTTATGGCTTGGAAAATGTTATTACTTTAAGACATATATATGAAAAGAACTGATATGAAAAGACTATCATTTAAAAATATTTGATGAATCAATAAGTTCTTAAATTCTGGCAGTATAAAAACTAAAAGAAATACGCAAAACTTCTAATAATGAAACTAATAAAAAAAAGAGCTTTTAATTTCTTGTAGCTTATATATATATACATCCTAGCAGAGATACCAGGCACAGCCCAAGGAGAAAATAACTGCATATTTGACAATACTAATGACCGATTTTTAAATAAAATGAAACTTAATAGAAGTTGGTGGATTTGTTTTGTCATCTAGACACCATGTAGTCAAGGAGTTAAATCATATTTTGAAATCTTTAAAATATATTTGAAAGTGAAAAACATTTTTTTTTCTTTTGTTGTTATTTTTCTGTTTTGTTTTGTTTTGTTTCTCCACACTTCCTATATAATTATTGTGTTTAAGTGTTGCAGTATGTATGACAGAGCATATATAGGCAGAATAACAGAAATTAAAACCACATATTATAACTAAAAGGTTCTCACTTTCGCAATCATCAGGTAATCCTTGATTCTGAAAAATTATAAGTGTTATGGAAAAGAAGTACATTGAATGCACAAAATATAAAAGAGAACATGAGAGAGGATCCGAGGATTCTGTAGAGATATCTTTAAAAAATTGTTTAGTGGTGGTTAGAATATATTGAGAAAATGTGAGAAATGTTTGATGGTGAGAATGGTTGAGTTCTGCTCCCCCAGAAAAGAATGTTCTTGTACTGCCATGGCCTCCTTACACTTCTGATCTGATGAGTCCTTTGGACTATTTCCTGTTTCCCAAGATCCTGATATATGATAACCATTTGGGAACTGTTGTGAACATACAAGACTTAATGACAAACCAAATGAAGGCAGTGTCAGTTGAAAACTTCCTGCACTGGTTCGAGGACCATTTTCATCAGCATGTAGTTTCCTAAGAAAACTATTTTGAAGGAGAGAAGCTTGATTTGTAATTTAGTTAATAATTCTAAGATATCATTGAAACAGATTTGATTCTATGTCTTTAATTGTTTTGTCTAAAATAAAATAAGCCTTGTTGGTAAGACTTAGAATTGGCTGACTGTAATCCCTGCAGAAGTGTAAAACTCTCTCTCCCATCCCAACAAAAGACAGGTGCCCTGGTTATGACACTAAACTGCATTTTATGGTGAGGCTTCAGTTCTGGAAATTTGGGGATTGTGGAGTACATCTTCATTGCCATTACTCCCAGGTCCATATATGTGAGGGTCAAATAGATCTATTTGAAAATTATTTGTATTCAATGAGAATATTTTATGCCACATAGCTGTAATTCATTTGTACTAAGAAGCTATAATTGTTTATTTTAATTATTAGTTTCTTGAATGAGATAAGAATACTTAACAACTAAATTATTTGTATTAATAATAGTTACTTGAAGCTATATTAGTTTACTAAGGATCATTATTACTGATTTGAAACCATATAAATGTGTGCTATCAAATGACTATTATTGATAAGAAAGAATTATTTGAAACCATATAATTATCAGCGCCACCGGACATTGGCATAATGGCTAGAGTGTTTGCCAATGGCCCAGGAGATCTGGGTTCAATCCCATGTCAAGTCATACCAAAGACTAAAAAAATGGTACTTGATGCTATCTTGCTTAACACTCAGTACTATAAAGTATGTATCAAGGGTTAAGTGGAGCAATCCAGAGAAAGGAGTAGCGCCCTCCCCTACACCTCGGTGTAGTAGTTATCAAAAAGGGAGTCTTCTGGTCACCCTCGACTACAATCGCCAACATTACTTTTTACTTTACTTTATAATTATCAGTATTAGATAGGAATACTTGAAACCATACAACTGTTGGTTGGTTGTTTTGTTTTACAGCATATCAACCCTTTTCAGATCATTTAAAGCCAAATTAATTCATTTTGATAAAAATTTCAAACAATTTAGTTTAGTATAAGTATAGTTTTTTGTTTACACACAGTTAAATGTCAAAGCAGTTCTATTTCAAATGATTCAGTTTAGCATAAGTACACAGTTTAAATGTCAAAAATAGTTGTATTTCAAACAATTAAGTTTAGCATAAGTGCAGTTTTCTGTTTATATACAGTTAAATGTCTAAACAGTTCGTTTTCAAACAGTTCTGTTAAGCATAAGTATGCCATTTAAACACAGAGTTGAATGTAAAAACAGTCAATTCTAAATAATTCAGTTTAGTGTAATTACACTGTTTAGTTCTATTTGACCCATAGATTGGACTCTATAAGGTGCCACCACTCCGAGCTAGAGTGGACCTGGGAGCGATGGCAATAAAGGAGTACCCTGCATTCCACAAAGCTCCAGCATTACTGGAACCTCACCATTAGACTGTTTAATGTCATATCCAGAACACTTATTGGGAGAGTCTTACCCCTCTGCAGAAATGCAGTCAGTGAATTCAGCAACCCCAACCACTGGGCCATCATACAACTGTGTGCAAATTATTTGTATTAGATAGGAATACTTGATATCTTATATCTGTGTGCCAAAAACTCTTAAGAAACAACTACACAAAAATGTAAATATGAATGTACAATGAAAATAGTTTCCAAACCTTCTAGCATAAAATAACCCTTGATCACTTTAAATGCTGTTAAAATTAATTAGTCAATCAATCAAAAATAAAATGGCTGCTTGTATTTTCAAATTTAGCAATTAAAATCATGGATAATCAAGATAAAGTGGTCCCCACATTCCAAGACATGGAAAGTCATCCCAAAAACCATGCCTAAAGGCATGAGCAAAATTTTAAATTAGAAATAAGAATTTATGAACAAGATTTTTCATGGCTTGGATCCAAGAGAGGGAGGATAGTTCTCTGGCTTGAGTTAAAACTCTGGATTTGAAACATTGGAATTTAAAGCTACTTGAAGATAGGCTACTGTCACTTGTGGAAAACAAAACCACAGCAAATCATTTATAGATTTTATCATTGGGAACCAAATTTAATGATTTAACTATCTACATACTTATATAATGAAGAAAGTTAAAGTACTGAGGAATAGAATTACTCCTTTGAATATTCTGATAAAGGTCTCATTCTGTATTGAAAATATATTTCTTTAAAAATAATTGTTTTTGAAAACCTGAATGCTGTACAAGATATATAATGGAAAGTGACTCTGATGGTGTGACATAGATATTTTGAAAATGTTGAACTGTGTAAGAGATAGTGAATTTGAGATGGATGCAGCAAACATTGTCTTTAATTGTTGATAAAATTTGACAGATTTTATAATGGACTTTTTATAAATCACTTTTTGTACAGTGTTTCTTCCTGTCACGTCTATAATGTTCCTTAGTCAATGATGGGCTTATATACTTAGTTTTTGAAAAATATCTAAGTTTTAGTTTTAAAACATTCTACAGCTCTTAGTTATTTGAGCCAGTGGTTAGAGGGTGTGTGTGAGTGTATATGTGCATATATATATATATATATATATATATATATATATATATATATATATAACAAACAAAAGTTAATACATATTTTTGTTAAATTACCAGGCTAACATTAGGTCACCTAATGGCTGAGAAGTAAGTTGTTGGGCTAACAAAGTTAGGCAGGTTTCAATCCCAGCTTGAGTCTAGCTACATTGAAGAGTTATGACAATGAAACAGTCTGTCTGTGGATGACAATATATATATATATATATATATAGCTTTAATATACAATATTCACTTGTGAAAAGAAGCTTGATTTTTTAAAATTTTGATGGGTGTATGTATTTATCCAATCCCTCCACCATGAGCAGAATGTGACAGAAGGACAATTTTTCAGCAGAGGTTAACAGGTTTGAATTTAGAGTTTTTTTTCTCCTAGACCAATTGCTATACCAAGGTTAAAGAGTGCGGTCCACCCTACTATTTACCCATAGAGAACAGTTGGATGCATATCTTTCTCAAAGTATTAGTACTATGTGAAATACAAACAGCTTCGCTCGGGAATTGAACTCAAATTTCCATATCTATTTCTTGGAACCATAATTGTTAGACCATGAGCATCTTCAAAATTTTGTGGGGAGTGTGTTATAATCACATTACACACAGAACTGTATGTAAATGAGATGCTTTCAGGAAGAATTCAATCATCAAATCTTAACTGTTGAATATATATATATATATATATATATATAAACATCTAAAGACAAATGGATACTGCATCTTAAAACTCATTTTTTAAACAGTATCAACAGTTAGCTAAATGATCCCAAAGATTTTGTTTGATAGATCGACATACAATGTGATATATCACATAACTAAAAAATGCTGATTGATATAATATATATATATATATATATATATATATATATATATATATATATATATATAAACAAACAAAATATTTGGGATCCTTTAGCTTACTGTTGATACTGTTTAAAAACTGAGTTTTAAGATGCATTATCTATTTGTCTTTAGATGTTTCTAGTATCTTTGCAATATTAAAAACAATATTTCTTCAATCTTTTCTATGATGGGGAATCTAGTATCTGGCAAAGTTGTGGTTTACTAAATGAAAAGGTTGTCCTATTGAGAGCAGTTTATCATAGTCTATTGATTTGATTCCCTTTGTTTATAATTGTATAAATTTTCTGTACATAAGAGAATTTACTTGATATATTGATCATGTATTCTCTCAAAAGAGCAAATTATCAGCTTGGTACAAAATAATTCCAGTTTTATACTGAAAACACTGCTTGGGAGTTTCCTCGGTGATATGAATCAAGGAACTGCATGTTCATGGGATGGTTAATGAACTTAAAACTCTAAAATTAATAGCATTATGTCATTTGGTACAAGGTACAGACAAAGAATCATACCTACTGACCCTTTTCAGCTGGATAGATGAGCCAAGCTTGATCCAGGATTAGGAAATGAATTTGTCAGAAATACTAATAAAGGTTGATCTACAGGTCACAACTTAACATGAATAGAGTTGGTCTTGATAACAAAAAGCTGAAAAGGAAAAGGTTGCATATTTTCCTCACATGGAGTTGCATTCACCTCAAAATCCTTACTCCATATACTTCACTCGCCCCTACATATCCTACAGATTCTTTATTGACTTTTGTTGTCTTTCTTTTACCCTTTATGCCTCAGCAGTTCTCCAAGATTCTTTGGTTCAGCTGTTGCCAGCAAAATATTCCTCTGGTGGGGAAGGAGGAACACAGTTACAGAAGAAAGTTACTAACAGTGTCAGGTTTTCCATAAGTGGTGTCCACAGCTGTCATACTTTAACTGGGCATTGCTCAATGGTCAGTGCAGTTGATCTGTTGCTGAAAAGAGGCATTTTTCTAAGCTGGTCACCCCTAACTCTTCCAGTTACAAGTAGTCTGGGTTGAGGATGATGAGAGATCTTGTCAGCTTTGTGACTCGGTTTGGCTGAAAGAAAAAAAGATACATGGTGAATGGTTTGGGAAGGATGCTGTCTGCATTTCTAGGGTCAAAGTAGCTTGCCACAGAGGTATCCACAAATGTGTTCTGTTGAAGGTTGTGTGTTGGGAGAGGTGTGTAAAATGACCAAGATATCTTGATCAATATGCTCAACTTGTGAAAGAACTTCTTTCATGTATGAGACATTTTGGGTCAGAGGTTCATGTACTGGGCGAAAAATTGCTGTCCAGTCTAGTTTTAGATGTTTTCTGGGTCAGTCACAGACCCTTAATATGCAGTTCAACACTTCGGTCTTGTTTGTCTTTGTTGCCAATGCATAGAAAGAATTTCCCTCAAACATGTAAAATCAGTTGCTGTTAATCAAAGATGTAATAATTCTGTTTATCATGTTATTACTATACAACCACTACTAATATTACTAATAGAAAAAAAAATCAGTTTTCTCTTAATAGTTGCTAATTTATCATATTGTTTTGACTTCAACTGAGGAGAACAGTATGGAATGTTAAATGTTTATTATCGGTAAAAAGAAAGGAAGATTTATTCTTTCAGTAAAAATGCAGAAAGGTTTTTTGCTATTCTTTATGATGGCTATGTACAATGAGAAAATATTTAATAATACAACATATGATATTTATATGAATAAATATGAATTCTATATGTGTTTCTACACCTCTGCTAACATGAAAATGCACAAAATCATTTTGAATTGTTAATACACAGGGTCAATGTGCAATGTGTATTATATGTACTAACAAATGGAGTGTATTGCAGTCATCAGATATCTAATTTGTATTATGCTTTTAAAAAGAAGGTTTTGATAAATAACTAATTTTGTGTTATTCAGTTGGAACTTATTGTTCTGCTTTTATACATATATGAGTAAAAAATGAAGTTGGCGACCTTAGTCGAGGGCAACCCAAAGGCTCCCTTTCCAATAGCTACTACACCAAGGTGTAGGGGAGAGCACTACTCCTTTCCCTGGATTGCTCCACTTGACCCGAGGCACATACCTTATAATGCTGAGTGTCTAAGCAAGGAGGTATCAAGTACCGTTTTTTAAGTCTTTGGTATGACTCGACCTGGGATTGAACTCCAGTCTCCCGGACCATTGGCGAACTCCCTTCCCACAATGAGCCGGTTTTATATATATAAGCATTTATGATTTTATATATATATATATATATATATATATATATATATATATATATATATAGATATGCAATAGTTTTGTATATAACTTTTATAAGAAAATAACTAAATTTCTAAGATGAGAACTTAAGAACAAATTTTACTGTGACAACTCTCATGAAAACAAAAGTATTTTAATTCTATTAAGTTTTGATGAAGGGATACAATTTGCAATGCTTGTTCATATTTTGGCTTTTTCATTACCTTTAAAAAATACCCTGGTTGCACAGATGTTCTCAAAACTAAAAAGATATAACATAAGAATGTAAGAACAAATATAACATATCCAAGATATTCATTAGTGATTGACATCTTACCCCTCAGCAGAGATGCATTTGGCATATGCTACAGCTCCAGCCGACTGGTCTGATATTCAAAATGTAACAATTAGTATGAAACATGGAGGTGCCCGTGGTGTAATGGTTATCGTCGTACAAAATGGACACGGTGATGCGAGTTCAAATCCTGGACCGAGCTAATTGCATTTCACATATCACTAATACCCTTGGGAGAGGTATGAATCCATTTATTCTCCCGCCAGCTATGGGTAAATAGTAGGACAGACTGTGTTCTTCAGCCTTGGTGAGGTAACTAGTCTAGGAGAAGGAAAACTCTGAATTCAAACCTGTTAAACTCCGCTTAAAAATTGACCGTGTGTCATATCCTGCCCGAGCGGAGGGGTTGGTAAATATAAATTAGTATGAAACAGAAGTAGTATGTACAGTACTGCTGATAATTAAGAGCACGTTGCCCCAATTTTTGTAATCAAAAATTTATTTTTCATCTAAGTCAAAAATACCAGGATTTTATTATTTCTAAATGAACATTATACAATTGAAATGAATATTATTTGCTATTATTTGTATTTACTTAACCTCTCCATTAGAATAGGACATAAGATCAATTTTTCAAGTGGAGTTTAACTGGTTTGGATTCAGTTTTCCTTCTCCTAGACAGGTTGCCATACCAAAGTTAAAGAGCCAAGTCTGCCCTACAAGTAACACATAGCTGGTGGGAGAAAAGTTGGATTCATACCTTTCCCAAGGGTATTAATTCTATGTGAGATGTAAAAAGCCTTGTCCAGGATTTGAACTCTGTTCACAACGTACATTTCTGATGACAATAACAATGATGAGGGCCTCCATTATTAGATATTATTTATTACCAAGATCTACAGCATTGAAACTGTGTAATCTAAAATAAAATTATATACACGGTGTGGAAGCAAAATTAGGAATATTCTTGTAAAATAATAAACAATCCTATTGAAAAACAAGATTCATTTTAATTTCCAAAATGAACAACAAAATAAGAAGATAGAGACAAAACAATGAATTTATTCAATATGACCATAATTTTTCTTTCAATTATTGCATCAACACGACTTTGAAACAATTTACATGTCTTCAAATTAAATTCTTCTGACATTTTATTCCATTCCTCCTCAATAGCTGTCTTAATTGAATCAAATGGGAAATTGCATTTATTTAGTTTTCTAAAATGCCCCATTATGCATGATCAAGGGGATTGAGGTCTAGGCTTGACGAAGGCCATAAAGAAATTCCAATTATTTCAGAAATTTTTTTGGCTTGATTTCAGTGTTATGCAAATCAAACATTCTTTGTCGTTTTTTTCCCTTGCTCACTCATATTGGGCTGAATTTTAATGAAAAACGACTTGAATAATAGAGCTAATCATGAAAATTTAGATTTATCACATTTTTTCAAAAATTGGACCCATCAAACAAAAAATAAGTTTTAAAAATTTGTCCATATTTTTCTTCCACACCCTGTAAATAGATATAATGTGTGTACTTATTTTGGAGCTGCTGCTTATTCATATTGAAACTGAAAGGACAAGACTGTTGCTATAAATGCCAGAACAACTCTGATGAGTAAATCTTTATCATGTAGATCAAGATTTAGGAGCAGTTGAAAGAAAGCCACTTCTTAAATATTCAGTTGATAAAGCAACTAATATTTTGGTATAAAAACCTTATTGTTTTGACATAATGCCATTGTTTCTTATCTATCCTTAATCTCCTCAGCTTTTAAAAAACTGATTTAATATAGATCTAGAATGTAGCTAGTTAAGAATTTTGTAGGAATAATCTCTAGGCCTCTATCAATCATGAAACTGTAAAAAAAATGAAGACATAGCAATCCAAGACTAAGTACACCCACTTTATATATCTAAGCAATTTTCTTTATTGTCACAGAGTTTCCATGGTGTGGAGATCACTCATAATTAATACCTAATGATATATTTTTATTGTATGATATTCCATGAGAAATAATAAAATCCTATTAGTGTTGATTTAAAAGAAAATTAACTTTTTATTAAATAAAATGGTAGGTGTATTTATTTATTAATGATACTCTCTCTCTCTCTCTCTCTCTCTCTCTCTCTCTCTCTCTCTCTCTCTCTCTTATGGCTAGCTAAGAATTTTATTGGCATAACCTCTAGGTCATTTAAAAATATGATGAAGTTTTCATTAGGCCATAGAGAATAGTTTGAAGCTCTTGTTATCCAGAGCTCTGATAGTAAACAGAGAATAATATACCTATTTTTTTATACCTAAGCTCTTTTGGAAAAAAATAGGTATTTAATACAAATAATTCTATTAACTTTTAATTGTTTGTTTGCTCAAAGTTTTCAAGTATTGCTATGTAACCTTAACAATTTAACATCTGTCATTTATTTATACACATTTAAGAAATACCTATTTTTTTCCAAAAGAACTTCTGTAAAAATTTTTATTATTTCAACAAAACTGTCCAGTCTTTTTTGCAGACTAAATCCCTTTGTCATTCTAAGATAGATAAATAAATACTTTAAAGTATTAGATCCAAAAATTTATCAAGTAACTGATATGGCCATAACAGAGTCCAGTCAAGAATTCTGCCGAGTATGTCAGACTTAATTTGGATTGTGTAATAACGAAAATATTTTGTCAAAAAATTAAGATTTTCTTTCTGCTTTTTTTATGCCATTTGCTCATAAATCCTCCAGTAGTTGATCAAATATTTGATCAAGTCAAACTTTAAAACTTTTAAGTTCTCCAGGTTTCAATATACATAATAAACTAATGCATAACTGTCTAGGTTGTGAAATAAAAACTCTGATTTGAATACAGAGGTTTTAATTAAATTTTATCATCTCCATATATATATATATATATATAACTGTTAATTAAATCTGACTATTATTTTGTAAGAAAAAAAAGCACTCTATGCTCCCAAACGATGACTGAGCTGGTCTAAAACCTAAAATGTTAGTGTTAAAAAATGTTCAAATGAAATCAAAAAGTAAAACCAGAAGTTTCATGTTGTGTAAATGTTACAATCTTCAGACAGAAAAAATGCTTTCATTTGCCATAATTCATTATGCATTATAGCATTTATCATATATAAAACAAATACATATATAGTAGAAACTTGATTTAATGGACTAATAGAGGGAGAACGTGTCTGTTAATGCTAAAATATAATTAAGACTTTTTAACATTTAAAAAAAAATGTAAACATTAGCTATCACACAATGGATATGCTACATTACCGGTTCATTTTTTGTTGCTTCTTTTATAGCATATTAACTCTTTTAAAAACAATTTTTAAAATTCTCAGGAAAAAAAAAGTTCCTGATGATGACCTAAGGTTGAAATAAGTTGAGAACAACTGAAAACAAATAACTAGAAAAAAATATTCCAATTTGTTACTTTTATTCATCTCTCTCTCTCTCTCTCTATATATATATATATATATATATATATATATATATATAAAACCTATGATCACTTAGTCTTTTCTCTTTCCTCTTGTACAGAATAAACCTTCAATTATTTAATTTCTCTATTGCATCTCTATCATTCACTTTGATTTTTGTTTTACTCCAATAACTATGCTGAAGAGAGTCCGCTATGGCAGTGACTAATGTGTTGGACTGTGACATTATTGTGAGTTCAAACTCCAGTCACTCGGTTAAGTTGGAGCCCATTTGGCAGGGGCTGTAGAATACACCAACTTCATCTCTGCAGAAGGGTAAGACTACCTCGAAATGAGTGTCCTGGATATGACATTAAACAATCTCATGGTCAGGCTCCAGTCTTGGAGCTTTGGGGAATGTGGAGTACCCCTTTCATTGCCATTGCTCCCAGGTTCACTTTGACCAGGAATGGTAGCACCTGATTGGGTCCTATCAATGGGTCAAACAGAACTGTTTGATATTTAAGCAGTGTGCAAAAAAATGACTTATGCTTAATTGAATTGCTAGAAATAGAGCTGTTTGACCATTTAACTGTGTGTAAACAAATGACTGACATTTAATTCAATTGTCAGTGATACATAACAATACTTGGAACCATTTAACTGTGTGTAAACAAATTAGTAATGTTGAATAGAATTAATTGTGGGAAATAGCAAAACTTGAAACTCTTTAACTTTGTGCCTAAATTGAATTATGGATATTACATAAAAATACTTGGACACATTTGACTGAGTGCAAATGAATGAATAGTGTTGAATAGTTAATGTTAAATAGCAATACTTGAAACCACTTCACTGTGGGTAAACAAATGATTAATATTGAATAGAATTATTAGTGCAAGATAGCAATAAGTGAAACCATTTAAATAAGTAGAATGTGTATAAATAAATGACAGATGTTAAATTGTTAAGGTTACATAGCAATACTTGAAAACTTTGAGCAAACAAACAATTAAAAGTTAATAGAATTATTTGTATTAAATAATAATACTTGAAACCATTTATTGGGGGTGTCCTCGGGGTGTAATGGTTAAAGCGTTGGACTGCAGAATCATAGTATGTGAGTTCGTACTTCAGTTGTGCTATTACATTCACTTTCGGGCAAATACCCTTGGGAAAGGTATGAGCCCCCTTATCCTCCCAGCTATGGGTTAAATAGTACCGCTACTGTCCTTCTAAGAGAATGGCTTTGGCATTAAATAACCTAAAAAGAGTTGATATGCCATTAAAAACAAAGAAACCAAACCAAACCATTTATTATGTGCAAAAAAGTTCAGACTCATTTAAAAATGCATTTTCAAATCATGTATTTAATATATATATATATATATATATATAGGATTTGGCATTAAATAATCTTCAAGAGCTGATATGCCATAAAACCAAAGCAACCTAAACCAACCAACCCAATCAATTATGTTAGTTTTCTTTTTTTTTTCTTTTTTTTTTTAGTGATCCTCTCCCGAGAAACTTCTGTATTCTGTTGTTAGTCATTCTTAAGACAAACTCAAACCAACTAAACCTTTAGGTTTTTAACTTAAGTCAAAGGTTTACAGTGACCTCGTCCATTATGTGTATCATTGAAAGAGTACTATTATTTCTTGTGAGTCAAACAAATGATTCTTTACTTGATTGCAATACTTTATTGAGTCTTCTTTAACTGCAGATCAGATAATGCACATAGGGGAAGTATCTACAGACATATGAGTACCAACTTTGATAAATAAAACTTTTAAAAGAAAAATTATCACAAATAAAATTTATAATCACAAACTCATCAGTTATTTTGTATTTAGGAAAAAATCTTTCATTTATACAGTTTTAAAATATTGTATTTCCTCTTATCACCTATCTTCTATTTGATAATAATGTAAAATTGAAACATTTCATCTGTCTGTATTTTATGGGAAAAAGATGTCCACTAAAAATTTTGTTTACACACTCAAATTTAAAAACTTCATTTTCTAAGTGAACGGAACAGGATTTTTTTTTATCTGTTTAAACTTGTTCGTTAACAGATACTAATTTTATTTGTTTTCTAATAAGAAATTCTTAAGAAATAATTACATTAAAAGATTATAAAAAATATTGGATAAATGATATATAATATATACAAATGATAAAGGCTCAGTTTTAGATAGATAGATATGAACAGACCAGAATAGATAGAAAAATAGATTGATAGATAGGTATGAACAGACCAGAATAGATAGAAAAATAGATTGATAGATAGGTATGAACAGACCAGAATAGATAGAAAAATAGATTGATAGATAGGTATGAACAGACCAGAATAGATAGAAAAATAGATTGATAGATAGGTATGAACAGACCAGAATAGATAGAAAAATAGATTGATAGATAGGTATGAACAGACCAGAATAGATAGAAAAATAGATTGATAGATAGGTATGAACAGACCAGAATAGATAGAAAAATAGATTGATAGATAGGTATGAACAGACCAGAATAGATAGAAAAATAGATTGATAGATAGGTATGAACAGACCAGAATAGATAGAAAAATAGATTGATAGATAGGTATGAACAGACCAGAATAGATAGAAAAATAGATTGATAGATAGGTATGAACAGACCAGAATAGATAGAAAAATAGATTGATAGATAGGTATGAACAGACCAGAATAGATAGAAAAATAGATTGATAGATAGGTATGAACAGACCAGGACTGATAGATAGAATTGGCCTTTTTGTTAAAAAACATAACGATTTCATGGGTCTTAACGATAAGAAAAAATCAAGTACAAAAATCACAATTTTTTTTAATCTTACTTTATTATCTGCATTTGAATTGAATAATTTATTTCCTTCAAATATATATCTTTAAAAAACTTTTCAGGACTTTGGGGAATATTCAGTGACCAGCCCACTTTTTGTCAATTATAACCCTCTAAAACTCTATAGAATTTCATTCTTATATTTCAACCTCATCAATGCCTTCTTTGTGGCATGAATACAAAAAAAAAAAGAGAAAGAAATTGCTCCTCATTTCATTATTATATAATTAGCAACTTATATTACTTGCTTTTACGATTGCACTCTTACTGATTTTGCTGACTCAGAAAAAGCAGACACAGTGGTCCCATGATGCTCTAGCGACTTATTGAACTCATAGACAATTATTTGGTGTCACTGCAATGACTTGCACTTTTGTCAGCGCGAAAAGAGAAAGTTTCAATATATTTGTCATTTTATTGTTCCTTTATATTGCAATCTATTAGTTTCCACCTGATTTCTTTGCTAATTCCATGCTATTTTATTGCATCCTTATAAAAAAGATCTCAAACATTGCTCTCACACACACATACGTGTGTGTGTCTCTCTCTCTATTAAGCTGTATTCTGTTTTCTCTCTCTCTCTCTCTTTATATATATATATATATACATATCTGTGTGTATGATGTAACTAATAGAAAACAAAAATATATATATATCATGGATTCATCAAATTAGGATTATTGATAGATGTAAGTGCATCACAGATATGGGTGTGTGTATATATATATATATATATATATTATATATATATAATTGTGTTTATATGTGTGAGAGTACATTATTCTGTATTCTCTTTTTATATATGTGTGAGTGTATTAATCTGTATTCTCTGCTTATATATATATATATATATATATATATATATATATATATATATATATATATATATAACTTAGTGTAAATAAGAGTAAACATCTGTATGTATTATGTAAGTAACATAATACAGAAGAACATAGATGGATTCATCAAATTAGTAAAGTATTCCTATTGTTTGCACATATTTAAATAGCTAGAAGTATTGCAATCTAGCATTAATAACTCAATTTACTATTAATCATTTGTTTGCATGCAGTCAAATGTTTTCCAGTATTGTTATGTAATACTAATAAATCAGTTTTTACACTCAGCTAAAGTATCGTTATTCAATGCTTCTATTTGATAGTAATCATGTGTTTTCACTAAGTGAAGTGGTTCCCAATATTGCTATATAACACTAATAATTCAATTTAACATCAATCATTTCTTTTCA
Organism: Sepioteuthis lessoniana; assembly: GCA_963585895.1. Classification (NCBI taxonomy): domain Eukaryota; kingdom Metazoa; phylum Mollusca; class Cephalopoda; order Myopsida; family Loliginidae; genus Sepioteuthis; species Sepioteuthis lessoniana. The sequence goes on from OY757913.1 coordinate 57,624,423, forward strand.
CTTGATTAAATGCTCAAACAGTTCTATTTGACTCATAGATGGGATTCTATCAGGTACTAACACTCTGGGTCAGAGTGGACTAGGGAGTAATGGCAATGAAGGGGTACTTCACATTCCCCAAAGTTCTTGGATAGAAGCCTCATCATCAGATTGTTTTGTGTCATATCCAGGACACTTGTTTGGGGAAGGGTCTTACCCCTCTGCAAAGATGTAGTCAGTGTATTAGACAGCTCCAATGGACTGGGTTAATCAAATGTGAATTATTATGATATATGTAAGTGTATTATACATACATAAATACATATATATATATATATATATATATCACATTGCAAGCATAAAAATGAATACTGGTATGTATTATGTAACTAATAACATACAAAAATATTTCTATGGATTCATCATATTAGGATTATTAAGATGTAGGAAAGTGTGTGTATATATATATATATATATATATATATATATATATATATATATTGTCATCCACAGACAGACTTTCGTTCTATCAGAACTCTTCAGTGTGGCTAGACACGCAGGACGCTCAAAGCCGGGATCGAAACCCGTCCAACTTTACGTTAGACTAAGCTTCAAACCTGTTGGCCACCAAGCGGACTACGTATATATATATATATATATATATTTTTTTTTTCATCATACAACGTGTGGAAGTACGTGCGATACCCTAGCCTCATCAGCCGCCAACCAGGGTGATAACACAGTTTCGGTAGCTCAAGGCTACCAAGCGGACTACGTATATATATATATATATATATATATATATTTTTTTTTTTTTTTTTTTTTTTTTTTTTTTTTTTCATCATACAACGTGTGGAAGCACGTGCGATACCCTAGCCTCATCAGCCGCCAACCAGGGTGATAACACAGTTTCGGTAGCTCAAGGCTACCAAGCGGACTACGTATATATATATATATATATATATATATATTTTTTTATTTTTTTTTTTTTTTTTTTTTTTTTTTTTCATCATACAACGTGTGGAAGCACGTGCGATACCCTAGCCTCATCAGCCGCCAACCAGGGTGATAACACAGTTTCGGTAGCTCAAGGCTACCAAGCGGACTACGTATATATATATATATATATACACACACACACACAAGTAATGAGATGCTACCAAAAGTTTGATAAACTTAGGCCATGAAGTAGTTTCCTAAATAGAAAGAAAATAATAGAAAATGAAAGTTATTATTTCCTGCTCGTATGATTTTGAAAGCTCAGTGAAATGTCCAGTGAGACTTGATAGAAGCTGAGTTGCTTGACAGATGAACAGGTTGAACATACTGTTAAGATTTTCTATAGTTTTTGTTGCTCTTCTGGATGTGTGTGGAAGAAGATGTTTGACAGTTTTCTGTTATGCATGTGCATATGTATGCACATACACACTTAGATGTATATAGATGTAAAATGACAGTGACATGATATATCTATAGAGATAATGAGGTATATTTTGACAGTTATATCAGTAAGCAAGTTTTGTTAACAAACATTTAAAAGTTTTTATTCAGGTTTTAAATTTTTTCATACTGGCTTTCTCCTACTTTGCACATGACTATAACTGTTAGTTATTGCTTCTTCCTAAGTACTTTCAACCATCACTGGTAATTTTCAAGGTTTTAGTTGAGATATTTGGTAGTTGAGTACTCTGGCGAAGGAATCTACAGCTGCCGCTTGCATAATTCAAAACTCTTCGAACGAATGAAGCACTCTGGTATCCAGTAAGGTATAAAATATTCACAAATGAACGCTGCTGCTGCTACTTAATACCTTATAATTCCCTAGCTGGCTTGGTATGCTTGTTGGCTGAGCGGTCTGATACTAAGTCTAACGTAAAGTTGGGGGGGTTGATCCCAGCTTCAAGCGTCCTACATGTCTAGCCACACTGAAGAATTGTGATACAACAAAACAGTCTGTCAGTGGATTGCAATATATACATATATACATATATATATATATATATATATATATATATATATATATATGAGAAGGCCCCTGGTGATAGGAGACACACTATACCACAAAATAACATTTAACTATCAAAAATATAAATACAGCAAACAACACTTTCCATACATATATAGGAACTAAGACATTAAACTAAAACACACCAAAAATAACCTGGAAAGTAACAAAGAACCAGTTTACAATATGACCTCAAAGCACATTCATCTTTGTTGAGATGTAAAATAGCCAGAAGCACCTTCCCAGAACAGAACAAACTTGTAAATAAATGGTCAGAACTTGTTTCCAAGTGTAGACATGAAAATATATTTCTTCTATGCCACCTGAAAACGAAAAATTTTGAAGACCAATCAAACTAAACAATAAAAAACAAATAAGAATAAAATAAACTATTACTACTAATAATAAAAACACTTGAAAATAATAAATTAAGCATAATAGAATAAATAAACTCCCAGAATGCACCACAAATTAGATTACCCTTTCTATCATAGCTCACATAATAATTATTGAGGAATACCCACCACATGAGAGTCTCTTGGGCTGATGATTGCGTCGGTGAGAAATTAACGGCTATAATGTACTGTTGACTCTATTCAAACTTAGATCTAGATATGCTCTATCACCAATACTGATCCCTCTTTCTTTATTTAAAAATATAATAAACAATATAACTAAATTATCAATTTACATGCACTACATGGATGGTAACAAAACACATCAGAAAAAAAACTAGATGGCAACTATAATAACAATGCTACGTGTGGTTTTTGAACAAATCCTGTAAGTAACGCCCAACAAAACTGCTGCAGTACCTACTTCCCATCTCAAAAACCATCCAAATAAAATGAACAAGACACGCAAGGTCCTGCAGTAAAAGTAAGGAAAAACTCATAAGAGAAGTTCTCTCCTGAACTCTTACACAAGGCCATGCTAGCATTGGTTGACCCTAGAAAGACTTACATAGAGGAGTTCTATGAGAACACAAGATGCCGTCTAGAGGATCTGATAGGTGTGATGGAGGATATAGTTGAATGGTGAGAGAGTCAGTATGACTTGATGATGAATATATATATATATATATATAATTATATATGTTTGGAATAAAATCTGACTGTATAAGACTACAGAGAAATAAGACACCTCCCCAAGGAGTGTCCTGTATATGACACTAAACAATCTCATAGAGAGGTTCCAGTAATGCTGGAGCTTTGGGGAATGCAGAGTATCCTTTCATTGCCATCGCTCCCAGGTCCACTCTGGCCCAGAGAGGTAGCACCTGATAAGGTTCCTATCTATTGGTTAAATAGAACTAAACTGAGTACTTATGCTAAACTGAATTATCTGAAATAAAAATGTTTTTACATTTAACTCTGTGTATTGTCCAGTCAGCTGCAGCTATAGAATACCCCAACTGCATCTCTGCAGAGGGGTAAGACCCCCCTCCCCCAACTAGTGTCTTGGAATAGACTCTAAACAATATGATAGTGAGGTTCCTGTATTGCTGGAGCTTTGAGGAATGCGGAGTACCCCTTCATTACGATTGCTCCCCAGTCCACTCTGGCCTGGAGTGGTAGCATCTGATAGGGTCCTATCTATAAGTCAAATAGAAGTAAACTGTGTACTTATGCTAAACTGAATTGTTTTAAATAGAACTGCTTTTGACAGTGAAACTGTAGTATACTAAACTGAGTTGTTCGAAATAGAACTGTTTTGACATTTAACAGTGTGTAAACAAAAACTATACTTATACTTAACTAAATTGTTTGAATTAGAACTGTTTGACTAAACTGAATTGCTTGAAATAGAAATGTTTTTGACAATTTAACTGTGTACTTATGCTAAACAGAATTGTTTAAAATAGAACTGATTATTTGTATAAAAATGAATTTGGCATTAAATAACCTACAAAGATTGATATGCCATAAAAGCCAAACAAACAAACAAACTGACTGTATAAGAAAAGGGAGAGAATAGAGAAAGAAACTGACATGTTTCACTATTTGGATAGATACATCTGAAAATTTAATGGAGTTGTCCTTACGGTGAAAAGATATTAATTTAATGTTCAGTAATGTCTGGGTTTTTTTTTTTTAGATAGATAAATATGAACAAATTGAGATAGAGATATATATATATATATACATAGACACTAAAAGTTAAGGTAACTAAAGGCAAATTATGGTTTCCTAAAAGAAAGCAAAATTTAAATGAAAATTAATTCATTTTTTGGTCTAATGATTTTGGTAGAAATGCTGATTAACTTGACCAATGAATGGCCCAAAATCCCTGGTCTTATATTTGGGTGGGTGTGTATATCCATTGATTTTTAAAAAAAATGATCACTTTAATCACAGTACTTTTTTGATTTTAAACAATCTTCTCCCATTCACCATCCCTATCAACACAATCTCAGAATCTTCTCCACATGGTCTCTATAATATTGGTTCAGCTTTTCTAATAAAGGTATTTCCATAAAAATTCTAGTATTTTTTCTTAATCTATGGAAGGTTTCAATATTAGGTTGACAAGAATATACATATGTGTGTGTGTGTGTGTGTGTGTGTGTATATATATATACACACAAATGACAGAAAGCAAAAGACAGTTAAGAAAATCCAGTTAACTTGTTTTACTAGTAGTGTATCATCAAAATCCCAGTGACTATATTACCAAAAATAAATCTACATTATAAGGGAGAGAATCATGATGATTTATATCGCATGCACAAATTTTTAATTTTTTCAAAATTCTAACTGTACCAATCAGTTTTATTGACAAGTCCCCTGCAGTCAAGTTGCATCCAGGTTTCTAGGGTATATACTCTTTTCTCACCAAATTAGTATTTATAGAATTTAGAATGCTAGAAGGTAGAAATAATTTGTACAAATAAATAAAATTGACTGACATAGCCAAAAATTACTTAGAAAAAAATTAAATAAAGCATTCATACACTCTACATAAATTATCATGATTCTCTCCCTTATAATGTAGATCCCAATTTTTTTAATGAATTCATTTGCATTCTGATGATGCTTGATCTCCAGTGAAACTATTTTTTCCTTTTTTGTTCCATCAGATTTGATTCCAAACTTGAGTCTCATATATGGGTCCAATGGCCAAGCAGGTAGAGTGTTCACTAATGGTCTAGTTCAATCCCAGGTCGAGTCTTAAAAAGACTCAAAAAATGGTACTTTATGCCTCCTTGCTTAACACTCAGCATTATAAGGTATGGATCAAGGATAAGTGGAGTAATCCAGGGGAAAGTAGTAGTGCCCTCCCCTAGACTCAGTTTAGTAGCTAATGAAAAGGAAGCCATCAGGTCGCCCTCTTTACTTTTTATATGAATATATATATATATATATATATATACTCTACCCCCCTAAAAAAAAATCCCTAGAATATAAACAAAATAATTGCTTCTATTTGAATTATCAATAACATTCCAAGAATGACCTATTATCAATTTCTTTTTCTTTTTTAAAACTCTCTGAATTAATTACAACATATATAACTAGAAACAATAAATTAATTATGACATTACAATAATGAAAAATATAAATTTAATGTTTAAATTTGACGGGAAATTTTTAAAATTTGAATTCTTAAATAGGTCGCTCAAATTTTTTAAAATTTTATTTCTCAGGTCATTTGGTTTGCAATAAAACCAACATTGCAGGTTAATGAGAAAGCCAAGGGGATAAAAAAAAAAAATCTCTCCTATCTGCAAATAAACTATCAACAAACCAACTGCTCTTTAAAAAGAATTTTTAAACAGGTTATTAAAAAATAAGGGAGGAGTCTGCATGGTGTAATGGCTACTGTACTGGAATGCAGGGGGTGTCCACATGGTGTAATAGTTAAAGTGCTAGACTGCGGAATCATAGTAAGAGAGTCTGAGCTCCAGTTGGGCTATTATGTTCCCTTTCAGACAAATACCCCTGGGAAAGGTATGAACCTCCTTATCCCTCCAGCTATAGGTTAAATAGTACAACTACTGTTCTTCTACAAGGATGGCTTTGCCATTAAATAACCTACAAAGGGTGATATGCCATTAAACAAATGTACTTGAATGAAGTAAGCGAGTTCAAACTCTAGTCACACTTTTACCTTCAATTTCAGACCAATACCATAGGGAAAGGTATGAACCCCACCTTATCTTACCAGCAATGGGTTAAATAGTATCATTACTGTTCTTCTACAAGAATTGCTTTGGCATTAAATAACCTACAAAGATTGATATGCCATTAAAGAAACAAAAGAAAATACAAAATAAGTTTGAAATAAAACTGATATTCATTTTTAGTCTCAATTATTCTTATAATCTGTTTTTAAAGCAAGATTTACAAATTAGCAACCACCATTTGGAAAAAAATTGCTACCTTTGTCAAGTTATATAGCAGGTTACACAAAATTTGTTTCAGATAAAATGTACAACTTGTTTTGGTGACACATTTAATATAGAACCCAGACATGGACAAATAAACAAACAGACAAATACTGCTGCTTTATATATGTGAAAGAGAGGAAGACAGTCTAAAAAACTGAAAGATGGAGTTTATAAGTTTGACATTTTTCTTTTATAGATATGTATGTGCAACAAATACACACACACACACATTTATATATTTACCTACCCCTCCACATATGCAGGATGTGACACAAAGTCTATTTTTAAGCAGAGTTTAACAGATTTGAATTTTCCTTCTTCTAGACCAGTTACTATACCAAAGTTAAAGAGCTCAGCCTGTCCTACTATTTACCCATAGCTGAAGGAAGAAAAGTTGGATTCATACTTTTGCCCAGGATATTAGTGCCACATAAAATGCAAACAGTCTCATCTAGGTTTGAACTTTGGTCATCATGTTCATTTCCTAAGATGGTAATCATTACACCACAAATAGCTTATATATATATATATATATATATATATATATATATTTTTTTTTTTGGCAGCATTTCTTCGTTAATACAAATTTCATTAAACAAAATAGACATCTTCTGTCTACATATTTTCTTCAGGATCCGTTCGTATTCCCGTATTGCTTTTATCATATTCGGGGGGAATTGATTTATGTATTGTCCAGAGTTGTATGTATCCCTAGTACTTTCTGCCCGACTTTGGGCCATCATCAGGGGAGGATCTATTACAAAAGTGATGTAACTTTTGTTTTTGCATATTACTACTATGTAAGAGCATCTTTACCGTTGAGGATTATAGCGTTTGCTTTTAAATGGGTTTCTATAAATAGTGTCATTAGCTAAAGACATTTAAGTACATTAGCACTCATTTGAAAATTAATTCTATTCTCAACGGTAAAGACGCTCTTACAGAGTAGTAATATGCAAAAACAAAAGTTACATCACTTTTGTAATAGATCCTCCCCTGATGATGGCCCAAAGTCGGGCAGAAAGTACTAGGGATACATACAACTATGGACAATACATAAATCAATTCCCGCCGAATATGATAAAAGCAATACGGGAATATGAACGGATCCAGAAGAAAATATGTCGACAGAAGATATGTATTATGTTTAATGAAATTCGTATATATATATATATATATATAAACATGTTAGGTTAAGGATCATGGATTATTTCCTTTTCAAAATCTTCACGTGAAGCCATTCAAGTCTTCTTGTTATTTTTCTTATGTCTGGGTCAAGATGGTGAAGAAAGTACCCCATACTAGCCCAAGCGCTTTCGACCATTTCACTGGTCATCTTTGGGGGTCGCGTTAGATTGTTTGTTGCTGTGAGTTTTATTTATATTTATTTGGAGTGTTTTTTGGGAGTTTTTTTTTTTTTTTTCATGGGGTTCACCATCTTCACCCAGACATGAGAAAAATAACAAGAAGATTCAAACATCTTCACTTAAAAATGCTGAAAAAGAAACAATCTATGGTCTTTAACAGAACATGTTTAGATAACGACTTGCTGTCTAAGTATACAATATATATGTATATATACTGTTGTAATTTGGTTCTTGAATTTTAAAAAACTGGAAGTATCAGTTCTGCCATTGTGTACAGTAAATGAAAGTATTGATTCTACCATTGTTATTTGATGATAGAAGGGTGGCCAGACTCTTTCTCTCTCTCTCTCTCTCATCTGACCAGAGTTTATTGCAGTTACCTTCCTGAGCAATTGTGACATATACATATATATCATCATGTCACACTGCCAGAACAGATATCCCAAACTCTTCTTGCCATTTGTCTCTATCATCCTTCACTTCTGGCAGGTCTTTTAGAATACATCTTGTATCCGTGCAATGCTGTTGTAGATCAAGTTCTAGCAGGTCGTCCAACACTTGCTCATCCTTGTGAAGGGGTCCATCAGAGAACATTGCTTATGAGTTTGCCTTTACTTCTCCAGCAGTGTTTTGCACATCTTGTTTGGATGGTTTTGAAATGGGTTTTGTGGGATGTTGCATCTAGGAGTTGTTCAATATAGCTCATATCAATCTTGTGCAGTTGCCAGCAAGCTTTTTCTCTATACACTTAGTCAATGTCCATGTGGTGCATCCATATATATAAAACCTAAAAAATATTATATCATTATGAACAGTAGATTATGCACTCCTCAGAAAACTTCTATCCCAGTTGGCTGGGGCTGTAGAATACACTGACTGCATCTTTGCAGAGGAGTAAAACCCTGCCAATAAGTGTCCTGGACATGATATTAAACAATCTTATGGTCAGGCTCCAGTCTTGGAGCTTTAGAAAAAGTGGAGTACCCCTTTGATTGCCATAGCTTCCAGGTCCACTCTGGCCAGGAGTGGTAGCACCTGATAGGCTCCTATCTATGGGTCAAAAAGTAATGTTGGACTTTTAAACTGTAGGCAAACAAATGACTTATGCAAAGTTGAATTGTTAGAAATAGAGCTGTTTGATCATTTAACTGTATGTAAACAAATGACTGATGATTAATTGAATTGTTGGTGATACATAACAATACTTGGAACCATTTAACTGTGTGCAAACTAATGAGTAAAGCTTAATAGAATTATTCATGTTAAATAACAATATTTGAAACTCTTTAACAGTGAATCTAGAGTGAATTATTTGTATAAGATAACAATACTTGGAAGCATTAAACTGTATGCAAATGACCGTAAATACCAACTATTTTAACTGTGAGTAAATAAAACTATTGGTGTATTATAGAATGTTTGAAACCATTTAACTGTGTGCCAACAAATGTGCTCTAGCTTGTTTAAAATGTTATAGACAAACTATTCACTTACAAATATATACTCAGTATATATGTATAAAGAAGACAGTGGCATTAAATAACTGTCAAATGTTGATATGCCATAAAACTAATCAGAAAACTTCAAGTAATGGACTTCTTATGTTCATAATTTTAATATTTTTCTACCTTACAAAAATTGAGCACTTTTTATGCAAACTTTGCTTACTTGCATTTCTTTTTTTGTTATCATATTATACACACACACGCACACACACACGTCTCTGTATGTGTGTGTGTATGTGTATGTGTATCTGTGCAACAGTGAGACATGATATCTGGAGATAAAGACATACAGGTAAATCCTATATGATTATATATAATTGTATTTTCTTCTATAATTTGTATATAGGGTGGCACAAAAGTCACTGAGCATTTTGAAAAAATTTAATTCTGTGATGCTAAAAAAGGAGAGGTTTTTAGGGACATCATATTCCTGAATTAGTTCAAAGTAATTTACAAGAGTCAAAATATAGTATAATTAAAATGAAAAGTTTCTTTATCATTTTCTTTATTCAAAACTTGTTCAATTTTTAAAATCATAAGTGACTTTTGCACCACTCTGTATGTTATTATTAACATAACTACATAGACATATGTATACAAACAGAACATGAGAAAGAACACACACACACACACACACACACACAAATATATATATATATATATATATATATATTATCCAATAAGTGCACACACATTCATACAACCATAAGTAACTTATGTGTGTGGTGGGGTGGCGATGAAAAATATAATTATATTTCATTTTTTTTCTCTTCTTTTATGAAGATATAACTTTTTTCAAAAGACTAATATTAAGAAATATCCATGGGCTGTTGTACAAGTCAATTAATTCTAAGATTTGAAATACCATTAATGCCATTTTTCAATAAAGGCCATGTCTCATCTATATATCATTTGCAATAGAAGGACAATTACGTTATATGTAAAATTTTATCCATTATCAATGGCTACTTTTAAGCTCCCCCACACGTGTGTATGTGCATCTATCCATACATTTCTCCACACACGAGTCTGTGTGCGTGTGCAATCTCTTTGCTTCGTATTAACTTTGCCACTGCTATAGAAATGTCTGCTCTTAATTTCAGTTCATAATAGCTATTAGGAGACATTGACTGAGTTGAGCCATTACTCCAGCTTCATGGACAACTGATCTTTCATGGCTCAAGTATTCACAACTTTAGCACTCACTTCAACAAGAGGTCATTGAAGAGATTCACAGAGCTCTCGCTTTAAACTTGTTAATTTCTTCCCATTTTATGATTTATTCTATAGCAGACAAAAAGTCTCAAACTTAAAATACATGAGTAAAAAAAACTTAAGTTTTATAAAAACTTTTTGTTGTTTGAGTCAAAAGTTTCCAAGGGACTATTCACAAAAAAAAAAAGATGATTAACATGCTCATCTCAATGGCTATTTTGGTTCTTGCTTTCAAACCATGCAGATATGTCTCAGGCCAAAGTTGGCTTTATCTATAAAATATGTAAAACTATTCTTGAATGCAGCTCTTACTATTGAGAGAAGTAGGCTGGTTTCAAAAGCTATTGATAGTTAGTTGCTTTTTTTGTGATCTCTATGCCTGAGTTGGATTTATCTATTTGGTATCTAAAATTATTTTGAATGCAGTACTTACAATTGAGAGAAAATATGCTAATCTCACGAGCTATTGAAAGAGAGATCTTTTTTTTTTCTTTTTTTTTTTTTTTGGTGACCCCTTGAAATGTGATCTTGTGCCTTTGATACATTTATGCATTAGGTATCTAAAATTATTTGGCATGCAGTTGTGGGGTTTGAAAGGTTTTTAGCATCGAGGTTACCAATGTGGGGTTTAAAATTTTTATGAAGTCAGCGGCTAAGGGCAAGACTGTCTTGCCGTAAGATATCTGACTCCATATTTTGGTTATTTAGTTTTACCCCACGTTGACTTGGCCGGTGCAATGCCTTGCCCAAAGAAGGTCCATAAGAAACATAAAAAGGGAAAGATAGAAACAGACAAGAGACGAAAAACTTTTCTTTCAGACTTTCCTTTATTTACCTGGTGAATGGACTAACCAACGCTATGTCTAAAGACATAGCGTGGTGCCCAAAACACCAGATAGTAAAAACGGTGTTGTCAGTTCAACGTCACTACCCGAAAAGAGAGCGGTTCACAGAAAACCTGAGTATTTATCTCTCTCTACCGGCTCCAAATTCGCCACTCCAAAATTCTTCTAATTTTGGCGCGACCGCTTCTCATTGGCTACTTTACATTTTATTATTTTTCTTTTTCTTGATTTTAACCGGATGGATGCGTGGAGCCTTATGCGTGGCGACGCATTTATACATTTTGTATCAGGCAGCCGACGAGTCAACATCCAGTTGGGAGTTCTTTGGTAATTCCTAAATCGCCACACAGTACTTACAATTGATGGAGAATATGCTAATCTCAAAAGCTATTGAAAGAGAGATCATTTTTTTAGTGACCCTTTTGAATGTGACCTTGTGCCTGAATTGGATTTATCTCTTTGGTATCTAAAATCATTTTGAAAACAGGTAGTAATTATAATTGAGGGAAAATATGCTAATCTTAAAAGCTATTGAAACAGAGATGATTTTTTTGTCCCTTTAAAATCTTGTGCCTGAATTGGATTTATCGCTTATGCATCTAAAATTATTTTGAATGTAGTACTTATAGGTAAAAAGTAAAGTTGACAACCCTGGTTGAGGGCGACCAGAAGGCTCCCTTTTCAATAGCTTCTACACCGAGATCTAGGGGAGGGTACTACTCCTTTCCCTGGATTGCTCCACTTTACCCTCGATACGTACCTTATATTGCTGAGTGTTAAGCAAGGAGGTATCAAGTACCATTTTTAAAGTCTTTGGTATGACGTGACCTGTGATTGAACCCAGGTCTCCCAGATCATTGGCGAACACCCTACCCACTGGGTGAGGAAAAATATGCTAATCTCAAAAGCTGTTGAAAGAGAGATCATTTTTTATGATTTCTCTGTCAAATTTGCTCTTGTCCCAGAGTTTTCTTGATCTAAAATCATTTTGAAAGTAGAAGACCTTGAATAGAGTGTACATTTCATAGAAGAAACTCATTTTCCTTAGTTCAAATTATTTGATCAGTTCCAGTAGAACTAACTGGCACAAAAGAACGTCTGCATGAATGCTTTGCTGTCAGTATTTACATATACATTTCTCTACCAAATGTAAATCAGCATCTATAGAATTATACACAGTAATATCACTTGTAATGTGTTATGCCTTTCTTTACTTGAGGGGTATGATCAAAAAGTATCACGACTGAATCTCGAAAGTTTTTTTTAAAGAAAATTCAAATTAAGGTGTTTTCATAGAGGATCAACTTATAAAGTGAAGATACTTAGACCAGTCAATGCCAATTCAAAAAAATTATGAAGCCAGTTTTTTGCAAAACACAGCATTATGAGAATGTACCTCCCTCCATATTCATCAGACATAGCTTCATGTGACTTTTTTGTTTCCTAACCAGAAAATTCATCTCAAGTCTAAGATTTAAGATAGAGGAGGGCATTAAAAAAGTACAACAGTGCAGCTTTCCCCCATATTAAAATAGGAATTTGAGAGGTCCTTTGACTAAAGGAAAATTCACTGGAATAAGTGTGTTAAATTGTAAGAGGACTATTTTTGAGAAAAATAATGTTCAACTCTTGGTTCATTTCTGTCTTAAGAAATATTGCTTCAGACATATTAACAAATTAAAAAAGATAGATATATCCTTTAATTATGCCAGGCATGGTCTTTTTTATTTAAAGAGAATTGGTATATATATATACATATATAATGATGTTTAGGACTCGATATTTTAGTTTCTTTGTTTATCTGTTTTTTTATGATGAAGTGTAAAATCTTAGAACTTTGCCTGTCACTTCCCAGCCCTTCTGCCTTGGTGCAGTATAAAATATCTGTACTCTGATAAATATAATTTTCACAGGTACTAATACAATAATCTGCCCCATAAAAGAAGTGCTGATCCATACATCAATAACACCTTCTTTACTCTGGGAACTATGGTTATATATATATATATATATATATATATATATATAAAGATTTTGATAATAACAGTTGCCATTACGCTTAAATGTATAATAAAAACAACTGTTATTTTCCAAACAAATTTATATGAACAAATATGAAAAAGTACAAGTTCTTCAGAGGATGACCCTATCAGCTAAGGCTGTAGAATACACTGACTGCATTTCTGCAGAGGGGTAAGACTCCACCAATGAGTGTTCTAGCAATGACACCAAACAATCTGATGGTGAGGCTCCAGTAATGCTGGAGCTTTAGGGAATGCAAAGTACCCCCTCGTTGGCATTGCTCCCAGGTCTACTCTGTCCTAAAGTGGTAGCACCTCATAGGGTCTTATCTGTGGGTTAAATAGAACTAAACTGTGTACTTATGTTAAACTGAATTGTTAGAAATAGACCTGTTTTTGACATTTAAACTGTGTGTAAACAAAACTGTACTTATACTAGACTTACGGGGTGCATATGATAAGTTTCTACACTTTTTTTGTATGGGTACTTTTATTGATATTACACACATGAAACTCTTGTCCCCTTTGAATAATCTCCTCTGGCTTCCATGCACTTGTTGTACTGTTCCAACAATTTCTGTAGTCTGTGTGAGTGTGTCAATGACCTTCGTCACAGCCTCTTTCATCTCCTCAATTGTCTCATAACAACAGTCTCTGAGCTAAAGGAATAACCAAAAGTCACAGGGAGCAAGGTCTGGACTATAGGGAGGGTGAGGAACTGTCTTGATGCCCATCTTGGTCAAATAGTCTGTGAAAAAGATGGAGTTGTGGACTGGTGTATTGTCCTGGTGGAAATGCCACTGACCCGATTTCAAGAGTGCTGGCCTCTTCCAACGGAATCTCTTCCTGAACTTCCTTAAAACCTCAACATAGTAACCCTATCCCTAACCCTAACCCTTTGGCCAATCAACTGTGGTGTATTGACTTCTTTACTTCTACCACACCTCTCATTATCCCTCACAGACTCCCTGGCTTTCTTGAATCTCTTATACCACTCAAAAATTGATGCTCGATTCATGCAAGATGCTCCAAAAGCAGTCTGAAGCATTCCATACGGTTCTGTGGCATTTTTTTCAAGTTTAAAACAGAATTTTATTGCATATCATTCTTCTAAAGTGTCAGATTGCATTTTTGGAATTCACCAGCTGTGACAATCAGGCTTTAGTTGGGTGTATTCCAATTGCTGCTGTAGCTGTTCATTTGAACCTGAAATCATAAAAATTGGTCAGTCATCTCATATGATGTATAGCAAAAACATACTGAATTTTCAAGAGTCTACGACAATTTTAAATGCCCATACAAAAAAAGTCTGGAAATTTATCATATCCACCTTGTAATTGTTTGAAACTTTTATCAAATTGACTTAATTTGGTGTTAAATGACCCAAAAAAGATTGATACAGTGTAAAACCAAACCAAACAACCAACTGATTTTCAGAGGATGAGTTTATTTATAGTTTGAATCATTTGTTGTTCAAGATTTTGGTTTTTAAAGTTTCATCTGTGCATATGTGTTTTTGAATTAAAAATTAAATTTGAAAATTCATATACCCTGATGAAGGTTTAAAAACCACAATGTTTAACTTTGGCAAATGATTCAAAAGATGAATAAAATAACCTTCCTTTTGTACATTTTCATACAGTCAGATTTATTTCCAGTTTTCTCATTTATACATTTATATTCATGTGTGACAGGGTGGCATGATCATTACTGGCAAGAATCCTGGAATCATTGTTCAAAGGAGAGAATCCCTATGGCATCGTGCTGGACTGCTACATTGAAGCAATCACGTTCAAACTCCTGTCAAGCTATCAATTTCTCTTTCAGACTATTACTCCTGGGATATTCCACTATATATATATATATATATATATATATATATATATATGTAAGTGCTCATGGTTTAATGTTTGTTTAGGTTTATGGCTCATCTACCTTTGATGGTAATTTAATCCCAAATCCATTTCTATACAAATAATCAGTTCTATTTCAAACAATTCAGATTGACATAAGTATACAGTTTAATTGTCAAAAACATTTCTATTTTAAGCTATTCAGTTTAGTCAAACAAATTAGTTTAGCATAAAAAAACAGTTTCATTTCAAACAATTCAGTTTAGCATAAGTATGCAGTTTAAATGTCAAAACAGTCCTATTTCAAACAATTCATTTTAACATAAAAACGCAGTTTAGTTTATTTGACCCATAGATAGGACCCTATCTGGTGCTACCACTTTGAGCCAGAGTGAACCTGAGAGCAGTGGCAATGAAGGGGTACTCCACATTCCCCCAAAGCTCCAGCATTACTGGAACCTCATCATCAGCTTGTTTAGTGTCATATCAGGACACTCGTTAGTTGGGGGGGGGGTCTTACCCCTCTGCAGAGACACAGTCAGTGTATTCTACAGTCCCAGCCAACTGGGCAACATGGTTTAATGTTTATCATTATAGGAAAGAACACAGTGACCAGAATTCAAACCCTGGACAAGGCTGTTTGTATTTCCTATCATGCTAATAACCTTCAGAAAGATATGAATCCAACTAAGCTATGGGTAAATAGTAGAGCAGAATGGGCTCTTTAAAGTTGGTATGGTTATTGATCTAGGAGAAGGAAAACTGTGAATTTAAACCTGTTAAACTCTCCCTGAAAAACTAACCTTGTGTCTCATTCTGCTCATGCTGAGGGGTTGGGTAAATAGATATATAAATATATAGCGTCATTGTAAAGGCTTTGAGCAATTTCTTTTAATTATAATCTTGGTTATATATGATAAAATTAATCAATAAAAAGTATAAGTGAAATAATTTTTATTATGTTATTACTGTGTTTCTTAATTTTGTCTTGAGCTTCCACACTTTTTCTCAAGTGCTTTGTCTTTCAGACTGTGTGTTGAGCTCTCTTTATCATTTATAAATGTAGCAAACTACATTATCATATATATATATATATGCACACAGCCTACCTATTTATAATATAAATTATATGGGTTTAAAGATACTGTTTCAATAAAATGTAGTACAAATACACACACACTCATTTATATATATATATATATATATATATATATCCATCCCATCAACTTGTTTTATATATTTATGCATATTATTTGGGTTTGAAGACAGTTTCATTTGTATGAAAATTCATATATATATTTAATTACATGAGTTTTCTTAGTTTTTGTTGATTTTTTTTTCATTTTGCCAGGTTGAGTGAGTTGTACATTATTTGAGTTTAAGATATATGAAAAAGTTAAATATCATTTAGGTATAAAATGTGAACTTGGTGTGATCTTGAATATCCCAAAAAAGTAGTTTCTAAACCTAGACATCTTGGCTCGGCAGCAAATAGATATTTTAAAATCTTAATCAATGGTCTAATTATCAAGATCATTAACAGAAACTTTTCTTCTTTATATTTCTCTTAATGATGAGATTTTTTTTTGCTCAATTCTTCTTCCATAAGTTTCTATGAATTTTTTTCTGTCCTTTTTTTTTACCACAGCAATGACTCCAAATAAAGGAAAAAAGTTAAAAAGACATAAAGAGAATAAAAATGTCCAAAACAAAAATACTTGTTAATATATCTTCTGCATTTCTCTCTTGAGTGACCAAATAAGCAATTCAAAGAATTGTTAATAGTACCTCATTTTCTTTTACTTTTTCTTTGTCTTCTGTTGGTAGAAAATAATAAAATCAAAAAGCATCATTTGCCTCTTGGCCTGATTTGCTCATTAACCATATCCTATTAGTGTCTCTCTCTCTCTCTCTCTCTCTCTCTCTCTCTCTCTCTCTCTCTCTCTCTCTCTTTACATTTATTTCTTATTGATTTCTAATTAATCTCCCATCTTTCATTATTCTCGCTTCATTTTCAGCAACAGGACAGATATTCTTTGAAATTGTTTCCATAAAGAAAGTTTTACCATTACTATTTTAATTTGAATTTTATCCATCTTACTTTTATTGTTTTTTATGACAACACTCTTGATGGATATACTCTCTCTTATAGCTCTTATTTTAAATCCGTTTTTTTTTCAATTTTTCTTCATACCAATACTTCCTTATTGCTATTATTTTATAAATAACAGATATCATCATCATTTTATAAATAACACATATCATCATCATTTTATAAATAACACATATCATCATCATTTTATAAATAACACATATCATCATCATTTTATAAAAAACACATATCATCATCATTTTATAAAAAACACATATCATCATCATTTTATAAATAACACATACCATCATCATTTTATAAATAAGACATATCATCATCATTTTATAAATAACACATATCATCATCATTTTATAAAAAACACATATCATCATCATTTTATAAATAACACATATCATCATCATTTTATAAATAACACATATCATCATCATTTTATAAATAACACATACCATCATCATTTTATAAATAACACATATCATCATCATTTTATAAAAAACACATATCATCATCATTTTATAAATAACACATATCATCATCATTTTATAAATAACACATATCATCATCATTTTATAAATAACACATATCATCATCATCAAGGTGTGCTGACATCATAGATTTTTTTGACTCTCTCTCACCATCCATCCCTATTAACCATTGCACTTGGCAATTCCTCTAAATGGCAGCCAGTATCCACACAAAGCTGACGAATGTATGTTTTTGCTGGTCACCAAACACTGGTGTGTCCATAAGTAGAAGTCCATAGGAGACTGTCACAGATAAGTTCATCCTTACTTCTCCAGCAGTGCCCAGTATATCTTCTTCATCATATTTGAATGGTTTGTATGATGGGAGATAAGTGTCCATACAATTGCAAATTTGTGGGGTGCAGCTCTCCCAAAGTTTTACCATCACTATTTTAATTTGTGTTTTATTCATCTTACTTTCACAACACTCTGGATGGATATACTCTTATTTTATATCAAACTTCCATCAAGTTTATTACTGTTTCTTTTCATACCGATACTTCATTATTACAATTATCTTATAACTAATATCTATTTGAGAAGATGAAATGTTCTCCGATTTATATCATGAAGATAATTTTTGTAATGTATCTAATTAGAGACCAAAATTATTAAAATTGCTTCACTATAAAATAATCCGACAACAGTTGATATATTATGATACCAAACAACCAACCATTACTAATTTTACACCATCTTATCAATATTGCTTTATATTCTATCTTATTATTGTGGCATTTGGTCATAAAAATCTAGCTTTATACATTATTACTATTCTTTTCTTGTCAATCTTATTCCATCTTCTATTGTCTGTGTTGATTCCTTCTTCCTTTTTACTTTTATTTTATTAAGTTTTAAATCCATCTTATTTTTGTTGCCTTTTATCATAAAAATCTTGATTGAAAATATTATATTATTATTATCACAAATTATTTAACTAAATAAAACAAGGCACTCAGAATGAAAGACAAGAAGAATATAGAATGATTACAGATTTTTGAAGTCCTTCATAATTCTCATTCTTTATGACTGAAAAGCTTAGACAAAATTCTTTAAAAGCTCAGATGTTCATATATTGTGAGTAGCAAGGTTATTCAGCAACATCTGGGCAAAAATTGTTATTTTATTTCAATGACACTGAAAATATCAAAGATAAAAAGATAAAATTTACTTGCTTCTTGGTTGAGATTGATGGTATCTGAATATTATTAGTTCAGTGTTATGGAGTGGAAAATGTATGCAAAAGTCACTGTGAATTCTAACAAATACTCACACATATGGCCTGTGGGCCAAATTATATTGAAAGCAGTGGTTTTCATCTTATTCCCAAATGTCAAGGTTTGTCACTATCAGCGTGTGACAGCATAGAAATTGTAAGCAACTTGTGGTTTTGAAATTATTCTCAGAAATGCTTAGTAAATAAATGTTTGATTTGGTTTCTTTGTTTAATGGAATATCAACCTTCATGAGTTATTTAAGGCCAAAGCCATCCTTGAAGAAAAACTGTAGTGGTACAATTTAACCCATAGCTGTGGAGATAAAGAGGTTCATACCTTTCATAAGGGTATTAGCCTAAAAGTGAATGTAATTGTGAGACTTGAGTTTTAACTTGCTTTCTGTGATGTTGCAGTTCAGCTCATTAGCCAGTACATCAAAAGATTTCTTCCCAGTAAATATTGCACAGTCGGCTGGGGCTGTAGAATACACTAACTGCATCTTTGCAGAGGGGTAAGACCTCTCGAGTGTCCTGGATATGACACTAAACAATCTCATAGTGAGGTTTCAGTAATTCTGGAGCTTTGAGGAATGTGGAGCACCCCTTCATTGCCATCACTCCCAGGTCTATTCTGGCCCAAAGTGGTAGCACCTCATAGGGTCCTATCTATGGGTCAAATAGAATTGAACTTTATACTAAACTGAGCAGCTCGAAATAGAACTGTTTTTACATTTGAACTGAGTACTTATGCTAAACTGAATTGTTTGAATAAGAACTGTTTGACTAAACTGAATTGTTTGAAATAGAACTGTTTTGACATTGAAACTGTGTACTTATGCTAAGCTGAATTTGAAATAGAACTGTTTTTGCATGCTAATCTGAATTGTTTGAAATGAAACTGTTTATGACATTTAACTGTGTGTAAACAAAATCTATACTTATACTCAACTAAATTGGTTGAATTAAAATTGTTCAACTAAACTGAATAGCTTGAAATAGAAATGTTTTTGACAATTAAACTGTGTACTTATGCTAAACTGAATTGTTTGAAATAGAACTGATTATTTATGTAAAAAATGGATTTGGCATTAAATAACCTACAAAGGTTGATATGCCATAAAACCCAAACAACCAACAAAAATCCCTGTAAATAAATGAATATATACTCCCTAAATATTAACAAACTAATTCCAAACTGGTGGTATTCACAAATTTATTCATAAATATTTGACACTTGTTTTAGTGATCCCATCTTTACAAGAAATAGATATATTTTTAAGTTATGAGAAGCCCCAATTAAAGATCCCTTTTGTGCCATTACTCTCGGGTCCACTTAGACTCAGAGTAGTAGAACTTGTTAGGATCCCATCTATGAGTCAAACAGAACTGTTCAATCTTTTGTAGGGATTATAATTGATATTAAATAGAATTTTTAGTGTTAACTAGCAATACTTAAAAATATTTAACTGTGTACAAACAATAAATAATAACTTCTGAAACCATTTAACTGTGGGCAAACAAATGATTTATACTGAATAGAATTTGTTGTATTAGATAGTAATACTTGAATCCATTTAACTGTGGGCAAATAACTGATTAATATTGAATATAATTATTTATGTTAGATATCTATGTTTAAAATCACCTGTGTGAACAAGAGGGAATTATCTCCCTCTGTTCCAAATTGTATAAATGAAGAGCCAGCCGTATATAAGTAGAAATGCAAATGAGACCGTGAACATTGGATTGACATATACCACTCAAATTTTATCTATATTTTAAAGGGCACTGCAAACAGAAGCGGACCCAGGTGAGTGGGAAAGCATGTTTATTTAGGTAGACAGATTTGTCACCTCTAATAAGTTTTACACACAAACATTCGCAAGCAAGTAGTTTACAAAAGACAGCTTACCCATGCTGGATGATCCAATACTCAAATTGTTGAGTATCAAGACTCTGGAGGAAATACTTGTCAAAAAATCCCCAGTCTCACCTCCATCGCTTGCCAACCATGCAAAAATACTGACTGCAAAGCTGCACCAAATCCTGTACAAACTAAACTGGGCCATATTTTCAAAAATTATAAACTACACACTTATACAGTCAAACATAGGTATAAAGTTGCATTTTACAAAACTGTCCAGAACTCTATTATCACCACCTATGCTGATTTTTCAACACCGACCCCAGTAAACTACTTGATAAGCTAGAAGTTTTGATGATAGACATAGAATCCCATGGTGCATAGGATTTTGTTTTCTTCTATTTCACAAAGCAAGAACATGTCAAATCAAAAATATTTGATTGGTTTAAGATTAGGTGCATGAGATTGTAATTTCATATGTCTCAACTGTGATCAGGAAGTTATCCAGTATATACGTCAAAGATCAATTCATTTGGGGTATAGCGAATGATATGCTACAAGTGAATATGTTGTTTAAGGCAGGGTCACTGAAAGTCCTTTAACAATGTGAACTACGCGAGAGCATTAGTAAGGTCCATACAAGATTAAAATAAGATGTCATGCATCTTGGACATAATGGCACTTCAAATGTCAACAAACTGATGACAAAAATGGGCACAAAATACAGAGCAAACAATGAACATCAGTGGTCTCTGTCCTACTTGCAAAAGTGTGCCATTCGTAAGTTATGAATCAACAACGTACCATAAAGAGCAATGATGACGAAGAAACCACTGGATGACCTCATTGCACATGAAACACTTAATCTAGAAACTAACACCCACATGTCAAGCAATGGCAACAGTCACAAAGAAGTAGAAGCAATATTAATTCCATTCTCCCCACATCTAAATCCAAAATGAACTAAGGAGATACTCAATGCCTGCAGGGTCAGGTTCAAAATAGACTCTGTTAGTAATGTCCCCATATAATTTAGGAAACCAAAACACCAACAAAAGATGGGAGTCTTCAGAAAGGTAATACAGTAGCAATACAAAATCAGCTCAACCACTGGTGGAACATTACAGGCCAAGAGATTACAGTCCTTCTTGATCAGCAATACGGAATCAGAGTTACACTTAGAAATCACCATTTCCTGAGGAAGATGGAATCTCAAGCCATGCCAGCTCCCATACTAAGTGCACTGCCAGAGCTAATAGGCTCTACCAGTGATCTTCCAGTCACACATTTCAGTTCCCCAAACCCTACCAGTAATGACACCCATACATCAGTTGGACACCCCACTAGAAGCACTAAGATATCAATATGACCTTGGTATACATAACACTTATCATTAGGAATTCCTCAAGTCCTATCCAGACAACTCTCCCATAACATTGTGGTCCTTAAAGAACTGTCTGCTCCTCATAGGGCCTTGCCAGCATTCTGGGTTGTGAAAGGAGAAATGTAGGAACAAGGAATTATCTCCCTTGTCCCAGTTTGTAAAAATACAAATGAGACCTCAACTATTGGACGGACATACATCACTTGAATTTTTACCACATACTTGGATTACCAATATTCTACAAAAACCTCTTCAGAAACAACTACACAAAAGATGTAAATATGAATGATATTCTTTAATCTCTTGGGATAAAATAACCCTAGATGGGTTGAGATACCATTAAAATCAATTGACAACCTATTAAAAATCATAAGATTGTAGTTTTGTATCTGGCCAAAATATACTTCCGTGTGTAGATGCATCTGTTTTATCTTTGTTGCGTTCATTACTTTTTATAGTAAAGCACAATAAGGCAGGATTAGCATGAATTTTATGATTGTAGCAAATGGAGATGGCAACCGGAGTCCAAATACTGGATGAGGCTGATTGTATTTCACTTTGTGCTAATGCCCAAGGGAAAAGCATGAATCCTTCTCTTCTTCCTCAGATATGAGTAAATAAGAGGGAAGACTGGGTTATTTAGCCTTGATTAGGCAACCAATATAAGAGAAGGAAAACTCTGAATTCAAGCCAGATTTCATGTCTTTCTAATGGTATTACTGTAAAGTGAAGATAAACAGCACCACCTAAACTTAAAATCAGTTCTTTTGTCATTAATAACAGGGAGAAATGGATTCATGTCTTTCTAATTGTATTACTGTTAAGTGAAGATAAACAGCATCACCTAAACTTCAAATCAGTTCTTTTGTCATTAATAACAGGGAGAAGTGGATTCATGTCTTTCTAATTCTATTACTGTTAAGTGAAGATGAACAGCATAAGTTAAACTTGAAATCAATTCTATTGTTATAAAATACCAGAAGTAAGTTCATGTCTTCAGATCAGTTTTCTTATGCATGCCGGTTACTTTTAAACCATCTTACATCTCTATAAACTTTTCTAAGCTTTGATATAATATCATATCTGTACAGCCAATAAAATCCTTCTTGTGATTCTCCTCATCATTTCTTTATTGTATTGCATTGCATAAGAAATCCATTAGGGTTAGTTAAATGTTTAATATGTGTTCACCTTTCCCACAGTTTTCTGGTAGATGAAGGAAAAAAAATACCAATCAATAAATAAAGTACTCACTGTTATTTTACTAGTTGAATGTCAATTGGTTTCCCTTTTCTTTTCTTTTTTTCAAACAGGATTGCTAGGATAAATATATTCAGTCTTCTTAAC
This sequence comes from Sepioteuthis lessoniana, assembly GCA_963585895.1. Lineage (NCBI taxonomy): Eukaryota > Metazoa > Mollusca > Cephalopoda > Myopsida > Loliginidae > Sepioteuthis > Sepioteuthis lessoniana. Next base: position 57,648,048 of record OY757913.1, read on the forward strand.
TTGATATAAAATAATAGTCTTCTTCTTCAACCCAACTCCTCTTTCCATTCCACCTTTCTTTGTTTCTTTTCTTCTCTGCCATTGCATCAGAACTCCATTAAGAATAATTCTGTGGTTCTCTGCCCACATGTTCTACAAGTTGAACAAACAAATCATCTCAGGTTCATTGCCTCACACAAGACGGCCACACCTCTAAGCCATAAATGACATCAATTTTACCTTATACATATTTCTCAAACTTATTTGCAATTTGGGCAGAATTCCTGCTTTTCCTCTTAACTAGACGTGTGTGTTCTACAGATTATTATATGAATAGCTTCTTTTTTTATTTCTATTTCTCAGAAGACTTTTTCCCAGGTAATATATTTGTATAAATCATAACAGTTGTTAATGTTGTTTAGGCTCTTCTGAACAGTGCAAATACAAAAGACAATGGCATCCAATTGTGTCTTATACATATCCTCAGCTATTTCTAATCAGATAAAGATATTTTTCTTTTCTCATACAACTTGATTCAGTCACAAACTAAAAAGACATTTATTTTTATTGCTCAAGGCTTCTTCCTGAACTATAAATTTTAGACCCAGTCAAGGTTGCCAATAGGAGTAACATTTTTACCCAGTCCTTTTCGCAGGGCTTAGAATATGCCAATTTTATCTCCCTGCAGAGAGGAAAGACCATTCCAAAAAGAGTTATCTGGTAGTGAGGCTCCAGATCTAGAGAAGTGTGACATACTCATTCATTGCCATTATTATCAAATGCACTCTGACCTGGAGCAGTAGTACCTGTTAAGGCTCATTCTATGGGTTAAATAAATCAGTTTGAAAATTATTTGTATTAGACAGGAATACTTGATACTATTCAAGTATGGGTAAATTATTCGTATTAAGAATAGTTACTCAAAACTAAAATTGTTTACAAAGGATTATAATTTACTTGAAACCATATACATTTACCCAATCCCTCTGCCACTGGCAGGATGTGACACAGGGTCAATTTTTCTGCTGAGTTCAGTAGGTTTTCCTTATCATAGACTGGTTTCTTAACCAAGACTAAGGAACTCAGTCTTTCCTACAGCTTAGCCATAGTTGGTTGGGAGAACATGGATTCAAGTCTTTCCCAAAATCATTAGGACAAAGTGCAAACAGCCTTGTCCAGGATTTGACCCCAGGTCATAACTTCCACTTTCTTTGAAGTGATAAGCATGCCTTGAAACTATATAACTTAATGAAAACAAATGATTACTTGAAACTGCAGAATGTATAAATTATTAGTATTAGATAGGAATACTTGAAACTGTTATATTTAGTGTATGGTGGCAAGGAAAAGACAAACACAAGTTGAAGGTTTTAAACAATTATATTAACAAAGAAGGAAACACAAGGTGATAAAACGAAGAATCAATTGTACAAAATTTGAAGCATACAATATCCAGTGAGTTAGTGCATCGAGGAGTGTGTGTGAAGCCAGAGTCCATGTACAATCACTTGTTATAAGTTATGAAAAACTCACTTGTTAAGTATGGTAGTATGAGGGTGGTAAGGGTACCAGATGATCTTGGTGGTAGTAGTAGTCGTGGACGGGGCCGCGTTGTAGCCAGGTCAGCAGTCGTTCACAGCAAGTGGTGCATTAAATCCGTCAGGGTTCAGATGAGTTCTTAATGGCTATAGCGTGTTCCTTCCATCCACCCTCGTGGTCAGTCTGCTGCCTTCGCAGATCTTCACTTCTTAAATAGCTACCCCTCGGATCAAGTCGGCTCTGGGAATTTTTTTAGGGTGAAGATTTATGATTGGCTGAAAAAGGGCATTTTGTTAAATTGAATTAATTTCTTGCATCCTTGCCCGGAAGCCCTGTGCAGAGCCTCTTGCGCAAAGACGCATTTTATTCATTTTTTCAGCGGCAGCCGTCAGGCTAACATCCAGTCGAATGCTACCCTTCTCCAGCCACGTGTGTGTGTTTTTTTTAATGATATCACAAATCGGGAGAAATCTGAATCCTGCTATATAACAAAACCATATAACTGTGTATAAATTACTGGTATTGATAGAATACTTGATATCATATAACTGTGTGCAAACAAATGATTATTGATGAATTTAAAACATACAATAGAACATTGAAAATAGTTATGATTGTATTAAGAATCAGCTCCACCAAAAAATTGTGAATGTAAACATACAATGAATTAATTTCTTAAGCTCTTAGCATAAAATAACCCTAGACGAGTTGACATGCCATTAAAATCAATCAGTCAATCTTCAGAAACTACTCCACCAAAAAATGTAAATATAAACGTGCAATGAATGCAATTCATGAACCTCTAAGCATAAAATAAACCCAGACGGGTTGATATATGATTAGAATCAGTCAATCAAGTAAATTCCTCCTTCATTTTTCTTGTTTCCTGAACTGAAAATTCATCTCAGAAGTTATATTTAAAGACATGGAAGCATTCAAAGAAATAGAACTGTGTGTTTTCTACCTTATTTAAAGAAAAGTTTCAAAAATGCTTCAACCCATGAAAAAGCTTACAGAAATTACAGTGTTTGTAGGGACATCTTAGGATCTAAAGATCCCTTTCTCTACAGGATTAAGTTACCAGTGGTCACATGAATCCCTACTTCTGCCTTCACCACTATTCTTTGGCACTATCCAAAAAGCTAGTGGTAAGTGGCAGAGGTTGGACACACTGCTGGTATACCCGAAATGGCCAATAACATCACCGACCCAGGAGGTAGAGCAATTCCAACCTCCTAAGATGGTAGAGAAATATTCCTCCTTGTGACAAATACTGTGAGCACCATTATTATATGAGTTAGTGGTTTTGTTTTGTCTTCTGGTAAATAAATATCTTGAAAGTATTTGGCATAATTGTTATTCTTTGGTTATCTCATTATTTTCTGTTTGAGAGCTTTTTGAGGTATGGAGCTGTTAATTAATTTAACCCCTATTATGTTGAATGCCAAGGAGACTATTTTGATAAGGAAAAAAAATTAACATTCTATCTATTAGTTATTTTTGTCTTGGTTGCTTAATACTAAAGCCATCCCAATAGAACAACAATAGTACTATTTAACCCATTGCTGAGAGTTAAGGAGGTTCATGCCTTTCTCATGTGTATTTGTCCAAAATGGAACATAATAGCACAATTAGAGTTTGAACTTGCTTATTTCAATGTTGCAGTCCCGTACATTAGCCACTGCACCACAAAGACTTTCCCTTTTTGTCTTGATAAATGATGTTTCAAGCTCGATAATTGAATCTAACTATACTAGATTTCATTGCGTAAGCTACTCAGCTGTATACAAATTTTGAATTTGAAAATTTTCAAAATTCAGTTTTGAAACTTTTTTGATTCTGCTTCATTCATTTTGGATTTTATGAACCATTTTTGCTCTCTCTCTCTCTCTCTCTCCTTATTCACTTTGAGGATATATTTGAAATTTAGCATATTTTCATTTTATTGTACTGCCTCTGAACAACATGTATTACTTTAGTATACCAATTTCATGCACTAAATTTAAAAACTCTTACAGCTCACCCCAGCTGTGGGTTAAATAGTACCACTACTGTTCTTCTACAAGGATGGAATTAGCATTAAATAACCAATGGTGGTTGATATGCCATTAAAACAAAAGAAACCTAATCAATTTTATGAGACAAAAATAAAATTAGATTAAGATTTTTACAGATTAACACTTGAAAAAAACGCTCTGTCATACCTATCAACCAAGCTATAATAATTGTTATAAAGCTGTTTCGACCCATTGTCAACCTTGACAGTGACCAACATACCAGATACATGACTACTTATTTTGTGCTTTATCTTGTATTTTTCAAGATATTTTGGTAGATTTTTGTAGATATTTTCTCTATTTTTTATTTAATCAATCTTTTTTGTTTTTTTGTGATCCTGGCAACGTTTATGCTAATATCCCTATCAGATTTCTCAATTATTCCATGTCAGCTGACCAATTCATTTATCTCCTCAACAAACATCTACCATGTTGACATTGTATGGTCATAAGCATATATCTAGGGGTCATAACCCCAAAATATCAGCCTTTCCTCCTTGCTGACCCTACTCTTAATATTTCTCGACTGAATATATTAAGAACAGTAATGGAGATATTTGACATCTCTGGCAGAAACTGTTCATCTATTTGTCCCAATTTTGTCTTGTTTTCCATTTTTTTCTGTTTGTTATTTAGCCCAGAGGTTAACAATTAAATATCTTGCTTCAATAGACAAGTCTGCTTACGAGTCACTTGCTCTTCTGCTGTTTCTTGTGTGTCATATTTATTACAGTAAATCATGTTATCTATGTTTGTGAATATGCATCTGAGTTTTATATTTGTGTTAGCAAATCAAGAGGAAGATTCACACGCTTATATTTATTATATACATAACCATATAAAATCAAATGTACACATATATGAAGATGCTCATACATGTCTAAAAGCAATGTGGACAAATTAGTTGGAACAATTATTTACTATATATAATTCTAATTGGGTGCATTACACATTTGCTCTTGTGCCATAACAAAACAAAGTTTCATTATAGCCCAGTCAGCTGGGACTGTAGAATACACCAACTGCATCTCTGCAAAGGGGTAACCCTACCTCCAGTGAGTATCCTGATATGATCCTAAATAATCTGATGGTGAGGTTGCAATAATGCTGGAGCTCTGGGAATGTGGATTACCTCTTTATTGCCATCACTCCCAGGTCAACTCTGGCCCAGAATGGTAGCACCTGAAAGGATCCTATCTATTGGTCAAATAGAACTGTTTCATATTTAGACTGCGTGCAAATAAATGACTTAGCTAAATTGAATTGTTAGAAATAGAACTGTTTTATCATTTAACTGTGTGTAGACAAATGAATAATGTTTAATTGAATTATTAGTGATACATAGCAATACTTGAAACTATTTAACTATTTTAACTTTGATGACTTATGTTTACAAATCATATATACCAAATACATATGTATAAACCGGATTTGGCATCAAATAACCTACAATGGTTGATATGCCATAAAATGAAACCAAACCAAACTAAGATTCATTATAACCAACTAAGAACATTAGTAATCTTTGGCTGTGTTTTAAACAAGATCGTGCTATCTTCACTTTAAGCAGCAAACATCTGAAATTAGGAGATCAGTTTACATACCTTAGCAGCAATATCTCATCAACTGAAAACAATGTCAACAGAGGGAAGACATGGACTGCTATTGACAGGTTGTTGATCAAATGAAAATCTGATCTCTGTGATAAAATAAAATGGGATTTCTTCCAAACTGTGTCTGTATCCGTAATAGTGTATAGTTGCATCACCCAGACTCTGTGAAACACATGGAGAAAAGGCTTGATGGGAATGCTACTAGAATGCTATATGCTGTTTTGAACAAATTCTGCAAGCCACTTGACTCCCATCTTACAAACCATCTAAGTAAAACTAGCTGGACATTCTGGACACTGCCGATGAAGTAAGGATGAACTCATGAGCAACATCCTCCTATGGACTCCTACACATGAACTCATCAGGATTGGCCTACAAACAAAGAGTTACATCAGCTCTGTACCAATACCAGATGCAGTCTAAACAGATCATGACAGATCAGGTGAAAAAGAGTCAGTGCACTCCGTGCTGTTAACACTACTTCATGATGATGACTGCATTAGTTCAAAATGAAACACAAACAGCTACATTCTTATGATGATAACTGTTACACTAAGCCCACCTCTTTTACAATTGTATAGTGTGATTGATTTAGATTAGGTGTCTTACAGTTCAGGCCTTGTACCAGTCAAGTATAAATTTGCTCCATGCTATAGGGTAATTAATAATTATCATATTTTTTGAGAAGAACTTTTACTACAGTACAAGGTATGTTCAAAAAGTATAGAGACAGAGGCTGCATTTACCAGGAAAGAAATGAACAATGAATGAAACATTGATTTTCTTCAAAATCATCTCATTTAACACATTGGTTCCATTGAGTTTTCCATTGACCAAAGCACTGCTGAAACTTATCTTATATGGCCCAGTCAGCCATAAAATGCACCGACTTCATCTCTGCAGAGGGGTAAGACTCTCCCAATGAGTGTTCTGGATATGACACTAAACAATCTGATGGTGAGGCTGCAGTAATGCTGTAGCTTTGGGGAATGTGGATTACCCCTTCATTGCCATTGCTCCTAGTTCCACTCTGGCCTGGAGTGGTAGGATCTGATAGGGTCCTATCTATGGGTTAAATAGAACTTTTTGACATTTAAACTGAGTATAAACAAATGACTAATGCTAAATTTAATTGTTTGAAATAGAACTGTTTGATCATTTAATTGCATGTATCTTCAAAATATGTTTACAAATGATATTAAATATATATGTAAAAACTGGATTTGGCATTAAATAACTAACAATGGTTGATATGCCATCAAACCAAACCAAACAAAACCAAATATCTCTTATGATCCTTTTAACACCCTCCACATCCAGTTTAGGAAATAAAAAAGGTCACATGTAGGTGGATCTGGGCATTATGGAATGTGCTACACTTGCATGATTCTGTTTTTCACCAAAAACTTCTGATCAAAAGTTAGAGAGAATTGGCATTCACTCATTTTGATGTCTAGACATTAACACACTATTTCAGTTTCCAGACAAGACTGTTTCTATTTCACTTCATGCTCATGCTTTTAAAAAAGGGATGAATCCATATCTAGTTCCCTCAACTCTAAATGAGCATTTAACTTAGAGTTACCATCAGATCATCAAAGTTGAGCATCAAGTCTTAAATGAATGACCCTTTAGTCATCAAACTAAACTGTGAGGCAGACTTAACAAAGGTTTGTTAATAACATCTATGAGTGAATAGTTAAACAGATTGGGTTCTCTAACCTTGGTAGGACCACTAGCCTAAGAGAAGGAAAACTTTATTCAAATCCCCACTAACAGCTTATGGGTCAGCCTGGTAGGATAATGCCTATTTCTCACCATTTGTAAGAACTTTGGAGAAGGTCTAAGTTCTACAGTGTACTAAAAAAAAAAAAAAGATTGGAGACTGTAGAACGCAACAATATACAACAGCAATAATAGTGACAATAATAACAGCAACACTTACCTGAGGTCCAGCATAATCAATACTAATGCTTACTGGACAGGGTTGGTATTTATGAACAAACTTATCCAATGAGATGTTCTAGCCAATCACAATCCAAGGAATGGACCGGCCAATGTATGCACATTGGAATCTCCCAATGTGCCATAAATAGCTCTTTCATTGAGGACTGATTTAGTTTGGTCTTCGCCTTGCTAAAGACGTTGCTCTTAGCCTAGCTACTGACCACAAGTGTGTTTCGTGATCCAACATGGTGCTGTAGACAGGATCCGACCTGACTGACTGGGAGAGAATATTCACCAATGCAGGCATAACCACGGCCTCTGCGAAGATCTATGCGCAGACATTTTCAAGCGAGGGCATCACAAGGGACACTATGCATATGCCGGACCTCATGTAAGTGTTGCTGTTATTATTGTCACTATTATTGCTGTTGTATATTGTTGCGTTCTACAGAGACACTCTTTGTGTAATGGTTTTTGTCATAGGAAATAGACAATTTGAGCTGAGTTCAAACCCTGGATGAGGCTGTTTGCATTTCACATAGCTGCAATACCCTCAGGAAAGGTATACATCCAACTATTAGTAAATAGTAAGGCAGACTGGCCATTTTAACCAGTCTTAAAAATAGGCTTTGTGTTACAGCCGACTCATGGTGGTGGTGGTGGTGGGTAAATCCATATTTAAACATGCTAGGATAAAGAATGAGATTTAACAAGGTTCACTGAATTTATCGTAGGATTTCAGTGGTAGAAGATTCATTTAATATTGGATCCTCTCTTAAGAAGTACTAATCTTTAGGAATAAACATATATTTGCATACTGTATATGACAAAATGAATACCACTGTAAAAAGACAAGCTTGTCAGACAGATTGCATCTGATATTAAAGCATATATATAATACCTGGAATTTGACCGTACCTGGAATGTATCCAAGTACTTGAAATGTCTTGAGAACCATCTGTGTACTGTTGGTGCTACTTGTTATTTCCTTAGCTTTGCTTTGTCTTGTACACAGTCCTCAGGTTGCTTACAGTCCCTGCTCTTCCTAAATGGTCATCCATCTAAGTACTGAACAAGCTCATTTCTGCTTAACTTTAGTAATCTGGCATGAACAAGTGCTTTAATTGTAACTTGACCACAAGTCTTAAAATTTTACAAAGCTTTGTTGAGTCAGGTACATAGGTTTCATGTTGCTTACTCTTTTTGCTCTTCCTAAATGGTCACCCATATAGGTACTGAACAAGCTTATTACTGCTTAACTTTAGTAATCTGGCATGAACAAGTGTTTTAATTGTAACTTGACCACAAGTCTTAAAATTTTACAAAGCTTTGTTGAGTCAGGTACATAGGTTTCAAGTTGCTTACTCTTCTTGCTCTTCCTAAATGGTCACCCATATAGGTACTGAACAAGCTTTTTACTGCTTAACTTTATTAATCTGGCATGAACAAGTGCTTTAACTGTTCTTCGTAAATAGTCACCCATCAATGTACTGAACAGGTTTATCATTGCTTAACTTGAAAAAAACTAAGTCTTGATGTTACTCACCTTTTATTTTATTATATTTTTCTATCAAAAAATGACTTAAAAAATATCTTCCAATTCTTATATGCATAGTTGAGATATCTAGTAGACCAACATTTATCCTGTCATCATAGACAACCATTGCTTGTACTTCTACTGATTCTTTACACTTTAATATTAAATATAAATGAAGGATCTTATGTACCATCAAGTACAGTAATTTCTTGTTCTCGAACGAATCAAAATTGAACAGTAAGCAAACAGATGATTGCATGAGCAGTCACCATCATGTGAGAGTTATTGGCAAGCGAAAGTCATGATTAATGACAATTCATGACATTAGCCTTGTTTATAAACACCAAATACACCAACTTGTCAAAATAATCTCCAAGTCTTACAGTTGGAACGGAATTAATGTTTTTCTAGTATGACTGCATGTCAAATATGTATGAGAATATCTTTATGATGCTGAGTACGAACGAATAACACAATATAGTTCTTCAGATCAATTCTCTTGTTTCGTTCTGTCAATTCCTATTGTGACCATCAGTGAAATGATCAAGATTCATTCAAACTATCTCGCTGATTCTGCTCTATGAACAATGACTTATTCACTGTCCCTCAATAAATAACAAGGAGTGACGGACATTGAGGTGCACCAAGAATTTTTCTCAATATTTACAGGATAGTCCTTTACTTTTCCTTAATGGCAATTGTTTGAATAAGAGTCTGGATTTTATCATATTCTAAAGGCATTCAAAGATGCAGCTTTTAATAGAATGCAGTTTAAATAAAGAGAAACTGATTGATTAAATTGTAAAGGTTTCTTCTAAAAAAAAACATCGTTGGTTTGATTGAAATGGTATGTCAATCTGTCTAGGGTTATTTTATGCCTTGAGGTTAGGGAATCATTCATTGTATGCTCACATTTACATTTTCTTTTTTTGCTATGGTTTCTTAAAATATTTTTTTTTTGCATTCAATTAATCCACATTTTCTCATTTTGTTATTTGTCTTTTTCTTTCTTTCATTTTCCTTCATTTATCCAACGTTTTCTTTCTTTCGGTTAACATATTTAATTCAATCATTTTTCTTTATTTTTCCCCATGGCATTTCATTCATTTAGCTCAGTCAGATTTTCCTTCTTTCATTTATTATTCAATTATTTTAAAAATTGTATCCAACATATTCTTTGTTTGGTTTTTCTTTCATTTAGTTAACATATTTGATTCAATCATTTTTCTTTACTTATCCCATTGTTTTTCATTCACTAATACATTTTTTCTTTGGTTTTTCTTTCATTCAGATAAAATATTAAGTTTAATAATTTTTTTATTTCTCCTATTCTTTTTCATTCATTAATTCATCATTTTTATCCTTTTTTTCTTATATTTTTCTTTCATTCAATTAATATTTCTAATTCATTTTTCTCCCTATTACTTTTCATACATTCAGCCAAGATTTTTCATACAGATTTTCATTTCTCTCTCTCATTTGCTTGATATTTTTCATTCAATCTATACAAATAATTTGCACACAGATATTTTTAAATCAGAAAAGCCTACAAGACAAACTAGCATTTAGGGAATTCATTTCCCCATTACTTTAATATGACAATGTTCTGGGATGCTGTTACTCAGGAGTTTTGGAAAACCTTTCACCAGGGAAACTGGAAGAAAATTAGAGAGACATTTTATTTTTAATGAAACTGGAAAAAATTTGAAAAGAAGCATTTTAATCTGGGATAATTAACCTCAATTTTTAAAGATTCACATGAGCCTTAAAAGTTGGATTGACATGTAAATATTCATACAAATATGTCTTTTGAATGTATGAACACTGAAGCTGTTTTTAACAAGACAGAAATTAATAATGAATAAAAATTTCTTCAAAAATAATATTCAAAACATCTAGGTAATGAAGTTTTCCACTGAAACTTTTTTGATATGGCATGAAAATTAACCATTGTATTTATTTTAACATCTTTCACGTTCTCTTATCATTGAGGTGAATTTTCAGTTTGGGAAATAAAGTTATTCTGAATGAGGAGGAAGATGCACTTGTACAATCTTATATTTTAGCTGAACCATTTTGTCCAAAAAGTATTAAGACTACTATTTAAAAATTATCGAAAATTGATACTGACTCATCTTATACTTCCAAACAACAGTCAAGAAGTCTTGACATTATCACTCGAATATATAGTTGCTTGGATGTCCATATGGTTTCATTTAGATTTTAAACTTTAAATTGAAAAATTTTTAGATTCAGTCTTGTTACTTTTTCATCTCATTTCATCTATGAAGATTTACAATTCCTATTAGTCAGTGCAAGAAGCTGTTTATAGCATGGAAAATAAAATAGGGGAACAGAGTTCAAATACAAGCTGAGACAAGTGACTTTCAAATTATTGAATAGATAATTTAATTTGTTACATTTGATAGTATTTAAAAATGAACTCATATATGACATTCTCCTATAAATTCGTACCCATGGACACAAACTGGATGCTGTCTAGAGAACTTAGACTAATGGCAAGAGAAATTCAAGGGAATCCATTCTGTCAGCATGCCTTGATGTTGATGATAATGACCCACAAGCAGAAAAGAAAGCTCTCCATTTCAGCAAGGAATATTTTTTTTAGGTTGGTGTGTTTATTTTGCTGTATAAAACCTGAATAGTATCTTTTGAGCCAATTTTAGAGAAAAGATTTATGGACATCAAATATGCCAGCATAACTTTGAGATTTTGCAGTTATTCTTTTCAGAAAAATTTTGATAGCAAAATCTTCTTTAAAAAATTTGGATTTTTGAGAAATTTTTCAAAATTTTTCCTCTTACATAAAGTATTATGATAACAAAATAATGAAACTTACAAGACAACTCATGGACCTACTAGATTTCCATTGTAACAGTCATCCATGATGACACTGATGCTTCAATTTATAAAGGAGTGAAAGATTCTAATTAGCATTTCATAGTTATCTCCATTACATTGAAAATTTTGATGATTAAAAAATTATGTTCATCATAGACATATCTTAGAAAATTATCATTTAGATGTAAATTATTAAGTGGGATTTGCTTTATTCTTTAAGTTAATGCATTTTCAGTATATTGCTCTAAGAAAAATAAATCTCATTATGCTATTTTTGCTCAGTTTGGGTTGCACACATACACACATGCATATATATATATATATATATATATATGCACACACACTCATATACTCAAGCATATTGAGAATTTTAGCAGTATATAGATTATTTATGGTTTTATGCTATAAAAAGCATAAAAAATACCTTTTTTTCTTTCTCTTTTTATATTTTGCCCTAATTTTTTTTTTTTTTTTTTTTTTTTTTTTAATCATCAACCTTCTTTCACCCTTCATAATTCTCTCTTTTTCACTTTCTGCTCCTACTCACTCACTCTCTCACTCTCTTTCTCTCACTCACACACATTTTTTACTCACTTAGATATTCTCTTAGACTGTCTTTCTGTCCTGTTTCTCTTTTTCTTTCCTTTTCCTTACTTTGTATTAGTTTTACATTATCCCGCTCTTTCTTCCTTTCTCTGGTTATTTCATCTACTCTTTCTTTCTAACACATTTTATCATTTTATTTCCCCCACTTCTCCTCATCTCAATTTTACTTTTACACATACTATTTATTTCTCTCTCTCTCTCTCTCTCTCTCTCTCTCTCTCTCTCTGCTTCTTTCCTCTCTTCCCACTCTTTTTATACACCACATTTTATTATTCCCTCATCTGACTCTCAATTTTACAGTATCATACTCTCTTTTCACTCTAAACATTATTTATCCTCTCCCTTTTTTTATCACTGCCTGCTTCTTTCTTCTCCCTCCACCCACTGTTTAAAAGTCACTTTTTATCATTGTGTCTTTCCAGCCCATGGTTTTTCTTTTTTCTTTTCTCTGTCCCAACCATTCAAAATAGCATTATAAGATATATCAGTATACTATTGCTTTTTATAAATATCTTTGATAGAAAAATCTTATCTGTGGGCCACTTTCCAGAATTTAATGTACACAAGAGAGAATACTTTATATATGTGGGTCATAAGGAACTCAGAAAACATAGAATAAAACCTTGTAATAGCAAATAAGCTGACATTGCACTTTGTTCAAGAGTTTTGCTCCTAAATCCTCACAAATTTAGCAAATATATACTCCCCTGGCTGGTCAATGAATCAGTAAACTCACAGAAGCAAAAGTATCCTTTTGCCTGGTGTATAACTTGGACATTGCCATCTAAACTGCTTCACTTGGCAAATGAATCACAAAAGAAAGTGCATTCAGTTTGAAGCTAAGGTAAACCTTTTTTTTTTCTTTTCAAGTATGTAACAACTAGGACAAGGAATTTTGAATTGTTTCACTTTAGAAATGAATCATAGAAGGTCTTGTAGGTAGATGTATAGCTAAGCAAAATCCAGGAGAGAGAGATTTCATATCAAGATTAGTATCTTAGTAAATATTTGCTAATACATTTAGATGTCCTGTCACCAATTATGTAGATTTTTCCTTTCATTTAAAAATGAAAGTCATGTAATTTCTTCAATAATATATACAAGAATCATTTAAGAAGTTTTAAGCCTCATCAAGAAAGAAGAACCATCACTGAGCATTTTTGTTCTGGCAACACACTACCACCTCTTATAAAACTAGAAAACCTGTTAGATTTCTGCCTTTATTTCTTTGCAGGTGAGAACCACACAAAAGTGATAGGTGTGCAACAAATCTAAAATCTATATGAGGTTTAGAACTTTTTGAATGGCCTTTGTGGGTGTGTGTGTGTATGTATATATATATATATATATACCCCAAACGTATTGATAATGATGCTGTATTTACCAAAACAGAAATTGATAATGAAGGAAACATTTTCTTCAAAATTCTCACCCTTGGCATTTAATACACTTATTTCTGTGAGCAATCCATTGGTCAAAGCACCTCTGAAATTCCAATCTTAATATGTTATGAAACTGCATTGTAGTATTTCTTTTAATATTCTTCTCAAATTTTACCCTTGAGATGAATTTTCAATTGATCAAACATGAAAACATCATTTGGTCTGGTAAGTATGGATGGTGCACTATCCTGTGTTTTGCCAAAAAACATATTCAAAAAGTATCAAGACTGTTGATCAAACAGTTTTGAAAATTATTATTGACTATCTGAACGAAGTCAAGTTGTCTTCTAAACTTTGTTTCAATTCTTTTTAATCACATCTTCTCTGTGTTTATGTGTAGTATATGCATTTATTCATAGATATTGTTGTATATGTACATATTATTATGTGTGAGATCACTGTAATCATGATAGTCAGAATTATTACTCTAAAAAGGTCATAAATGCAAGAATGATGAAGTAAATTTTAGCAAAATATTTTTCCAATAAAAATTAGTCTTATTTTTTTCATGGTATTTATTAAGGCTTTCTAAAAACTTTAAAATATGTCAATGTTTTTTTAAGATGCAATCAGTAAAACATTTATGATCATTTCAACCAAAACCAAAAAAGTCATATGGAGCTCACTCAGGGGCAGCACTGAGCTGATCCTCTGTCAGCAGATTATATATTCCATGCATCATATTTTGTAATGGTTCCCCAGATGTGAGTGACTAGCACTCATCACATGAGACTAAGCAATACAGTTCAAAAGACTCAGTGTTTAACTGAATAAAATAAAGAGTCCAGAAAGTGTTAGCCCGGTTGGCTGGGGCTATACAATATGTTGACTACATCTCTGCAGAGAAGTAAGAACCTCCACAATGAGTGTCCTGGATGTGACACAAAACAATCTGATGGTGAGGTTTTGTAGGGTACCTCTTCATTGCCATTGCTCCCAGGCCCACTCTGACCCGGAGTGATAATACCTGAGAGGGTCCCATCTATTGGTCAAATAGAACTGTTAGATAATTTAACTGTGTGCAAACAAATGATTGATGTTAAATTGAATTGTTAGTGTTATATAACAATGCTTGTAACCATCTAACTGAGTGCAAATGAATCAGTATTGTTGAATAGAATTATTTGTGTTGAATAACAATACTTGAAACCCTTTAACTGTCGCAAAAACTGAATTATTCGTATTACATAGCAATTCGTGGAATTATTTAACTGCATACAAAGAAAACTATTGGTGAGGAAAACTTGAAACCACTTCACTGTGTGCAAAAAATTGAATTATTGGTATTACATAGCAATACTCTAAACCATCTAACCATTTACCAAAAAAACACTTAGCTCAAACTTTTTTGAAAATAAAAATTATCTACAAACTATTGACTTACAAATTATACATATATCCATTTACCTATGTGCAAACAAATGACTGTTAAATGAAATTGTTAGCATCAGATAGCAATACTTGAAATTTTTTTAACTCTGTGCAAACAAATGAGCACAAAAAATGTTACCAATCAAATTTTTATTTACAAATCATGTATATTTGATATATATATAAACCAGACTATTGGCCTAATGAGTAGAGTGTTTGCCAATGGTCCAAGAGACCAGGGGTTCAATCCCTAGTCAAGTCATACCAAAGACTCAAAAAATGGTACTTGATGCCACCTTGCTTAACACTCAGCATTATAAGATATGGATCAAGGACAAAGTGGAGCAATCCAGGGAATGGAGTAACGACCTCTCCTACACCTCAGTGTAGTAGCTATTGAAAAGGGAGCCTTCAGATCACCCTCAACTAAAGTCGCCAACAATTAATATAAACAAGATTTGACAGTAAATAACTTACAAATGTTGATATGTCAAAAAACACAACCAACGAACAAGAAAGTTTCTTCTAAGATGCAATAACGCAAAAGGATAATAATAATACTTGTTCTCCACTACACACAGCATATGAGTACCCAGAGGTGACTTATGAATAGTGCTGGAACCCTGCATAGGACCAGCCACACATTTTGTATGAGATGAAAGCAGAAGAATGGTGTATCATTCCAGTGGATCGTAGAATGAAAATAAAAGATAGCTAAAAGATAAACAAATACTTAGATCTTGTCAGTGTTCTGAAAAAGCTATGAAAAATGAAAGGTACAGTGATATCAATCATAGCTTGAATTCTAGTAATGGCCCCCAAAAGCTTGTAAAAGAGGCTCAAGCAATTAGCTATCAGAGGAAGAATAGAGACCATATAGACCACAGCACTATTAAAGTCAGTTAGAATATGTAGAAGAGTCCTCGAGACCTGAGGAGACTTGCTGTCACTGTGAAAAACTATCAGCTAAAACTGTAACAAGTGGAGGTTTAGTCTTCATGCCAAAATCTATAGACCTAATTGTTTTAGAGTGAAAGTAGTACAAACACGCAAACAGGAAGCCCATGAACTAGCATACATTTCTATGTATATAAGTTGCTGATCTGGTAGCCGATGTCTTAACCTAGAAGTTATAATGGATTGATCCATGAGGAATACGTCAACATGTTGCATAGCCACATACATATACAAATATAAGCAGAAACATAATCAAACATAATATACAAACTTCAATGAATGAACGAACACACTTCTTTATAACAATATATCTCTCACACTTTATTCTCGAAAGGGTTGATGTTTGTTGTGTGTAAGAGATGAGCTGGAGATGGGGACAGACTGTTATTTTGACCCAAAGTTCTTCTTTCTACCATAGCAGCACTTCTTCCTCATCTTGGTTTGGTTGCTCAACCGTGGGTCACCGAGGGCCCAAAGCCCTCTGTCTGCTGCTGGTTCTCTATTCAGCACCTTGTCCCCAACTGACCCAAGCCGTCTGTGTCTGGTTATATTATTATTTAATGCCTACCTGCTTCTGCTGTTCTTCTGCTTATTTACACAGGTGCATCTATGGATTGATGGCTCAGTCGAGGGTCAATATGTTACAAGCAGAGCTATGAAAAAAATAAAAATAAAAGAGTCAATATAAATGAATAACTAACAAAATTTGGTTTGAAAAGTAAACTATTAAAAGAGTGAGTGAATAAAAGAAAGAAATTGTCATTGATTGAATGAGTGAGTTGAAGTGGGGTCCAAAATTAGTTGAGGTAAAACAAGCAGAAACATTTAAAAGATACAGCAAGTAAAATAGAAAGGGGAGAAAGATAAAAATGTAAATAAAGTGTAGCACATTTATCAAGAGTGGCACCTTTTTAACTGTTTTGTTCCTTTGTGAGACTAAAATCAAATCTTATGGTTGTTTTACTCCTTGTAATTTTTTCTTAATATAGATTTTAATTCATTCTTATGATATACTCCTTTGTTGGATGTATTGCAGAGTTGATGATAACACTATTGTTTTTAGGCACACAAATGAATTATGAAACTATTCTTTAACAACACACACACAAAAACGAAAGTTCTTTATTTGCAGCTTTGAATATTTGGTTTGTTCTTGGTGCTGCAAGACTCATGGTGTTTAGGCTTGTTGGATGTTTGAGACGAAATGGCTTAGCTAGATGTTGAGATGGCAGTCTGTTGTTGGACGTGTGAGGGAAGTATTCAAAGTCACCGTGTAGTTTTGTGTCGAGAGCGGAGTGGCGCTCGGATCGACATAGTAAATTTTTGGGGTGACCAGAAGTGGTGCCTGTGGAAGGCATGCTGAATGTTTCTAATTTATGTTCCACTGGGATTCCTCGTAAAGAATCCATAAATTAGATGGATCCCTCGTTGAGTGTCCATGTTGCTGCTGCTAGTGTTAAAGCCACAGTGAGATGTCCACACTGGGTGGCTTGTTTAGCCAAAAAGCATTGCTAAGCAGGGACGACCAGAGGCACATCTGTTCTGGTCGCCGTCTCACGCTGAAGAGAGTGGTTTTGGCCGCTCACCCGTTTTGCTAGCCGGAAATGAAGGTCCGGGCGGAATAGGATAAGTCATCCTGATTGGGTGAAATTCAGAGTTGAATTAAATAGCGCGCCAAAACAAAATACGAGATTTTCCTCTTCTCTACAGATGAATAAATTAATAAAGTAATGGAAATGATATCATCAAATGATTGTCAAACAAAATAAAAATGTGATGACATTTATATACTTAACATTTCTATATAACCTTACTAATTGTTATAACTTGATCGATGGATGAATGGCATGTTAATCTATCTGGAGTTATTTTATGCAAATGCATGACAGCAGTCATGAAAAGTAAATCTACTTCTTCCAGACTATTAGTTTGATCTATGCAATATTTCTATTACTTATTTAATACTTATATTTCTATTGCTTATTTCCAATATTCCATTTCTTAGTTTGATCTATGCAATATTTCTTGTCTGATCAGCAGTTTCAAGATATTGAAAATATCTGACATTTCTTTTACAATTAATCAAATCAAAACCAGGATGCTTGTTTTATAATAGAATACACAATTTGCCTAAATGTTACCAAACAGATGGAAATTCAAAGAAAATATTTTCACAATTGCATACTGACACAATACATTTAGATCAATAAAAGATTTTTTAAAATGCAACAAACTTTTTTTATTAACAAACACATACACAAATAGGCTAAAAGGCTGAAGTCTAAATCAGCCAGAACTTAATGATAATAACAACCAAGATAAGGATACTAGTTTGAGTACATGCATGTAGAATAATGATAATTCCTCATATCAGAATTTCATTTCATTTGTATTTGCATTTTTTGCAGTTTTTTCTGAAGAGGTTTTTTTTTACACACAGTTATATAATATCAAATATTCCAGTCTAATACAAACAATTTGCATACAGTCATATGGTTTCAAGTATTACTATCTAATACTAATATCTTATACATAGGAGGTGTCGTCGAAGGAAATGGACATAGTGACATGAGTTCAAATCCTGGACAAGACTGATTGCATTTCACATAGCACTAATACCCTTGGGAAAGGTATGAATCCAATTATTCTCTCTCCAGCTATGGGCAAATAGTAGGGCAGACTAGGTTCTTCAGACTTGGTGAGGCAACTAGTCTAGAAGGAAATCTCTAATTTCAAACCTGTTAAACTCCACTTAAAATTGACCTTGTGTCATATCCTGCCCGAGTGGAGGGGTTGGTAAATATGCTAATACCTTATACACAATTTTATAACTATTTCTATTTGATAATAATCATTTGTTTGCACATAGTTATGTGGTTTGAAAGCACTAATAACAATCCTTAATGAATAATTATGGCTTCAAATAACTTTACACACCGTTGTATAGTAGCAAATATACCTGTCTCACAAATAATTAACAAACAGATCCATTTAGTCCATAGATGGGACCCTAACAGATGGAGCTGCTTTGGGTTAGAGTGGATCTGGAAGTAATAGCAATGAAGGGGTACTCCACATTTTTCAGATCTTCAGAACTGAAGCCTTATTTCCAGGTGCAATTTAATGCCCTACCCAAGACACCTTTGTGGTGGAGGAAGGGTTTACCTCTCCGCGGGGAATACAGTCAGTGTATACTAAGTCCCACAGCCAAGGTAGTTTTTATAAGGTGGTTATGGAACAGCTCATTTCTCAAATGCTTGCCAGCAAACCTTTGAAAAATGAGAATAGGTTTGGCCTTAAAGCTGTTTTGTCACACCTCCCAATGGGCAGGTGATCAACCTTACTACATTCATACTTCTTTGATACATATATATAGTTATGTGTTGAAGTTGTGTGGGAGGTTCAAGGTAACAGAAAACACATTTTCAAGTGTGTGGCAATGTAGTTGATAGTTCATATATTTATCTATCACTGAGTCATTTGCATTTATCCTAAACTGCTTCAGTGAACAGCAATTTAAACTTCAGCTTATCAATACAGAATAATATTTGCATTTTTGAATTCATTTAGGATGATTATTATTCGTGTTTTTTTTTTTATTTATTATTATTACTCAGCTCTCTCTCATATACAAACACAAGCACACACATATTGACAACTAAACTTTCAGTGTACAAAAACTCTAAATACAACAGTTAGAAATTTTACAGGTCAGTAATTGATCAAATTGACCCATACAAAAACTTGTAGCCTACTTTTTCTGGAAACATTCCTTATCCAGTGTTTGTGCAAACCAAGTTGGTCCAGTGATGCTCAAAGAATGAACCAGTTGTAACAAAAGGAACAGAGATCAAACAGCTTAAACATATATGTCATTTGTTAACAGCTAAGTAAAAAAAAAAAAAAAAAAAAAAATGACCTAGTTGACCTACATTTACACTGGTGACCTAATTTGGTTGTTGATTTTTTTTCTTTCTTTCTAGGGATCTGATAGCAAGGCCAATGAAGTTGCCTGTTGATGTGCTAAGAGTGAACAAGTCCAAACAATATCAGTTTAATTTTTTTTTTTATTCGACCTGTAGTCTAAAAGTTTGAATCATTTATGTGTTTTATCTTTTTTTCATTTTCAAATGAAACATTATTATTGTCAAACATTGTTATTAATATTAGCAGCAGCAAATACACTTTTTATAACTCTTCTTTTCCTTACTTATGAATTTACAAAAGAAACTTTATGCTCAACCAGCAGGGTTATTTTATCTCTAGAGATACACCGACTGTATCTGTGTCTAGAATACACTGACTGTATCTCCTGCATAGGGGTAAGACCTTGTTAAAAAGAGATGTCCTGTGTAAGACACTAAACAGCAACTAGTGGTTAGACTCCACTTCTGGAGAGTGTGAAGTACCACCTGCATGGCCATTACTTCTAAGTTCACTCTGACCCAGAGTGGTAGTAATCTTTTGAGTCCCATCTATAGGTCAAATAGATCTGTTTAAAAAATTATTGTAATATAGAGGAATATACGTAACTGCATGCAAATTATTTGTATTAGAAAGGAATACTTGATATTATATAACTGTTTGCAAAAACTGTTAAGAAACAGCTACACAAAAAATGTAAATGCAAAAATATACTGTATGTTATTCTCTAAATCTCTAAAGATAAAATAACCCCAGACAGATTGACATGCCATTAAAATCAATTGATTTATCAGCAAAGGAAACTTTATTAGATTTCTTAAAAGGCAACCTTTAAATTATGTATGTTTGTATCAAATTTTATATAAATTATTCTATAGAATATCATTATTTATTTATCATTACCCATTGCTTGTTTCCTTGCAAATAAGTAAATAAATACAAGTAATTGGACAGCTTCAGATTTAATGTTCACTTTATTTTCACCACAAATATTAAAATTCAGCCCAATCAGCTAGGGCTGTAGAAAATGCAAACTGCACCTCAGCAGAAGGGTAAGACTTGCCTCATTCCAACAAGTGTCCTAGATATAACACTAAATCATATGATGGTGAGGCTCCTATTCTGGAGCTTTCGGGAATATGAAGTACCCCTTCATTGCCATTACTCCAAGGCCCACTCTGAATCTGAGTGGTACTATCTATTAGAGTCCAATCTATGGGTCAAATAGAACTGTCCAGTCATTTATCAGGGATTAAAATTAAATAGAGCTATTAATGTTAGGTAGTAATGCTTAAAACCATTTAACTGTGAGCGAACAAATAATTAAGATTAAATAGAATTATTAGTATTTGATAGCAATAATTGAAATCATTTAACTGTCCACAAACAATAAATAGCAAACTAGAAACCATTTAACTGTGGGTGAGTAAATGAGCTCTAACTGATCTAAAAGTTACCTACAAATTATTCTCTTAAAAATTATATATAATGTATATATTAACCAACCTCTCCACATGAGCTGGATGTGACACAAGGTCAATTTTTAGTCGAGTTTTACAGGTTTAAATTCAGAGTTTTCCTTCTCCCAGACCAATTGCCATACCAAGGTGATAGTGCCCAGTCTGGCCTACAATTTTCCCATTACTGGAGAAAGAATAGTTGGATTCATACCTTTCCAAGAGTATTAGCATAATGGAAAATACATGGTCTCATCCAGGATTTGAACTCATGATGCTCTGTCCATTTCCTACGATAATAACCATTACGCCACTGGTGCCTCCATATGTAATGTATGTATAAACAGGATTCAGCATGAAATAACCATCAAGGGTTGATATGCTATTAAACCAAATAACATAACCTAAGTAAATATTAAAAATGAATAATTTGTCAATTGTTGGAAAATTATATTATTTTATGAAATTTGTTTAGAAATAAACTTCTAAAATAAGTTTTCAAAATAAGTATTCTTCATTTCTTTTTGCTTTCTCTCTCTCTCCTATTTCCCCTCTTTTCTTTCTTCTAATCAAGCAGATGATAAGCATCTGATATATTGCATCTTCACTTCCCCTCTCTCTATCTGTCCCCTTTTTTTCATATGGTATTTGCTTTCCTTTTCTCTCTGACAAGTAGCATGTTCTTTTTGTTTCCTTTCTTTTCTCAAAATCAAAATGGAGTGGTCTATTATTTATCTGAAGTGGTGACAGACTCTCTCATTCAAGCACTATAATTCATGTCTTATTCTATTAATATCATAGACTGTTTTTTTATGATTAATATTTTCTAATATCTCAAAATAAAAATAAATAAATAATTCTACAAATACTAAAAAGCATAAAAAACAATAATAAAAAATTCATTTCTAAGAAAGACCAAGCAAAGGAGGAGTTTAAAAGGTTAGATTTGGGCTTCTACCACACAGTGGTTTCTCAAAACTTGGACAGTTAACCAAGTTTCTTTGTAACCAAAAGGATATGAGTTTGAATTTCACTGAGAGCATTATTATTTATTTTTTCCTATCTGCACTTTTTTTTCATTACTGTAGATTGATAGTTTGAGTGAGTTATAATAAAATCCAATTAAAATATTAAGATGAAAGAAAAAGTCAAGTCAAAATGAATGTTTGAAATGCTTCATATAAAAATAAGAATAAAAATAAAAGACCTTGTTTGCTTTTGTCAGGTAACAAATGATTACTTGACACTTTTGTTGTGAATCTGAAAGGCAGAATCTGCATTAGTGAAGAGTGCCAGCAAGGCGGTATGAGTTACATCCCTTAGACAATATCGTCTAAGTCTCAGACGGACGAGAGAAGAGGGGAGGGAACGCTGAGTCAGTGAACACGTCGAGTAAGAAAGAGACAGGAGAACAGAGGAAAGAGGCTGAAGAAGAATGAAGGACTGTTGACTAAGAAGTTGATTTCACGTGGTTTTCTTGTTGTCAAGGAGGTATACCCTTCACCCTCTTTTGTGTATTACATTCATCCAAAAAGCAATTTAAATTACAACTTTAGCTTAAATTCTTGTTGTGCCATTGACTGAAAATCCAAGTGAGTAGTGGTAAAAAGTGAAAAAAAAGAAAAAAAAGATAAAAGAAAATACTTGCCAAAATGAATGTTTGGTTTGGTTTGTTGGGTTTTATGGCATATCAACCTTTGTAGGTTATTTAACGCCAAATCAATTTTTATGTAAATAATCTGTTCTATTTAAAACAATTCAGTTTAGCATAAGTACACAGTTTAATATCTATTTCAAGCTATTCAAGCAGTTCTGTGTAACAATTCAGTAAAGTGTAAATACAGTTTTAATGTCGAAAAACAGTTCTATTTCAAATAATTCAGTTAAGCATAAGCACGCAGTTTAAATTTAAGTACAGTTTAAGTGTCAAAAACATTTCTATTTCAAGCTATTCAGTCTACTCAAACAATTCATTTTAGCATAAGTATGCTGTTAGTTCTATTTAACCCATAGATAGGGCCCTATCAGGGGCTACCACTCCAGGCCAGAGTGGAGCAGGGAGCAATGGCAATAAAGGGGTATTCCGCATTCCCCAAGGCTCCAGTATTGCTGGAACCTCACCATCAGACTGTTTAGTGTCATATCCAGGACACTCGTTGGGGGGTGTCTTACCCCTCTGCAGAGGTGCAGTCAGTGTATTCTACAGCCCCAGCCGACTGGGCAACAAAATGAATGTGTGAAATGCTTCATTGAAAATAAAAATGACTAAAAGACTTTGTTTCTCATTTTGCTTTTATCAGGTAGAAAATAACTACTGGACATTACTTTGGAAAAATACCCACTTCCCAACTCATAAAGATATTTTTTACATCTTTCTTAAAAATAAATACAAAATATAAATATAGCTAATTCCCTCTGTTGTCCATGGAGATGGTCCACCAAAAAATGCTGAAGAAGAGATAACTTCTTCATTGCCATAGACTAACAGCCCAAATAACCTGCAGGAAAAATACCCATACAGGTATAAAGATATCTTCTTTTTTAAAAATATATACAAAATACAAATATAACAAATACCCTTTTTCATCCATAGAGATTGTCTACCAGAGAATGCTGAAGAAGTGATTGCTTTATCGTTGCCATAGACTAACAGCCCAAATTATCTGGAAGAAAAATACCCATACAAATGTAAAAATATATATATATTTTTGATATATACAAAATACAAATATGACAGATATTCTTCCATTGTCTATACAGTTTCTATACCAAAGAATACTGAAGAAGAGATTACTAATTCATTGCCAAAGAGTGACAGCCCAAAATAAAATAAGCAACTAAAAATTAGGATGTAAGAAAATACTAATCAAAATTAAAAATAATAATATTTCACTCATACCTTATTCATTTTTTCACTAACATTTATTTCATCTTAATTTCAGTTACTCTTCATCAAAATGGTTAAAACATCCTTCTATAGTCATCATTTATTTTTGTTTACCTTATTATAAATATTGTTTTCTTCAGGGAATGAACTAAATCTTTAAGTTTTCATCTATCATTTAAATCTCTTTGCTGTCATTTAGAAAGGAAGAATAAAAAGTATCAATCTCAACATTTCTATTAATACTATTCATTTCTTTTTTTGATTAAGTATCATATCACAGAATTTACAGTCTCCACTTGGGAGAGCTCTTAT
Organism: Sepioteuthis lessoniana; assembly: GCA_963585895.1. Classification (NCBI taxonomy): domain Eukaryota; kingdom Metazoa; phylum Mollusca; class Cephalopoda; order Myopsida; family Loliginidae; genus Sepioteuthis; species Sepioteuthis lessoniana. Next base: position 57,672,538 of record OY757913.1, read on the forward strand.
CACTATATCATTGCCTAATTGCAAACATAAAATTCTGTGTTTAAGTATTCAGTTTGTCAACATTCATTTTTAACTCTTTCATTTCTAGGTTTAAATATCAGCTACATGTCAATATTTTACTCTAAATCCCCAAATGTTTATTTTGTCTGTCTATCATCAAATAAATCAAGTAAAGATAGCCACCATATTTTCTCAATGCAAACAAGGGAATGTTTTCAGCTTTTTGAAAATCTCCAAATTAAATGTTTAATGAAAGATTCAATTTGTAATATATGTATGCTGTTAAATTTACTTTATGCCCATTCTCTGAGCTAAACTCAATCTTTGGTTTTTTGGTTTTTTTTACTATAGAATTTTTTTAAAATTTAAGTCTAATAGTATAAAGAATGAGAAAAATAAAAAATTATAAAAAAAAAGTAAATAGAATAATGAAAAGTTTTTTAAATGAAAAAAGAATGAATAATGGAAATATATAATGAATGAAAATGATAGAAAAGAAGAGAAAAACAGAAGAAATATTCTAAAATAAGAAAATAAGAACTTGAAAAAGTGTATGTGGGTGATTGTAAATATCAACAAAATAGATTCATAAAAAATTTAAAACATTATCAACAAAAGAGTTAAAATCTTTTTTGAGATATTAGGATCATTAAATAAGTTTCCAGACTTTTTTCGTTTGGGAACTTTTATTGATAGTACACACATGAAACTCTAGTCCCCTTTGAAGTAATCTCCTCCAGCTGCAATGCACTTCTTGTACCATTCCAACAACTTCTCAAAGGCCCCATGGAAGTCCTCTTGTGTCAGCATGTCAATGATCTTCATCACAGCCTCTTTCATCTCTTCAATTGTCTCATAACGACAGCCTCTGAGCTTAGGGAATAAGCAAAAGTCACAGGGCGCAAGCTCTGGACTATAGGGAGGTTGAGGAACTGTCTTAATGCCCATCTTGGTCAAATAGCCAGTGACTGGTGCATTGTCCTGTTGGAAATGCCACTGACCAGATTTGAAGAGTGCTGGCCTCTTCCAACGGAATCTCTTCCTGAAATCCCTTAAACCCTCAACTTAGTAACCCTAACCCTTTGGCCAATCAACTCTAGTGTGTTGACTTCCTTACTCCTCCCACACCTCTCATCATCCCTCACAGACTGCCTGCCTTCCTTGAATCTCTTATGCCACTCAAAAACTTATGCTCGATTCATGCAAGATACTCCAAAAGCAGTCTGAAGTATTCCATACATTTCTGTGTCATTTTTACAAGTTCTAAACAGAATTTTATTGCATATCGTTCTTCTAAAGTGTCCTCATGTCCAGATTGCATTTTTGAAATTCACCAGCTGTGACAATCAGGCTTTAGTAGGGTGTATTCCAATTGCTGCTGTAGCTGTTCATTTGAAGCTGAAATCATAAAAATTGGTCAGTCATCTCATAAGATGTGTAGCAATAACATAGTTAATTTTCAAGAGTCTATGCCCATTTAAAATGCTTGTACAAAAATTTCTGGAAACTTATTGAATGCACCACATAAATGGCTGGAAATTATTTTTGAATTTTGTAACCAAAAACCAAAGTATTGTCGTTTTTACTTATGACTAGAAAATCAAAACTTAAAAACTCACATTTTTATGCTTACATTTCTAGTATAAGCAATGACTACCAGTCACAGGTGAGCAATAAATATTAACCTCTTTACAATTTTTATTAACAAGAAAATCCTTAGAAAAACAGAGTTTGGTATCATTAGGCTAAAATTTCCTCTGTAGGCTGCATTTTCAGCTAGTTTCGTTAATTCTTTGATTCTTTTAGACTAAACTGTAATGTAATAAAAATAGGTAAAAAAATATCTGTATATTTCATACCAAAATCTCTACTCATTATTTAGATGGATATGATATAATTCACCTTCTGATGACCTCCAGTGACTTCAAATGATCTTATAAGTCAACCTTGAATAGTCTTTATTGGGACACGAAGTCAAGCAATTTCTATGCAAAAACCAGGTCCCTGGGACTTTACATATGGTCATGAACCTTAGACACCCTGCACAAATACAAAAACTCCAGTATAGTATAGGATATTATACATATATATATATATATATGAAGGTTGGCTGAAAAGTTCATAGGCTGACCAAGATACTCTCATGGAATATGATCAACTAAGGTTTATTTATCAACATAGTCCCCCTTGTAGTCAGGACACTTCTTCCATTAGTGTTGTTGTACTTGGATCCCATTGGTTTAAAAAGTCATCCACAATTGATATGATGTCATCATACAAACTTTTCAGCCCAACCTTGTTTATAATCTGAGTGCTTTTAAAATTGGTGAATAATTCACTCAAAGGTGAATTAAGTTGATTTCGGCTAGAAAGGTAAATGACTTAATTTACATTGGTACTTTGATTTTTTTTTTATACTTCGGAAAAAAAGGGCAATGCTCTAAAAGTGTTTTGTAAGCTCTTATAATGAAGATTTTTTTCCTCTCTACCTGAAGATTTCTAATATAAGACATTTTATTTATCTTTATTTTTTATATGAAGCATTGTCAATTAGTATTATTATTAATTTGTACAAAAACTTTGATTCATCTTTGAAATTTTTATTGCTTTCATCATTGCAATAGACTTGAATTGTTATTACTACAATGGCCCGGGAGACTGGGGTTCAATCTTGGGTCGAATCATACCAAAAACTCAAAAAATGGTATTTGATATCTCTTTGCATTATAAGGTACGTATCAAGGGTAAAGTTGAGCAATCCAAGGAAAAGAGTAGCGCCCTTCCCTACACCTCAGTGTAGTAGCTATTGAAAAGGGAACCAACTGGTCACCCTCGACTACAGTCACCAACTTTACTTACTTTTTACAATAGCAAGGAATAGAAGGCACACTAAACATAGCAATTATTATTATAGGTAATGGAATTAGTGACCAAAATTCAAATCCTAGACAAGATTGTTTACATTTCATTTTATGCTAATGCACTTGGTAAAGCCATGAATCTATCTCCTCTTTCCCCAGCAATAGGAAAAATTGTAGGGCAGGCTAGGTTTTTTTAGCCTTGATTAAGTAACCAGTCTTGGAGAAGGAAACCTCTGAAATAAAACCAGTTTTAATTAACTTTTAAATTGACTTTGTGTCACATCTTACCCATAGCAGAGAAGTTGGATAAATATATACAACAACAAGGAATAGAACATTTCAGAGATGCTAATGAAGGATAAACTTAAGGTGAGACAGACTAATATCTCCTTTTGGTCATTCATACCAGCTGCTTTACCTACTAAGCTACAATTTGTATCCCAAAACCATGACTCATACACTAAACTGCATCCAGTGGTGAACCATCAGTTCTGGAGTTTTGAAGAGTGTAGAATATTCTGTATGTTGTATATTAACCTACAACCCAGCCGGGCTGTCAAAATAGGAAATGCACCTATGTAAATAACAGGTGCATCCGCTCAAGGAATATAAGAATATAACCTTGACTGTGGAGGGTTGAATGAGTGCAATTGTGACGTCCACAAGAAGGTGGATGTTGAACTATTATATATTGCCCAGTCGGCTGAGGCTGTAGAATACACCGCCTGCTTCTCTGCAGAGGGGTAAGACCCCCCCTAACGAGTGTCCTGGATATGACACTAAACAATCTGATGGTGAGGTTGCATTAGTGCTGGAGCTTTGGGGAATGCGGAGTACCCCTTCATTGCAATCGCTCCCTGGTCCACTCTGGCCCGGAGTGGTAGCACCTGATAAGGGTCCTATCTATGGGTTAAATAGAACTACGTGCTTCTTTCACTATACTTATTTTTGTATTTAAACTGCATATTTATGCTAAACTGAATTGTTTAAAATAGAACTGTTTTGACATTGAGACTGCGTACTAGTGCTGAACTGAATTGCTCGAAATAGAACTGTTTTTGATGTCTAAACTGTGTACTTATGCTGAACTGAATTATCTGAAATAAAACTGTTTGACATTTAACTCTGTGTATTGCCCAGTCGGCTGGGGCTGTAGAATACACTGACTGCACCTCTGCAGAGGGGTAACGAGTGTCCTGGATATGACACTAAACAATCTGATGGTGAGGTTCCAGCAATGCTGGAGCTTTGGGGAATGCAGAGTACCCCTTCATTGCCATTGCTCCCAGGTCCACTCTTGCCCGGAGTGGTAGCACCTGATAAGGGTCCTATCTATGGGTTAAATAGAATTAACAGCATACTTATGCTAAACTGAATTGTTTGAGTAAAACTGAATAGTTCGAAATAGAAATGATTTTTACAATTAAACTGTACTTACATTTAAACTGCGTGCTTATACTTAACTGAATTATTTCAAATAGAACTGTTTTTCGACATGAAAACTGTATTTACACTTAACCGAATTGTTACATACAACTGCTTGAATAGTTAGAAATGGAAATGTTTTTGACTATTAAACTGTGTACTTATGCTAAACTTAATTGTTTTAAATAGAACAAATTATTTACATAGAAATGGATTTGGTGTTAAATAACCTACAAAGGTTGATATGCCATAAAACACAACAAACCAACTATTATATAACTCAGTGAAGACAGGAAGACAGGCAGTTTGGAGACCAGACCAGTTGGAGACAAGGTGTGGAAGAGAAAGCCAGCAACCAGCAGAGGGAGCTCTCAGGCCCCTAATTGAGCTGTTGCAGCTGGGGATCAGATGAGTTAGAGATAAGATGCTGGATTGAGGAACATGTCCCAGAGAGGCTGGGCCCCCAGGCCCCCGGTTGAGCAGCTCAGGAGAACGGGAAAGAAACGTGGTTATGGCTAATAGAGTGGGGGTCAATATGTTGCAGTTCTATTCGGTCTCCAACTCCCTCTCACACACAACCCTTTCAAATAAAGTGAGAGGTATATTTTTCTAAGAACTGTGTCACTTGTCTTTATTGTGTCGTCGTTATGTTCTGCTTACAGATGCGCATGCATATGTAGATGTATATGTATTATGTGTTTGTATAGTTAGTCATGGTTGTGACTATACAACAAATATTCTTAAATTGCTATTACTCCCAGGTCCCCTTGGACCTGAAGTGATCATATTTGCTCGAACCCTATCGGTATTTCAAATACATCTGTTTGAGATAATGTTCAAAATGGTTGTGATGCATTTTTATATTTGGAGTGATGTGGCATACAAGTTATCATCATAGGAAATGGGTGATTGATTTTAATGACATATCAACCAGTCTTGGGTTATTTTATGCCTTGAGGTTAAGGAATTGTGTTCATTGTATGTTCATATATACATGTTTTTGTGTAGCTGAACTGAAACTGAAGCCTCACCAACAGATGCAGTTTAGAGCTATACCCAGGTCATCCCTTTTTTTTTTTTTTTTTTTTTTTTGCAGTGTGCAAGGGTCTTACTTCTCTGCAGAGGATACAATGGACAAGAGAAAAGGAGGTAATTAAGAACTGAGAAAGAGTGAGACATACCAAGATAATTTAGAAATCAGACAGTTATGTATGAGTGGCTGAAACTTTGAGGAAAGAAAGAACAAGAAAAATAAAAAGACAAAAAGGAAAAAGTACAGGTGGACCTGAAAATACAGAGGAGTAATGAGAAAGAGAGAGAAAGTTAATCATGAATAAAATAGGGAAACAACACTGATATAAGGGAGTGTATAAAATGAGAAGAAAAAGAAAAACAGTATAAAAACATAGAGGATGTTCAGTTAAAGAGAAAGATAAGTGAAATATACAAGGAGAGTCCATTTATATCAATCATAAACAAATGAGATACATTTGTCCCAAGCTGTGGTACACTGTTTGTTTTTATTTAGCATATATTTACCATAATTCATTTTCATGTCTGTAATTGCTTCTTTGTATATTTATTCAGGCCAATTAATTACCAAAGTAGGTTTTTGCTGGCTTACTAATTATTCTTAATGTTTCTTGTGTACACTGCCGCCTATCCCTAAAGCATGTTCCTTAGTAAACAAGAAATTAAAGATAGTATGAACTGGAAAAGAATGGAGATAAAATGGAGGAACATTAAGTGGTATATTTTATAAGGTAAAATTAATATGACCACAGAGAACTGAAATAAATAAAAAGGACTTTTTTTTTAAACCTGTTATCTTAAGTTCTGTTTTCTTTCTGTTAGAATTTTAATTTGTTTTTGTTCTTTCCGTGAAAATGTGTGTTTTGTATCTTTGACATATAAATATTTCTATACCTGTTCATATCATTAATTCTTATCAACTATATATGTTCAAAAAGTATCAATACTGAAGCTGTATTCACCAAGACAAAAATGAACAATAAATAAAACATTAATTTTCTTCAAAATATCCTCCTCCAGCAAATTTTCCATTGGTTTAAACCTTAATGTATGTGAACCAAGTATACTCAGTTCTGTGAATATACACTAGGACACAGGAACTGAGTTTACTTATTTTTGATAGTGAGGTACTTTCCACATTTCATATGTCATAGTAAGTCCATTTTATTTTTACTGACTGATAGAAAGCAGTTGTGTAAGAAATGTGCTTATGATTAGCATGTTACATCAACAGTTTGTGGGGCATATTTCTAAATTTAGAAATAGAGTGAAATTTATATTCCAACAACAAAGTAAGATGATGGATGGTAATTTCTTCAATTTGTACTTTGGTAATTTTGATTCTGGCAAATTTGAAGGGTTTCATCTTGAAAATATAGTTTCATTATGATGTTGAGTTTAGTGATTGTTTCTGCAATGTCACGAAAATGTTTGATTGTATGTAAACAAAGGTATGTCTGAATAGAATAAATCATGAATATGTTTTAGTTATAATCAATGTATATGACGTGAGGATGAAAATTTCAGTGTCTATATGTTAGTATGCAAAATTTTAGTCAACACACTGAGCATTAAGCCCCTCTTAAACTTCTTTTTTAATATAGCGTGAATTTGAATTGTAGTATTTCATTTGATATTCTAGTCATATTTGAATTGTATTTGAGATATTGAGATTTTTTTTCACTTTATTTAATAAGTTGCTCAGTGGTGCACATCTTCATTTAAATTGTTAATCTGAATAATATAAAACTTTGGTCTCAATTCTCTTTTACTTATTTGTAAATTTTGATTACATGATAAAAAATATAGCAAATCAATTCATAAATACACTATCAGTCAAAAGTATTTGGCAACCCTTAAAAAAATCTTATTTCTTATCCTAAAAATGTTATTCTTAATGAAACAAGTTAAGCACTACAATATTTTTATTTATTATACTAAATACAAGTCTTCCTCAGTAAGTTTAACCCTAGTATAACCAGATATATTTAAAAAAATTGATTTGAAGGCGTTTTTCTTCTTTAGCATGGAGCATGATTAAAATATTTTCCAAAAGTTACATTATACCTCTACTTGAACTCTATATTGTGTTGAATTACTGTTTGATTGATACCACATGTTCTTCTTGTGCAGAGGACAATTTCATCAGAGTCACCAATTTGTGTAATAGAAAGCTGACTGCTCTAGACATCACTGCACAATTGAACCATTTTCATGAAAAAAATGTTCCAAAATCCACTGTGAGGAGAATCTGGCTTATATGACAACAGAATTGCTGTCGAAGAAAAAAAACAATATCAAAAGGCTCAAGTGAGCCCAGACACACAGACTGGACAATAGAGCAGTGGAATGAATTCATTTAAACTCACAAATGAGAGCAGTAGGAGAAAGTTGTTTGAAATGAGGAATCAAATTTCGAAATCTTTGGGGCAAATAGGAGGGTCTATGTGCAGCAGAGAATTGGTGAAAGAGCAGCAACCCCTGTATCACACCAACCATAAAGCATGGAGCAGAGTCTGTTATAGTATAGGGGGCTTTTGCCAATTGCAAAGTCAGGGATTTGCATGAGGGGAAGGGCAAATTGAATCAGACCGGCTATCACAGCATACTGCAATCCCATCTGGAACACATCTTGTGGGTCAAGTATTTGTACTTATGCAAGATAATGACCTAAAGCATACTAGTAAACTCTTCCATGAGTACATTAAAAGCAAAGGAACAGCACCATCCTTCAACAAATATCAACAGACTTAAATCCCATTGAACTGGTGGTGGATAAATTTGACTGAAAAGTCAGAGTTACAAATGCGACGCACCTCTGATAACTCTGGCAGGAAAGCTGGACTGAACTATTTTTAGTCTACCTCTATCTTAGGTGGAAAGAATGCCAAGAATCTATGAACCAGTGATAACAGCCAAAGGGAGTCATTTTGATGAATCAAAAGTTTAAGAAGCTTTTTGTGTTTTTCTTTGTTTAATTTGTATTTAATGTGGCTCAGGAAGACTTGTATTTAGTCTAAAACTAGTGATACTTGTTTCTTTAAAAATAATACTTTTAGGATGAGAAATAAATATTTTGAGGGTTGCCAAATACTTTTGACTGGTATTGTATTGTAATAAATATGCTATTAATATATTACAGTTTTCAAAAATTAATTACATTTTAACAGTCAGGATATATAAATTAATGTAAGTTAAATTCATTTAAATATGATAAAAATCTAATCACTTTTCCTTTTATTTTAAATGATTGCAATCCAAAAAACTCAAGAAAAGATAAGATCATGAAGATGAGAGGTTTTCTCCCATTAATCCATCCTCACCAGATTTAGCACCAACATCTTCTCATTTCTTTTGATGACTGGAATAATTTGTTAGTGGCAGAACATTCAGAAAGAAAGAAGGAAGTTGAAAATGGTCTTTCAAGCTTCTTTTCAGAAAAACACGCAAATTTCTTTTGGCCAGTCAGCTGGGGCTGTAGAATACACCAACTACTTCTTTGCAGAAGAGTAAGACCACTCCCCAACAAGTGTCCGAGATATGACACTAAACAAGTTGATGGTGAGGCTCCAGTAATGCTGGAGCTTTGGGGAATGCGGAGAACTCCTTCATTACCATCACTCCCAGGTCCACTCTGGCCTGGATTGGTAGTACCTGATAAGGGTCCTATCTATGGGTTAAATAGAATTAAACCATTTTTTGACTGTTTTTGGCATTTAAACTGTATATTTATAAATTGGATTGTTTAAAATAGAACTGTTTGGACATTTAAACTGTGAACTTATGCTGAACTGAATTGCTCGAAATAGAACTGTTTTGATCTCTAAACTGTGTACTTATGCTAAACTGAATCATCTGAAATAAAACTGTTTTGACATTAACTGCCCAGTTGGCTAGGGCTATAGAATACACTGACAGCACTTCTGCCGTAGGGTAAGACCCCTCCCCAATGAGTGTCTTGGATATGACACTAAACAATCTGATGGTGAGTTTCCAGTGATGCAGGAGCTTTGGGGAATGCGGAACACCCCTTCATTGCCATTGCTCCCAGGTCCACTCTGGCCTGGAATGGTAGTACCTGATAGGGCCTTATCTATGGGTTAAATATAATTAAACTGCATACTTATGCTAAACTGAATTGTTTGAATTAGAACTGTTTGACTAAACTGAATAGCTTGAAATAGAAATGTTTTTGACAATTAGACAATGTACTCATCCTAAACTGAATTGTTTGAAATAGAACTAAATATTAGTATGAAAATAGATTTGGCATTAAATGACTTACAAAGGTTGATATGCCATAAAACCCAACCAACCAAACCAAACCAAATTTCTTTCTATTCTGTTGATAGGGCTTACTTAAAATATGCCATCTATATGCTCTGCAGAAAGATAAGACCCCTTCCAAAACTGGATGTTCTGAGTATGACACTAAACTGCATCTGGTGGTGAGGCTCTAGTTCTGGAGATCTGGAGAGCATGGATAACTCTTTCATTACCATTACTCCCAGGTCCACTCAGACCCAAAATGCTAGTACCTGTTAGGATCCCATCTATGGCACAATTAGATATCTTTAATGATTATTAGTATTGGATAAGAATACTTAAAACCATAACTGTATGCAAACAAATGATTATAGACAAATAAAAAAGATGTATAATTTTAAAGAAATGTGATGGAACATTGAAAATATAGTTACGGTTATAATCAAGCATTTATGAATTAATCAAATGTTAATGTTAAATAATCCATAAAGAGTTGATATGCTGTTAGATAAACTGAGCCAAACTTCTTTAAATGTGTAGTGGAAAATTTACTTTCCAATTGGATTGCAAGTGAAGTTAATTATATTTTTGATGATGAATAAATTGATTTAATTTATATTTGATTTTATATCCTCTCAGATAAAATGTAACTACTTTTCAAACACCCAAATATTTGTCTATTTCCTTGGTTAAATCTTAAACTATTTCACAGTTCTTCATACTGGAAAATTTATAACAAAATATCATTCGTTCATTCATGACTATATTTCCCTGTGTTTTGATAATTTTCTTTTATCCTCCCATGTGTTTAATTTTAATTAATTTTCTATCATGTGTATTTAAGCCCGCCACCTTAAAGGCCAAAGGTTATATTATGATAAAATAGGAAATATTTTGTTAATCATAATTAATTTTGTCTGCTAATAATTTTTACTTTTTTAGTTTTTTTTTTTTTAAATTATATATAGGGCCGATTTAATAGCATGTCAATCCTTGTTGGTTTATCAAACGCCAAAGTCAGTTTAACGACTATGATGTCCAATTATTAAATGTATGAATTTATCCAACTCTTATTTACCTATATCTGGGTGTGGGGATAGCAAGTAGATGGATTTGTGCCTTTCCCCTGAGCATATATCATGAAGTGAAATACTTACAGCCTAATCTAGGATTTGAACTAGACTCAACTCAACCATTTCCAAGCCCTATCTTCGGGGCTTAGAATACACTGACTTTATCCACTGCAAAGAGGAAGATATGACCCTCACCAAAATAGGGATGCTCAGGGTATGACATTGAATTACATCTGATGGTCTGGCTTCAGTTCGAAAGATCTGTTGAGTACCCATTTCTTGCCATTACTCCCAGGTCCACACTCTGATTTTGAGTGATAGTACCAGTTTCAGTTTCATCTATAGTTCAAATAGATGCTTAAAAATTATTCGTTTTCAATAGGAATACCAGATAACTGTGTGAATTAGGAATGCCTACTGGAAGTTATAATTGTTTAATATGAATTATTATTAGTTACTTAAACCCAAATAACTGTGTTTGAACAAATGACTATTATCAAATAGAAATAAGTACTTAAAACCACATAATTACAGTTTTGGTTTCTTTGTTTAATGTCATATCAACCTTTGTTGGTTATTTAATGCCAGAGCCATCCTTTTGGAAGAACAGCAGTGGTACAATTTAACCCATAACTGGGAGGATAAGGGGGTTCATACCTTTCTCAAGGGTATTTGTTCGGAAGTGAACATAATAGCGCTATTGGAGTTTGAAGTTGCTGATGACGATTCCACAGTCTATCACTTTAACTGTTACACCACGAGGACACCCCTACATAATTACATATGAATTATTAGTATTAGGTAGGAATACTTTAAACGATATAACTGTGGACAAATTATTTGAATTAGATAGGAATATTTGATATATAACTTTGTGCAAAAAGCTCATAACTATACAACAAATGTGAATATAAACATACAAAGAATGTAATTTCCGAACCTCCTCCTTTTCCTCTAATTTTTTTTTCTTGATTTCTTTCTATATTCAGTTCCATTTTTCTATTTTTATTCCTTTCTGCTCACACTTTTTATGAAAAGTTATCCAGTGGATACCATTTAGTGGGACACAGCTTTAACCTTGCCTCCATCTATTAAGCAGCCTAAAATATCAAAATATGTTTTTTTAATTCATTTTTAACAAAACTGTTGACAATGACAAGCAATAAAAAGACAAGAATAAAAAGGAATGAATGATTTGGATAATTGTATCCAATTATATGATTAATGCTGTTCATGGTAAAAAATAATCAGCACAACTATGGTGCCGAGAGAAATTGAGGTTAAATTAAAGGATGAATTTAAAAGATTTCAATGGTTTTACATAGCTCAGACAGTTAAGAGCAGCTGGTGTGTTTTACAATGTTTCCTCAGGGCAAAAAGAACATTATCTTAAGTCTTCTCCTTTATTGTTTCTGGCTAGTAATGTTTCTGCTTTATTATAAAATGATAGCCCAAGTGAGTTGTAATAAAAAAGCAACAAGAAATTAAGAAGAAAGAAAATACTAGTCAAAATAAATACATATTCAAATATGTTGTTTACACTGGTTTTCAAAAGTACCATAAAACATATGTTCAAAAAGTATTGAGATTAAACCTGTACTTACCAAAATTGAACAGTGAATAAAATGTTAATTTTCTTCAAAATAGTTCCTTTGGAATTCACCACTCTTATTTCCATTAGTTGAAACACTTCTGAAACTTTACTTTTGATATAGTATAAAACTACACTTCTATTAATTGGTTTGGTTTAAATTCTTTGTTTAATCACATATCAACCTTCATAAGTTATTTAATGCCAAAGCCATCTTTGTAGAAGGACAGTAGTGTTGCCATTTTACTCATTGCTGTGGGGGGGGAGATAAGGGGGTCCATACCTTTCCGAACTGTATTAATCCAAAAGTTAATGTAATAGCATGTCTAAAATTTGAATTTGCTTACTACAATAATGCATTGACCAATACACAACAGGGATGCTCCCAAATCTTTTAATGTTCTTCATATCCTAAAATCTTAACCATTGAGATGAATCTTTGGTTCAAAAAATACAAAAAGATGACACCGAGTTATTGTTGCATACTCCCATTCAGAGACATGTTATATACTTGGTTTTTATTACCTCTCATTTCTATCTCAATTGTCCATGGCCCAGCACCCATCTCCTTACTGTGCTCTTCTGTCATGTCACTCTCTTCTAATTTCTTGGGATGAAGAACAACCCAGATACATTTTTATCTGCACATGATATTTTATTATTTTGTGACAACTATTTTACATCATCCATTTAAACCAAATGGGGAATAAGTGATCAGAGCATAGATGAAAACTTTGATTGCTCTTGTTGGTGATTTCTGACTTAAATTTCTATATAACTTGCAAACTTTTTAAAGTCATGGGACTTTTTAAACCAATTAAAGCCACAGTCTCAAACAACCTCAAGCTGGATGACCCAAGTCAACAATAAGAATTTATTCAAACTCACTTACCCAACCTGGCAAATAATATATTACACCTATCTATCATTTAACATTATGTCTGGCGGATGTTTCCCTTGTATGAGTCTGTGTTTCCCCAAAAACATTGTTCTTTGCTGATGAAAATGCAAAGCTAATTGTGAGGAATAATTACTATTTCCTTGTAGAAAACCTGCCCAACAGTGTTGTTCTACTCCGTGTATTTCCTTTAGTTTTTGTGGAAATAGATAAGAAACATTACTTTGAGAGTGACCCAGTTATTTAGCTGGAGAAAATGCATAGCTATGGAAAAAATAGTGTTTAGTAACTAAAATCTTGCTCTATTCTACTGTGTTTCTTGTATGCGGCACCTTCAGTAAGTCTCCAGACTTTTTTTGTACAGGCATTTAAAATTGTTGTAGACTCTTGAAAATTCACTATGTTATTGCTATATATCTTATGAGATAACTGACCAATTTTTATGATTTCAGCTTCAAATGAACAGCTACAGCAGCAATTGGAATACACTCTACTAAAGCCTGATTGTCACAGCTGGTAAATCTCAAAAATGCAATCTGGACGTGAGGACACTTTAGAAAAACGATGGGCAATAAAATTCTGTTTTAAACTTGGAAAAAATGCCACAGAAACGTATGGAATGCTTCAGACTGCTTTTTGACCATCTTGCATGAATTGAGCATTAGTTTTTCAGTGGCATAAGAGATTCAAGGAAGGCAGGCAGTCTGTGAGAGATGATGACAGGTGTGAGAGTAGTAAGGAAGTCAATACACCACAGTTGATTGGTCAAACGGTTAGGGTTACTATGTTGAGGTTTTAAGGGAGTTCAGGAAGAGATCCCATCGGAAGAGGCAAGCACGCTTCAAATCGGGTCAGTGGCATTTCCACCAGGACAATGCACCAGTCCACAACTCCATCCTTGTCACAGACTATTTGACCAAAATGGGCATCAAGACAGTTCCTCACCATCCCTATAGTCCAGATGTTGCTCCCTGTGACTTTTGATTATTCCCTAAGCTCAGAGACTGTCATTATGAGACAATTGAGGAGATGAAAGAGGCTGTGACGAAGGTCATTGACACACTCACACAAGAGGACTTCCATGGGGCCTTCCAGAAGTTGTTGGAACGGTACAACGTGTGCATTGCAGCCAGAGGAGATACTTTGAAGGGGGACTAGAGTTTCATGTGTGTACTATCAATAAAAGTGCCCATACGAAAAAAGTCTGGAAACTTATTTAATGATCTTTGTATATATTAGACTTATTGTGGAAATAATTAGGAGAAAGTACTTTTGGAGCATCTCTTATATTTTTGTTCTTCTAATCAAGTGAGAGTTCATTAGAAACTTCTTGAGGGTATTTATATGCTTTTTCAAACTTACATAGTTCTATATATAATATATGTAATCTTTCAATGATACCTGTTTCTCTGAGATTTTCTACTACTGGTGATCATTTTCTCTTCTATTTTGTGTATTAAAAGCTCACAATTGACAACTGATGGTTATCCACTACCTGAATTTATTTTGAGGGACAAGTTACCACTCAATCAATTCTGGACAGTATCGCCAGTGTTTAATTTCCTTCCACTTCTGTGGAAAAGCTTCTGAGGCTTTGAAGACCTATTTAAAATAAACCCTTCAAATTGCCAGAAAGGTACTGATAAAGATATATATAATATTAATAATACAATGGAATCTTTGTTTTAGGTGTGTTCTATAAGTATTTACTAAGACAGAAAAGAACCATTGATGTAATATCATTTTAGTTTTTCAAAATAGTCCTCTTGACACTCAATACACTTGTTCTATCAATTTTTCAATTGGCTGAATCTCATATTTTAATATTATATGAAGCTGTGCCATCATAGTTTTTTCAATGCTCCTCTCAAATATTTTCCATTCAGGAAACAAGAAAACATTACAGCAAGCTAAGTCTGGTGAGTATGAAGGGTGCTGAACTTGAACAATTCTGTCTCTTACCAAAAATTTAGGTCTGGTGCATATAGAGAATACTGCACTTTCTCAATCTTGTGTTTCACCATAAATCTAGGTTTGGTGCAAACAGAGGGTGTTGCACTCACACAAATCTGTGTCTCACCAAAAATCAATTTCTGGTGAGTACATAGGGTGCTACACTTGCACAATTCTGTGTCCCACCAAAAATCAAGGTCTGGTGAGTATGTAGGGTGCTGCACTTGCACAATCCAGTGTTTTGTCAAAATCTGCTGTTCAAAAAGTATTGAGTCATGTTTTAGTAGTTTTTCGCATAATAGATAGGTTTGTTTGTACATTAAGTTTATTTCCTTATCAAGATATCCATAACTTTGTAATATATGTGTGTGTGTGTGTGTGTGTGCGTACATATTAACCCAATCTCTCTTTTCAACTAAGTGCCACACAAGGTCCATTTTTTTTAACAGAGTTTAACAGTTTGAATTTAAAGTTTTCCGTCTCCTTAACCAGTTGCCCTACCAGAGTTAAAGAACACAGTCTGCCCTACTATTTACCAATAGCTAGAGGGAGAATAGTTGGATTCATACCTTTCCTGAAGGCTATATGAAATACAAATAGCCTCTTCCAAGATTTGAACTCGAACTGCCATGTCCATTTCCAACAATGATGACCATTATACCATGATCACTTCATGTGTTTTTTGGTGTGTGTGTATATATATATATATATATATATATATATATATATATATAAAGAGAGAGAGAGAAAGAGCAAGCTGAGTACTTGAGCAAACCACACTCGCTTAATTACTTTACGTACCCTCACAGTTGCAGCAAAAAGCTGTTACCTTTATTGTCAACTTTGTCAATAAGTTTCAAGGTGTGTCTTTAATATTTTTTTTTTTTTCATTGCTTATCTTCGATGTTGTCATCATTGATATTAATTTACTTTCAACCAAATTCTTGCTTTTCTCCTCATTATTCTTCTTAACATCTTCAAAATTAGAGATGAACCCTCCACCCCCTGGAGTATTACCACCATTATCACTAATGTATTTAACTTTCTACCTTATTTTTCTTTTTCCTTAATTTTTCAGCTTTCACTTCCCCTCTTCTCTTCTTCATTTTTATTATTTGCTTTTTCCTTTTTTTTCTTTGCATCTTTCCTCTTCCTATCTTTTCTTGATTATTATTTGTTATTCTTTATTTTTCATCTTTCCTCTTCCCTGTTTTTCTTATTTGCTTTTCTTTTTTTTATCTTTCCTCTTTCTTCCTCACCTTTATTTATTATAATTTGCTTTTTCTCTTTTTTCTTTTTGTCTTCCCTCTTTCAATTATCATTTGGTTTTTATTTTTATCATTTTCATCTTTCCTCTTCCTCCCCTTTCTTGATTATGATTTGCTAATTCTTTCTTTCATCTTTCTTCTTCCCTCTCTTTATTATTATTTGCTTTTTCTCTTTTTTTTCATCTTTCTTCTTCCCTCTTTCAATCATTATCTTCTTTTTCTTTTTTTCTTTTTTTCATCTTCCCTCTTCCTACCCTTTCTTGATTATAATTTGATTTTTCTTTTTTTCATCTTTCCTCCTCCCTCTTTCTTACTTCCTAGTCAAGTAAGCAAAGGTTATAGAATATACTGACTTCATCTCTGCAGAGGGGTAAGACCCTCCCACAACAAGTGTCCTGGATATGGCACTAAACAATCTGATGGTGAGGATCTTGTAATGCTGGACCTTTGGAGAATGTAGAGAACCCCTTAACTGCTATCACTCCCAGGTCCACTCTGGCCTGGGGTGGTACCACCAAATAGGGTCCTATCGATGGGTCGAATAGAACTGTTTGACATTTAAACTGAATGCAAACGAATGACTTATGCTAAATTGAATTGTTGGAAATAGAACTGTTTGATCACTGAATGTAAACAAGTGACTTATGTTTAATTGAATAGTTAATGATACTTAGCAATACTTGGAACTACTCAACTTTGTTGACTGATGCTAAATTGAATTGTTAGTAATAGAATCGTTTGATCATTTAACAGTGTGTATCCACAAAATGTGTTTACAAATCAAACATATTTGAGAGATATGTAAAAACAGGATTTGGCATTAAATAACAAACAATGGTTGATATGCCACAAAACTAAACCTAACCATTTAGCCTCCCTTTCTTGATTATTATTTGCTTTTTCTCATTTTTTTCTTCTTTCTTCTTCCCTCTTTTGATTATGATTTTTTGTTCTTTTTCCCATCTTTCCTCTTCCCTCTGTCTTTCTACCCTTTCTTGATTATTATTTGCTTTTTGCTTCCCATCTTTCCTCTTCCCTCTGTCTTTCTACCCTTTCTTGATTATTATTTGCTTTTTCTTTTTTTTCCCATCTTTCCTCTTCCCTCTGTCTTTCTACCCTGTCTTAATTATTATTTGCTTTTTTCTTTTTTTTCCCCATCTTTCCTCTTCCCTCTGTCTTTCTACCCTTTCTTGATTATTATTTGCTTTTTCCCTTTTTTTCATCTTTCATCTTCCCTCTTTATATTATTTGTGTTTTATTTTTTTTCATCTTCTTCTTCCCTCTCTCTTTCTACTATTTTTTGATTATTTTTGTTTGTTTGTTTTTCATCTGTCTTTTTCCTTCTCTTTTCCTATCCTTTGATGATTAGGATTTTCTTTTCCTTTTTTTTTTTTTTAACTTTCCTCTTCTCTTTCTCTTCCAACCCTTTCTTGATTATTATCTGCTTTTTCTTTCTTTTTATTTTTTTGATCTTTTTACTCTCCCCTTCCATCTCTTCTCTTCTTTCTTAATTTATATTTTTTCTTGGCATTTTTTTTCTCACCTTCTCACTTTTTTTTTCTACTTTTCCTTCTCTGAATATAATTTCTTTTTTTTCCTTTTTCCTTTATGTGTTTTCCCTTTTTTTTCTACTTTCACTTCTCCTACATCTCTTCCTCTTCTCTTCCCTATTGCAGCATCTTTTCTTCTTTTCTTTTTCTTCACTTTTCAACTTTTACTGTATCTCTTCCCCTAAATAATTTTCTTTCTTTTTCACTCAATTCTTTGCTCTCACTTTTTCTTAGCTTATATTTTTCCTCCTCCAGCTCCTCCTCCTCCTCATTATTATTTGCTTTCTTCCATTTTCATTTTTCTTTGTTTTGTTTTTTTTGGGGTTTTTTTTTTTTTTGCTGTTGTTTCTAATTCTTTCCCACCGTCTTTACAACTTTCAGTTTCTCTCTTCTGTCATTTCTTCTTTGTCATCATTATCATTATTATTGTCATCATCATCATCATTATTATTGGATATGATCTGTTCTATTAAATCGAGGGTGGGGGTGAAGAGATGAATCTTATTAGCCAGTCTTCTTAATCTGATTCTGATGGCAGACCATATCAGTGAGATAAAGTGATTTTTTCATTTTTTTTTCTTTTGGTTATATGCTCCACTCTTCTACCATTCCACTTTGCATGTCTCTCCAAGTAACTTCCCCCACCTACTCACTTGCTGCCATCAAAATGCCATCTATCCAAAATTCTTGAGCTTTGAAACATGCTTAGATGTGATAATGCCTTGTGATAATGAGAAATCTCTCTCCCTCTCCATTTTTTTCCCTCACTCTTCAAGATTATAGATGGTATACACTTACCAGTTGTGGCACCGGAAACAGTCTTTTCCCCTTACCCATACACCCCAGCATACATACAGTTCTGACTTTTAATGAGAATATAAGAAAAGAATCCGTGTCCAAGATAACGATAAATCTTATTTTAGTCATCTTCAGTCTTAGACAGTTTTCAGCTTTGGTTTTGTGAGGAATTAAAGTTAAGGTTAATGTTCATCTATTATCATGTTAAGAAATTTCTTATCGCTTTTTTTTTCTAATTAAAAAACCCAAAAAACTTGGTGATATTTTTACTGCTTATTCTAATCTTAAAAAGATTAACATTGGAGATTTAAAATAAAAACATTTTGAAATATGATAGAACATGTCTCAGATCTCTTTTTAAAATATCACAAACACTGTGTTTATGAAACTTTTAAGAGCAATATTGTCATTTTGACTAAAAACAAGTCTGACTTGAAAATAAGTCTTTTCATTATTACCCAAGAGATTTTCACATTTACAAAAGAGTGTGAGTTATCTAAATTCAATTGAGAAGATTCTGATATTGTATGCTGAATAAAAAAGGCTTTTTAGTCTTGATCAGGTAAACATGCTTAGAGAACAAAAATTCAAAACTTCTATCTTCCACTTAAAAATTGATCTTATGTTGCATCCTGCCAATCGCAGTAGAGTTAGGTAAATACATTCTGGTACTGAATGTCTGTTTTGTACTTTGGATATTTTTACTAACAGGTTGTTTGAAGAAGTCATTACTCTACCATTCAGAATAAACAACACTGACTGGTTCAACAGCTCCAGCTAGCAGACAAAAAATAAAATGGGCAGTAACCCAATACCGAACCTGTAACATCTTAAACAAGCCAGTGTATACACACACTAATATACCCATTCACTGGACCAGCAACCAATCACATTCCAGAGAATAGACTTAGCCACTTGAGAGCAATGGAATGCCCCAATGTCCATATAATTTTGCCTCAAGCCATAGCATTGTTTCTTATGCAAACGAGTATTTACTCACAGCTAACGAGCATTACGAATAAATTCCAACAGTTGTTGGTTGTTGTTTTATGGTATATCAAACCTTGTGGATTATTTAATGCCAAATCCTATATATATATATATATATATATATATATTATTTGAAGGTAACTTTATTTTTGAATGAGTTGGAACTCATTTGTTTGTATGCACTTAAATGGTTTCAAGTATTGTTATTTAAATTTAGTAATCCTATTTAAGAAGTATTTTTATCAAATACAAACAATTTGCAAACAGCTTTATAGTTTCCAATACCTATGAATAATAATCCTTCGTAAATGATTGAACAGTTCTATTTGACTCATAGATGGGACCCTAACTGGTACTACCAATCCATTTCTGAGTAGACATGAGAGTGATGGTAATGAAGGGGTACTCCATGTTCCCCAAAATTCCGAGACTAAAGAGGCAGTTTAGTGTCATACCTAGGACAGTCGGCGGTGGGTGGGTCTTACTTCTCTGCAGATGTGCAGTCAATGTATGCTGCACCCCCAGTTGACAAGGCAGTTTGCAAACTGATATTCATCAGTTTTGTTTAACATGGCATTCAAAGTATTTGGTCAAATTCATTGAGAAAAACTCTTAGAAAATTTTTCAATATTTTTTAAACAACTTCATCACAGACTAAAGAGAAACCTGTATAACTAAAGACTTCACTTGATAAAAGCTGACAGTCACATCCATCTGGGCCAACTTATTCCATTAGTATTTTTAAATTATTACTGTAAATCATGCAGTATGGTCAGCGATCATTCCTTTGAACTAGTACCATGAAACCCAATACAACCTGTCATATGTTACTTCAAGAAGACATCACCAAGTAACTGCTCTTGCTCTAAAACCAGGTTCTTTAACTCGTAGCCCACAGGCCACATGCAGCTTGCAATGCCTCTCCATGCAACCCTCCCCTAACTTTCAAAATTTTCTCTTTACCTTTTGATGTTGATTGTGAAGTACAATTACAACTGTAGATGGAACTCACTGATCTTCAAATTTCAGAGGCTTTAAAGTCAAAGTTTCTTGCTTGTCATATCTTTGATTTCTGTAAGAACCATATGTGCTTCCATCAGGACAATTTCTCGACTTTATCACCTTCACCTTGTAAGTAGTGATGCATGATTGGTACTATGTATTGCTGTGAAAAGTTGTTCTCCAAAATAAAGCAAGCCAATAGTATGCTGCATTCACAACAGTCAAATCATTACTTGTCTGATTTGCTCCTTGTGGCAATCTCTTCATTTCACTCTGATCTTAGACATTTTTGTGACTGCAAACATCAGATCCCTCATTAATAAATTATGACTTTTAGCTTGTGAATTTAGCATGTTTTTTTTTGGTAGGGAAGGTTCTGTTCTTTTAAGATCATGGGACTGGACCCTACTAACTTAAACTTTATGGCCCTTGAGCTGAAAAGGTTACAGACCCTTAACACTTCAAAAACTTAGGTTATTAAAAATGTTGTTGTATGCTTATTAGAAAATCTGTCGGTTATTGGTTCTTAATTTCATATCTTGATGTATTTATATGGTATTTTTTAAATAAGGTTGGTCATTATAAATTTTTGTTGTTTTTTTTTGTTTTTTTTGTTATTTTTGCGGGTTTTTGTAAGTGGATTTTTTTATACTAGATTGAATATAAGCGGATTATTCTTGATAATTGTATATACTAATGAACACTGACTTTTTCTGCACATTTCTTTCTTTCTTCACTTTTTTATTTCTTTTTCTTCTTTTATCTTTCTCTATTTCTTTTCTTAGTTTTTTTCCTTTTGTTTGTTTTTTCCTTTTGACTTTGTTTCTTTCTTTCTCTGTAACTTCTGTCATGTAAACAGATGCATAAAATTAACAAGTGAATTCTGCCTTGACTTGAACCTTTGGCCTCGAGGTAAGCAGACAAAATGATATATCGACTGCAGCAACACACTGCTGCTTGAACAGCAAAGTAAAATTAATCTGGAAATACCACAGCACACTAAAACAACAGTGACCTAAGGCAAAGGTGCAGTAAGTGCTACTTAAATCCTCAACAGAATTCCTGATCCATACATAATTTCTATGGATAGTATACAAACTTATTATAGATATATCTTTAAATTATAATGATAGGTATATATTCATGACAAATAATTATAAATGGATTAGAATTATGATAATAATGAATAGCACTGAGTAAATATTAGGTGTAAGATAGTAGATTTCACTGTTTTAGTAGACCACAGCTTAAAGTCAAAAGAAAAGAAAAAAGTTAGAAACATATCTAAATCTTAACATGAAACATGGAAATGACAGTAGAACCAATCACTGCTGGGGCCCTTGGAACAATACTGAAAAGTCTTGCAAGATATGTGAAGGAAATGGAAATTCCAACAGAATCAAAACCAACCAGATAATGGTGCCTTTGAAAACAGCTCAGATACCAAGAAGAGTGCTAGAGCATTGGGGAGATTTATCATATTTATCATATTTACCCAACCCCTCCGCTCAGGCAGGATATGACATAAGGTCAGTTTTTAAGTGGAGTTTAACAGGTTTGAATTCAGAGTTTTCCCTCTCCTAGACTAGTCGCCTAACCAAGGCTGAAGAACTCAGTCTGTCCTACTATTTACCTATAGCTGGAGGGAGAATTATTGGATTCATACCTTTCCCAAGGGTATTAGTGCCATGTGAAATGCAATCAGTCTCATCCAGGATTTGAACTCAAGTTGCCATGTCCATTTCCTACAACAATAACCATTACACCATGGGCAGATTTATTGTCACTTGATCTCCAGCATAAGCTATCAATCAACTGGTGTGAAAACTCAATGCATGCAAATAATAATTATAATAATGGATTATTTTCATTTTTTTTTTATAGCAAAGAAAAACTTCTGAAACCATTGGATTAACATTCAATGTTATTCTTAATGAATACATTTTATGCCATGTCACTAATTTGTAAACTAAGTAATTCAAATTCATAAAGTTTTTAATTAATTCACAGTCACAGCATAAAAAAACAACAACATTTAATAAAATTATTCCTAAATATACAGCACAGTGTTTAGAAGAAATGATCTCTCTTTTAGTCCTTAGACATAAGACTTATTCACAACAAACTTTACTGATTGTCTGATGACATGACCATTGGCCAAAAAGCCTTTGTTCAATGCCCTTTTAAACTACTACTTTAAAATCAACTCATTTCTAAAAAAATATTTTTTTAGAAATGAGTTCATAGAGAGAGAGAGAGAGAGAGAGAGAAAGAGAGAGAGCTGAGTAGTTAAAGCGCCTATGCAAGAGAATATAGGGTTTCTGTTTTGACTGCAGTCCATGATGATATGGATACTTCTATTTCAGAAGAGGGAAGAATTCTGATTAGTGTTTCTCTATTATCAGTATGGCTCATTTTTAGTGCTAAATACCATTTCTATGTCCTGGGTGTATATTCTTTTTGTTTGCATCAATGTAAAAAGTTCTTTTTTATTTTATACAAATAGTTTGACATCATCCACATACATCTGGTGATTAATCTTTTCTTATGATTTTGTAAATTTGTAGCACTCAGTGCACTTTCTAAGTAAGTAATTGAGTCGCATCATTGCTATAATAAATAGTCATGGCAAGTGCATGTCTCTATGGAAGATTTTTCACCTCTGCTTGGCTTTTTCCTCCCGCTGTTACTTCTACTTTTTAATTTTTCCAAGTTTCTAAGTTTGTTGGTTTATATCATAGGCCTTTTTGTAGTCAATCCAAGCCATTTCCACTTTTTGGGGGCTCCTTTGAGAATTTGCTAGTATATATTATAAATCACCTGTTCCTGTTGTTCTCTTGTGGTATCCTTTCTTTTCTTCTGGAAATAGTCCATGGCTTTCAAGTTAGTAATATATTTCTTTTTAGTCTGTTCAGTCAGAATTTTCCAAATCATAAGTAAACACATTATTGGTCAATAATTATTGGGGATGGTCCCTTTTGTGGGGTCTTTCTGAATTTGAGTAGTTTTTACTTTAGTCATCCATTCAGGGGTACTTGCTTCTTCTCTGCATTTTCTCAGTTGCAGGAGTCAATCTGTCGTGGATGGGTGTGAATTTTTAAAATTATAATCCATGTATGCCATCATGGCCTGGTGTTTTCCATTTTGGTACTTTCTTGAGCTCTTAATGAGTGCAAATGTATGTTTGCCTCAGGACCTTCTTTAAGTCCTTGTAATTCTTCTTTCATGTTATTTATCCATTCAGCCTTTCTGTTCTTTCCATTTCCATATTTTATTCCAAAATTGAGTTTGTGTTATATTATCATATTACTGAGATAATTGTAACAAACAAAATCATGTCTTCAAAAGGTAAATTTTAAGGGAACAAATACAGCTAAAAAAAATGGATGATAGATAAAAATCGTAAATTTAACCCTTCTTAAACCCTCACAAATACAACAAGGCAAAGGCAATGTATAGAAATATACTTTTCATTTACTTTTTGTGTTAAACACTAAATGAAACTGGAAGAAAAAGTTAGAAAGTTTATGGAGTTATATGCTCAGCCATTAATTGATGACAAATGATTTAAAAATACATTCAGTACTTTAAAAATAATTTAATGAAATACAAGATTTATAGTATCACACATATATATATGTATTATCATCATCATCTTGTTGTGCCATCAGCACAGATATCCCTGACCCTCTCTCTCCACCCTTCCCTATCATTCATCGCTTCTGGCAGGTCTTCAGGGCTACACCTAGTATCTGCACAGCGCTGCTGTACATAGGATCTAGCTGGTCGCCCTGCCTTTGCTCATCAACATGAAAGGGTCCACAGGAGTACATCACTTATGAGTTCATCCCTCATCATATATAAATGTGTGCCAAAAACAACCACAGAAAGAATATGAATATAAAATGTAGGCAATTACCAAAGCTCTGAGTATAAAATAACCCTATACAGGTTGATATGTCATTAAAATCAATCAATAAGTCAAATGTAAGGTTTAAATCCATTTTATTTATGAAGTTTTGCCAAGATTTGCTTTGTCCACACTTATGATCACTTCCTTGTATTGAAAAATAAGGGAAATTATATCTCATACTTTCTGCATTTCCATTTGGAATTCAGGGTTCTCTCTTGATGGACATGTTTGCATTCTTATGCAATAGGTTATTATTGTTATTATCTGGCCAATAGGTGTTAATGAGCTAATGATTGAATGTGTATCAATATTGGATCGTAACAATGGTTAGTAATTAAAATGAGTCTGAGGAATGGGATAGAATTAGACCATCAGTATTTACAATTGAAGGTGATTGTATAATTCTGTCCGAGAACAGAGATCTATGTCAGCGTCATCGATTGAGCCAGTAATTCTGTTCAGATAATTAGGAGCTCACAGTTTGGAATAACATTTTCATTAAGGTTAAATGAATTAATTAACAGTAAAGTTTATTAAGGACTGGGCCAAGATCAAAATTTTCCATTCAATTAGAATCAGCTTCAAACTGTATAATTGATGGGGCTCTAAAGGATAATAATTCAGACAATGCCAAAAGCTTACTTATTGCTTCTTGCAACTCTGATCTTTTAATTTAACACAATCACTGGTATGTTGAATATTAGAACCCTTACATAATGCCATCTATTTTTTGTTTATTTGTTAGACGGTTGGTTTGTTTTACAGTATATCATCCCTTGTTGGATTAACTAATGTCAAAAATCTTTTTTTTTTTCAAGCAATAAGATGGTCTTAGATAACTAATGATAATAATCTTTAGTAAACAATCATTGCAGCAAATAACTATTTTTGACGATATTAAGTTGCATATCGTAGTATGGTTTCAAGTATTCCCATCTAATACAAAAAAATTACTCTCAGTTGTATATTTAAAGTCTTCCTGTCTAATACTAATAATTTTCACATGGCTGAATGGTTTCAAGTACGCCTGTCTAATACCAATAATTTGTAAATGGTTGTATGGTTTCAAGTAATTATATGGTTTTAATAACCTGATAATAATAATAATAATAATCAACAAAAAAAAGAGAATCTGCAAAATTGTTAACTTTGCTGTCCCGGCAGACCACAGAATAAATCTGAAGGAAAGTGAAAAGAAGGATAAGTACCTCGACCTTGCTAGAGAATTGAAAAAGCTGTGGAACATGAAAGTAATGATTGTGCCAATTGTGATTGGTGCATTAGACACAATAACTAAAGGATTAGGAAAAGGCTTGGAGGACTTGGAAGTTGGCAGACAGGTAGAGACTATCCAAATGACAGCATTGCTAAGAACGGCCAGAATCCTGAGACGAGTCCTGGAGACTTGAGGAGACTTGCTGTCACTCAAACTCCAGTGAAAAACCATCAGCTAACACTGATGTGAAAAACTCTAAAGGAGTAAGGAAAATAATAATAATAATAATAATAATAATAATAATAATAATCCTTTGCAAAGAATTATAGCTTCATTTAATCATTCTTAATACAAAATAATGTCATACAGTTATATGGTTTTACATATTCTTATCCAATGCTAAGAATTTTCAAACAGATTTCTTTGACCCATAGATGGGACCTTAAAAGGTACAACTACTTCAGGTCAGAGTCGACCTGGGAGTAATGACATTAACAGTCAATTTAACTATTATGGTCTGCAATCATATATTATACAAAAATGCATCTTCACAATCATTTTAAAAAGTAAACCTTATTATCTCCAGTAGGTTTTTTGACTCATAGATGGGACCCTAAAAGATATTACCACTGCTGGTTAGAGTGCTCCAGAACTAGAGCCTTGCCGCTGGATCCAATTTAGGGTCATCATCAGGACACACCATATTTTTGGTGAAGGGGTACCCCTATACAAGATATACAGTCAACATATATGCTAAGACCTGCCAACATGATTAGAAAGATAAAAAGAGAGAAAAAATCATTTTTATGCTTTTTATTTCATAAAACCACAAATAATCTATATACTTCTAGAATTCTCTAAATTCTTGTGTGTGTATCTATAATTGTGCAAAATCATGTATCAAACCCTGCTTATCAGGGTAGGGTAGAGCAGACTTTGGATTTGAATTTGTTATAGAAGAATTCTTATGTTTTATTTTATCAAATAAGAATAAATTTATTAACACAGTCTCTTTAGATACTTGTAGGTGGGTATTCTAGTACCCAAAAGTTAGTTCCAGTCATGGTTGACTCATTTCCTGTTATTATTTAGTTAAACTAATCAGTTTAGAATACAAATTTTAAAAGGTGCAATAAAAATTGTAGGGCAATCCTAGTTTTGATTTCTGCTTTGTTGTCCCTTTTAGATATTCTTTGGTTATATTCTTACCCCTCATTTATCATTTTCTAAAACTTTACCTATAATAGCCAACGAGCCAACTTTATTTCACTGACTAGCAGATCTGAATATTTTATAACAAGAGTCACTAACCAACAACATGGAGCTGGTTATTCTCCACTTTCCCTCAAATCCCAGAACTGGATAACATTTTGGATTAATTAATCTATTTTTTGTTGGTGAGGATGGGTTGGAAAGGTGGATATTTTCACTGTTACATATCATCTATGTATTTATTTAGAGTTACCATTAGAAATTGCCACAAATGATCTTTCAAAGATTTTTCATTGGCATTACTATTAGAAAGTACTATATAGCCAAGAAGAAATGAAATATTATTATAACATTATTGTACGTCTAATTTCATAAAAGCAAAAGAGAGGGCATCCTCATGGCTTAGTGGCTAACATGCTGAACAGCAGCCTTTTAGTAAGCAAGTTTGAACTCTAGTTGCGCGATTACATTGACTTTTGGACTAATACCCTAGGGGAGGGTATGCATTCCCTTATCTCCCAAGCTGTGGGTTAGATAATATTACTACTAATATCCAGTTGGTACAGACCTGATACAATATATGAATGGAAATAATTAGAAAACCTGAATCAAAAATTGGCACAAATGACGAACCCTCTCACATTCCTATGCAGATGCCAAGAACTCAAGCTAGTTCCACCAGGCTTAACAATAAAAATCCCAGTTCATTCCAGGAGGGTGCAGAAAGTAACAAAAAGATTAGAGCAGGAATTAATCCGAGATTGAATTCATAACAACCGTTGGAAGAAACATCAATTCTGGTTAGAAATCTCAAGCAAACTCACCCCGTTCTAGGAAAGAATATCTATTATAGATGACAGAACCCGAATCTCACAATATCTGGATAAATCATACAAACAGGAATTCCATATGGTCAAGGCACGTCAAATTACAAAGTTGGAGAAGATGAAAACCATCAATATGAAAATCCATTCCCATTACTCACCAGTGGAAGCCATGGTTAACATCAGTAAGCGACAGTTAACAACTCTAGAAAAATCAGTGCTAAAGGTCTCAACTTCGCCACTACCATCAAGCAAATTCCTTACTTAGATCTAATGGTGCCAATCGAGGATGCAGCTTTAAAAATACCCAAGGCAAGAGCTGATGAATTAAGATGGAAAGTGACAAGCACTTGAGAAATCAAAGCCTCTGAAACCAAAACAGAGAGACAGGCTCTCAAATCGCTACAGATTGATAACAGTATCATAATACTCCCAGCTGACAAAGGCAATGCTACCTTGGTTATGGATAGGGTGGAATATTCCAACAAACTGGTGGACTTGATTGGCTATTGTAAAGTAAAGAAGGACCCAACCCTGAAGACGGAAAGGAAACTGTCACACATTCTTGGTAAGAATAATGATCTCATACCACAAACAAAATACAGACCGCTAATTCAACATTACAGTAAGCTACCACACATATATGGCCTTCCGAAAATTCATAAGGATGGTATTCCATTGCGACCCATTGTCAGCAACCGAGGTTGAGCATGTCACCCATTGAGCCATGTCTTTGTGGAGATCATCAGCCCACTAACTGGTAAGTCCTCATCATATGTTAAGAACTCCATCCACTTTGTGGAGAGAATCAGTGATGCCCCCATTCATTCTAACCAGATGGTGAGTTTGGATGTAGTGAGTCTGTTTACAAAGGTACCAACTGATGAGACACTTGCTGTAGTACTGGAAAAACTGGATACAGACCCCTTACCAGAAGAACACACCTGTATCCCGATAGATAATCAAATGGAAATGTTGACTTTCTTTGTGGAGACAACCTACTTTGGGAAGGGATCTGATATATACTGTCAAGAAGAAGGACTGGCTATGGGTTCGCCATTGTCACCATTGTTGGCTAACATATACATGGAATACTTCGAAGAAATGGCATTAGGATCTACATCACTAAAGCCATCTATGCGGCTTAGATACGTAAATGATACATTCATTCTCTGGCCTCATCAGGAAGATGTTCAGATATTACTTGATCATGAGAACTCAATCCAACCATCTAAACAGTTCACTATGGAGAAAGAGCTAGACAACAAATTGCCCTTCCTCAATGTATTAGTAACACGCACAGAACAAGGATTCAGGTCATCTATGTACTGTAAGCCCACCTTCACCGGACAGTACCTCAATTTCAACTCCCATCGTCCATTTACGGTAAAGAAAGGAATAGTCTATTGCTTACAACATCAAGCAAAAACCATTAGTAGTGATACTGATGCATATCAAGAAGAAATGATAAGTCTGAGATACAACCTCCATCATAACAACTACCCAGAGCACATAACATCTGCTCAAAGAAACCTAGATAGGAGGATAGAAGACAATACCCAAAAACTCATCACAGTATGTCTGCTCTATGTCAAAGGACTAGCTGAAAGGATCCAAAAGATATGTAGTCCATATGATATCAGGACAGTATTCACAAGTGGTTCAACTCTCCGGCGATATAACATTCCAGGTTAAGCCACTAACGGAATTCAACATGATCAAGAATTGTGTTTAGTCCATCCCTTGCAGTTGTGGTAAAATATACAAAGGTGAGACAGGTCACCCACTAAAAGTAAGGCTAGAAGAACATCAGAAGGCAATAGTACGAGGTAAGATTGAAAAGTAGAGTATGGCAGACTATATATGCAAGGAAAAAGGAAAAAATCTGCCCTTATAGGATAAAGTTAAAATAATTCATAGGGCTGAACATTGGAGGATTAGACGCCTTAAGGAATCAGCACATATGTTGGGCTACAATGACCTGCTGAGTAGACCAAGTATAGAGTTGAATACAATATGAGAACCAATAATTAAGAAGGCTAGATGAAAAAAAAAAAATCTCAAGTAAAAAATCCTTCATAATAGTAGTAATAGTAGTAATCCTAGTCAAGTAAGAACATTCAGTTTATAAGTCCCAAAAATTTACTCTGAATTGTCCAGCAGGACACATAGCGTAACGGTTATAGGTGTTTGTTCTCTAAGTTTCTAAGGAGACAATCATCAGGAGGTTGCAGGTTCAATCCTGACTGCAGTTGAGTAATGATACAGGAATACTTAACACTTGTACCCAGTTATGGCTAATGGAATCAGAACAGGCGAGCCCCGTGGATTCAATAAGGGATGTAGTTCGAAGTTCCGTGAAGGTTCCTGAGTTTGACAAACACCTGAAGAAGGCCAGAGGACATACCGGCCAAAATGTTGTGGAAATAACAATAAAGATGATGACAAAAGTCTGAAAACCCTTAATAATAAAAATCATCCAGCTTCATCTCAGAAATTTAGACAACTAATATTACTACTGTCCTCCTACAAGGATGGCTTTGGCAATAAATAACCTATGAAATTGGTATGTTGTTAAAAACAAAGAAAGATAGAGAAAAATGATTTAAAACAAATTTTTAGCAACATCAACCTAAACCAAATGTTGCATAAAGAAAGATAATTCTGCCACAAGTAAACAACTAAAAGTCATTTTTTTATAAGTCTTTATTACAAAGGTGCTAAATTATTAGATATCCACTGCAAAACTATTAACTTATAATTCCTAAAATAATTTACCTAGCTACGAGTGAAATAGTATCACTACTGTCCTTCTCTTATTTACATCAGCTCTATGCAGACATTGGATGTAATCTGAAAGATTTGCTGGGAGTGATGGATGATTGAGAGAGTCAGGGAAATCCATGCTGTCAGTGCAACTTGATGATGATGATGGCTGCCCTTCTAACTGGATGGCTTTGACTTTAAATAACCCATGAAAGTTTACAGGCCATAAAATTAAGAAACCAAACATAAAAGTGATTTGTTGCAGTCTGAGAAGGATTGTCATTCAGCTGAGTATGATCTCTCATATAGCAAAAATGTTTAACAGAGACCATTAACCAGAGAAGAAAAACATCGAAAACTCTCGTTTTGTTTGGATTGGTTATATGGCATATCAACCCTTGTAGGCTATTTAGTGCCAAATTCTTTTTATCCATATATTAAATATGATTTCTAAACACATTTTTCAGATAACATTTTAAAACAAGCCTGACCTCTTTTTTTTTTTTGCACACAGTAAAATGCTTTCACTTATTTCTCTCTAATATGAATAATTCAATTTACTATCAATCATTTGTTTGCAAACAGTTAACAGTTTTCAGGTATTGCTATTTAACACTAATGATTCAAATAAACATCAGTCATTAGTTTACACACAGTTAAATGATCAAACTGTTCTATTTCAAGCAGTTCAGTTTAGCATGAGTCATTTGTTTGCACTCAGTTTAAATGTCAAACACTTCTATTTGACTCATACATAAGATCCTATCAGGTGCTACCACTCCAGGCCAGAGTGAACCTGGGAACAATGGCAGAGAAGGGGTATTCTGCATTGCCCAAAGCTCCAGCATTACTGAAGCCTCACTATTAGATTGTTTCATGTCATATCCAGGATACTTGTTGGGGAAGTCTTACCGCTCAGCAGAGATGCAGTCAGTGTATTCCGCAGCCCCAGCCAACTAGGCTGGGAAGATTCTGGTGCTTCATATGAAAGCTCAGAGGTGTGCTTAGCATGATATTTATTATTGTAGGAAATGGAATTAACAACTAAAGTTCAAAACCTGGATGAGGCTATTTCTTTCACCCTAATGACCTTGAGAAAGGTATGAATCCATCTGTTCTCCCTTCACTTATTGGTAAATAGTAAGGCAGACTGGGTTCTTTAGCCATGGTCAGGCAACCACTCTAGCTGAAGAAGAACTCTGAATTCAAACCACCTTTACTCAGCTTAAAAATTGGCCTTATGTCATATCCTGCTGGTTGAAAGGTTGGGTAAATAAATTCAGAAAATCAGATAAGATCAAGTTTGGGGTAATAACACAGCAGGAGGTTTCTTTAATTAAGGTTATTATCAGAAGAAAAAAAAACAGCCCCAAGCAGCAAAACCATATTCAAGGAGATTGATCAAGATAACACATCTAAATCATCTTGATGCCAAATTCTCAACCATCTTTGCAAATTGTGTCAAGAGTGATATTTGACCACCTTTGAAATGCAAACACAAAAGTCTGGAATGGACTCAAAAGTATTTGCAAACTGATTTCAATGTTGTTGCTGTTGTTACTAACAAGTGCCAGGCTAAGTTTGATGGGTCATATGGATAGAGGGTCCAGCCAGGGTTTTAAAGAAACAGCGGAATCTTGGCCTGGAATTGTTGGAAATAATTTAGTTAGACCTTAACATGTATGAATTCACCATGGGCAAAATCTGATATAAGGTCAATTTCAAAGAAGAGCTTGAATTCAAAGTTTTTCTTTTCCAAGACTAGTTGCCATGCCAAGGTTTAAAGAAACCAGTCTGCCCTACTATTTACCCATAGTTGGAGGGAAAACAGTTGGATTCATGACTTTCCCCTGCCATTAGCGCTATGGCGAATGCAAACAACCTTGTCTAAGATCCTTAACATGTACCAGATGGAGTAACAATTACATCCCAATGAATGTCTTTCAGACAATTTCCTGATTTTGTTTATGAATAAATCTTTTGGTGTACATAAGAAACCTAGTTGATAAACAATTCAAAGTAGAAAGACGTTGATTTTTGGGACTCTTATAAAAGAAGCTTGTGGCATAATAGTTATCATCAAAGGAAGTGATCTCAAGTAACCCAATTACAAACTCTGAACAAGGCTGTTTGCATTTCACATAGCATTAACACCATTGGTATAGGTATGAATTTAACTATTCTCCCTCCAGATATGGGTAGATAGTAGGTCAGACTAGGCTCTTTAACCTTAGTATGGCAACTGGTCTCAAAAGAAGGAGCATTCTGAATTCAAACCAGTTAAAGATCTGGAAAGAGGTGAGCTATCCTTTTCTACCCAAGACATGTCTCTACAATCAAATCAGGTTATGAGATCAGTGACCAGGAAACTTTATGCAAGCCAGCAGTTTTTTTTTCACAGTATATAACAATCAACTAATTGACTAAAATAGGTTTCCTAAATGGTAGATGAATAGGCTGATCCCTATTTTCTTGAGATGTCAACTCAATTGAAAATCTCTGGAGCATTCAAAAGACAAACATATATGAAGATGGGCATGTGTTTAAAACCAAAGAAAACTTAAAGTAAGGGCTGAAGCAAAATTTAAAGTTAATGGATGATTGTCTAATATAACTTAGTTATTGGCAAGGATTTTACATTCCTTGGTTATCCCTGTTGGATGAGCTTACAATATGCTGACTGTATCTTCTGCAGATGTGTAAGACTACACCATAAGTGGTGCCTTGAATATGTATTTACCCAACCCTCCACCATGAACAGGATGTGACACAAGGTCAAGTTTTAAGTGGATTAAAGCTGTTTTGATTTCAGAGTATTCCTTTCTCTAGATCTGTTGGATAAAAAAATCAGTCTGCCCTACTATTCATTCATAGCTAGGAGGAGAACATATGGATTCATGCCTTTCCCAAGATCATTAAAATGAAGGTGTGTCTGGGTATGACACTAAACTGCTTCCAGTGGTAAGGCTCCAATTCTGGAGCTTCAGGAACTGTAGAGTACCCATTCATAGCCATTACTCCAAGGTCCACTGATCCAGAGTGATAGTAACTGTTAGGGCTCCAACTTTTGGTTGAATAAATCTGTTTAAAAATAATTAACATTGGATATGAATGCTTTAACCATATAACTGTATTCAAGTTAATGATTATTAAAGACAAATAAAAAGTAATATTTAAAAAAAATGATTACCATAGGACATTGAAAATATAAATAGTAGTAATTATTATAAACTCACTGGGCCATTGGGTAAAGTGGAGCAATCCAAGGAATCGAGTAGTGCCCTCTTCGACACCTTGGTGTGGTAGCTATTGAAAAGGGAGCTTTTGTGTTACCCTCAACTTAGGTCAAAAACTTTACTTTTACTTATCATAAACAAACATTTACTAATCAATCAAATTTCAGCATTAAATAACCCCAAAGGAGTTATATGCCATAAAAAAACATTTCAAAGTAAATGATTTGTGGAAAAGTAGATAAAGCAACACTGACAACCAATTCAGTAATATTTTGTTCTTTATTCATCTGAATCATACTGATGAAGTTCCCTTTCCAATAAAGAATGAAATATCATTACTGAATCTGTTGTCAGTTTTGGTTTATAATATTTTTATCATCTTGTCAGATTTACAAAATTAAAAATACCATTGCTCCAGTAAATGGTTTGTATAAAGTTTTTGTTTTCAAAATTGCATGTTTTTAGTTTATAAGCTTCAGTTTTTCATCTATACAAGATTGTTTTAAAATTCATTTAAATATTCTGTTTTACTGAGTCATCCTACCCATGTTTAAATAATTTGGGTTGATAAAAAAGAGGCTTTTCAAAAGAATCTCTTATATTTTTTACAATCTATTAATGGACTTGTCTAACCTAAATATGCAAGGTGAGGTGGGGAGTCCTCCAAGCAGAATGGCTAAAGTGCTGGACTGTGGCCTTGAAGTAAATGAGTTCAAACTCCAGTCATGCTATGACATTCAATTTCAGACAAAAACCTTTGAGAAAAGTATGAACCCCCTTATCCCCTAGCTAGAGGTTTAATAGTATCATTGCCATTCTTCTACAAAGATGGCTGTGGCATTAAATAACCCATGAAGGTTGCTATGTCATTTAACAAAGAAACCATACCAAACCAAAATATGGCGCTTGTGCCACCATTCCAAAATCTGAAGTGTCTGGAAACCAAAGTTTGGTTTGGTTTTACAGCTTATCAACTATTGCTGGTTATTTAATGCTAAATCCATTTTTTACATATATTTCAAACAATTCAGTTCAACATAATTACATAATTTTTTGTTTACACACCGTTAAATGTCAAGACTTCTATTTCAAACAGTTTATTTGAGCATAAGTAGACAGTTTAGTTCTATTTTACCCATCAA
This sequence comes from Sepioteuthis lessoniana, assembly GCA_963585895.1. NCBI lineage: Eukaryota > Metazoa > Mollusca > Cephalopoda > Myopsida > Loliginidae > Sepioteuthis > Sepioteuthis lessoniana. The sequence goes on from OY757913.1 coordinate 57,707,554, forward strand.
TAGGACCCTATAAGGTGCAACCACTCCAGGTCAGAATGGACCTGGTAGCAATGGCAATGAAGAGGTACTCTACATTCCCCAAAGCTCCAGCATTACTGGAACCTTGCCACCAGATTGTTTAGTGTCATATCTAGGACACTTGTTGGGAGACTCTTACCCCTCTGCAGAGATGCAGTTGGTGTATTCTGCAGTCCCATCTGACTGGGCAAGGTACCCAAGGGTTTTAGATGAGAGATTGTGTAACAGTAATAAAAAAAACACAAATGTATAACCTTTCACATCAAGCAAATAATGTGCTGAAAAGACATATTTAATTCTTGAGTATCAATTTTAAAGAAGGTTAAGGTATAGATTTGTTTGGCTATTTTCATGTTCTAATAAAAGAAAGAACAAATTTATACGTATGTTATGAAAATTCTTATTTTATTTATATATACGTATATATATATATATATATATATATATATATATATATATATGTGTGTGTGTGTGTGTGAAAAAAAAAGTTGTTCAGAAGATGTATTTATTCATTTATGAATAATATCCCTTTGTTTAACATTTCAGGTTTTTTTAAAATCATCTTCAGAGTGATATTATTATAATTTCTCAACTCTCATAAGGTTTTGAAAAATCTGTTTTTTAATTTACAACATGTACATTAACTTTTAAAAAAATGAATAAATAAAATACAGATTTCCACATGTACATTTTGAAACAGAATGCTATTAACTTGCTCCTTTTTTTCATTTGAGACATAATCACAAAATAACATATCCCAGAAGATGGTTAAAAAAATATGAAACATTAAACATTGTTATATTATTCATATATAAATAATGATGTATGATAAAATATCTCCTCTGAAGATCTAATTTTTTCATATTTACAAACCATTGGATTTATTTTCATTTTTCTCATATATATATATATATATAAACTAAACCAATATATACAGAATATATTATATAATACACGATAATTTCAATGAAATTAGAGATTCATCTATAATCTTAATTGAGATTTATGCCTCTTTTAATTTTGTAGTATTCACTATTTTTTTTAATTCTGTAATATTTTGAATTAGGGGTATTAGGTTTCTTTTTAATAAAAAAAAAAACAGGAAGGTATAAACATTATATTTGCTCAGATTTTTAAAAAATCTTTTTAATTCTCTTCTTGTTGGAAGCAATTTAAACCTGCCTATATTATATTCAAATACACAATTGCATTTCTTTCTCCCTCTGAAGAGGGTCACCATAGATCCAAAATAAACTTATAATGAAACCACAAAATTGAATTTTTTCTTTGAATTCTATAAAAATATATATATAAAACTAAAAGTATATATATACATATATATATAAAAATCTAAAAGAATATATATATATATATATATATATATATATATATATATATATATATATATATAAAGCTAAAAGAATATATATAGATATATGCAAAACTAAAGATATACATAAAACTGAGAGAAATTAGGACCTCACGTTATTATTATTATTGTTCCTAATAATTTCATATGTCTTCTATAAAAAAGAAGACACAGTTCATGAGATTAAACTATTATTCATTGTTCAAAATGTTTTGGTTAAACTAAGTCCAAGGTTTTTAAAAAATAAGTAAATGCCCTAAGTGAAAAGTTTTAAAAAATATATTTTATATCAAAGAAAAAAAGATTGGTCAGAGTCAAATTTTGAATTGGGTAGTTTGAAACAAGAGGTTAATAAGAGAGGATGATTACTGACTTTTTAATACTTTGTTTGCATATGTATACAGGATCACTTTTCAGAGTAAACAAAAGATATTTGAGCACCAAAATCAGTAGGCAGAGAATTTTGACCTCCCAAATTGAAGAGTCACTAGTTAGTACCTAAAGTGAACCCCAAGAAAGATCTGTCAGCCACTCTCTCTCTCATCCTAGTAATTCATGATAGAGTATCTGTGGACAAAAAATAAAGATAGCAATAAACTGAAATTCCTTACATTTGTGTGACAAGCAACTACTTTTCATCCACAAAGGAATTAGGAACCTGCTTACTTTTCAGGAAAACAAAGACCAAACGAGAAAGGGCAGGTGAAGGTAGTGGGAAAGTATTGATCTTTGACCACACATAGCTGATCAGACAAGTTAACAACAAAGAGAAAAACCTTGTAATAATTAACCCTTGCTGACACAGCTGTCCAGTACTGACAATGTGATGCACATTCACCTGACCACATGACACAGAATCCAGTGCTTTTATTGCTTGGACATCCTGCAACCATCTTAAATTTGGATTCTAATAGTAGAACTTTCAGTCTGATCTGATGCCACAGACACTGGGCTTTTCATTTTGATAAACAGTGGCTTGCCTTTCACTATGAAGTGATTATTGGAAAAGCCATTTTAAGGGCTCATTTTGTAGCCAAAGAGTTAACCACAATAGATTGTATATTTGATTTTGAAACAAGAAAGTAAGATAAAAGCAAAATAAAGCTAATTCAATCAGAAATGAAAATGTCATTATTTCTGAGTAGAGAAACATAACACTGACTTTAATAACCATCTCAACCAACTTGAGAGATGAGTTTAATGTCCTTAGACAATAACTTCTTCCCATGACAGTTAAGTACAAATGCATACAGTTGACCAAACCAGATACAGATGATCCAGGAAGAAATGTTTATGATCATGCCAGCAATCTCCACAGATTAACATCAAAGGATTGCTATTTGCCCAAACCTTTGAATACTGGGCGATCTCTCTTTGTATTCAATTGAAATATCTTGATACCTTTTCCTTTAAAAATTAATTAGATAAGTGGCTATCATATTTTATGTTCAACTTAAGAGGATTTTGACTTTTAATCAGGAATACACTTTTAATTTATTTCCCTTTTAGCATAGAATTCCTAAGTTACTTTCACTACAGTTGCATTTCCTGATTTTGTCTTTAACCTGAAACAATAGAGAAGAATAAATCTTGCTGAAAGAAAAGGAAAACTAAATGTCTTGGAATATTTCTCATGATGAATTATCAGCAGAATCAGCTAATTATCAAAGGTGCTAGATCTATAAAAGCCAACAATAAAATATCAGCCTAGATGAACATTATCTGAACATTGTATCTAAAAAGAAATCATCTTTAATTCACCAGATTTATTTTTTGTCCATCAATCTGTTTAACTTAAAAGCAGATTTAACTATAATCACCAAATGTGATTGTGGCTACAAATGGAGCCCCAGAGAATGTTTTCAGTACATTAATTTTTGAAAATTTCAAATTGAAAGTCAGAGTAATAAAATGGCATAGAACTATGCTGTAAAATAATGATAAAAAATGGTGAACAAGACTAGGCATAACTAGGTGAGAAAGGCAATTCACTGGGAATTGTGCAAGAGATTGAAATTTGACCATTCTACCAAATGGTATATGTACAAACCAGAATCTGTCCTAGAAAATGAGTTGCATGAAATTCTCAGGGATTTACACATACCAGATCACCTAATCCTAGCCAGATAATCAGACCGAGTGTTAATTAATGAGAAAAAAAAAACTACATGCAATCTTGTGGGTTTTGTCATTCTAGCAGACTACAGAGTGAAAAGCTACGTGGTGCATTCAATAAGTTTCCAGACTTTTTTGTATAGGCATTTAAAATTGTTGTAGACTCTTGAAAGATGCTATACATCTTATGAGATGACTAACCAATTTTTATGATTTCAGCTTCAAATGAACAGCCACAGCAGCAATTGGAATACATGCTACTAAAGCCTGATTGTCACAGCTGCTGAATTTCAAAAATACAATCTGGATGTGAGGACACTTTAGAAGAACGATATGCAATAAAATTGCATTTTAAACTTGGAGATAATGCCACAGAAGCGTATGGAATGCTTCAGACTGCTTTTGGACCATCTTGCATGAATTGAACAGCAGTTTTTAAGTGGCATAAGAGATTCAAGGAAGACAGGCAGTCTGTGAAGGATGATGAGAGGTGTGGAAGGAGTAAGGAAGTCAATACACCAGAGTTGATTGGTCAAAGGCTTAAGGTTACTTTGTTGAGGTTTTAAGGGAGTTCAGGAAGAGATTCTGTCGGAAGAGGCCAGCACTCTTCAAATCGGGTCAGTGGCATTTCCACCAGGACAATGCACCAGTCAACAACTTCATCCTTGTCACAGACTATTTGACCAATGAGTGTCCTGTATCTGACTCTCAACAATCTGATGGTGAAACTCCTGTAATGGAGCTCTGGGGAATGTAAAGTACCTTTTATTATCATCACTTCCAGGTCCACTCTGGCCAGGAGTGGTAGCACCAGATAGGGTCCTATCTATAGATCGAATAGAAATGTTTGCCCTTTAAACTGTACTCATGCTAAACTGAATTGTTTAAGATAGAACTGTTCATGTATAACAATGGTTGTATGCCATAAAATCAAACCCAGCCAGCATATGAGATGACCTGGACATGACTAAGAAAGGGAAACTAATAATAATGATGAGGAGGAAAAATAAAAAGCAACAATTTTAATATAAAACTACTCATATAATTATAATAATAGTGATGATGAAGAGTGAATCAACCCAGATTGTTGTGATAAAAAAAGACAATACTAATAAGTAAAATGGCTAATAGCATGATGATATTGAAAATGCTTCATCTAAAAATCTCTTTTTAAGATAGTTCCAAGTTTAATTTATTTTTGGCATTTTGAATAGGCATAATATTGGCACTTTACCTGTTTTCGAAACTCATTTTATCACACAAAACTTATTGTGGCTCAAACAAGAGGGGAAAGTTTTTACTGTTGAATAAAATTTCTTGTGTCATAGATGCACTATAGATCTTACTAAATGCTAAGTGATTGGAAAGATAAATGATCTTTAACATTTTTATTACCCAAGGTCAGATAGAAGCATTATAATTTGAATATATGGAACTAATCATATATATATATATATATATGTATATATATATATATATATGATGATACACTTAAGTAAAATTTATACATTCCTCTTGAGAGCTTTTTTCACTTCTCACAATTTGAACACATCATAAAATATCTATGATTTAATAAATGACAGATTAATTGAATTAAGAACATGGCACATAGTGTGAAATTGTTTTTGACTAATTTTAGAAGTTAATTTGTTTTACCTGAGGTGTAAATTCATTATTTTTCTTTTTATTAATGAACACAAATTAAACTTGAAAGAGGTCTGTATAACTTATTCTTCAGTGATAAATTTTAGATTTGGCCTATTATAAGGTGCTAAGATTTGCCAAAAAGAAATACAGAACATCCTGTTAAGAATTAAATTTTAATGATTTCCAGTAACGTAGTGTCTGTAACTTTGTGAAGAGTCATTAACATACTTGAAATTGTCTGGACAATTGAACCTCTTCATGTTCTTGATGTTGTCAATATGATATTTCAGCCAAACCGTTCTTAAGCCCTTGGCTGTATAATGTGTGAACAAAAAAAAAAGAAACCTGTTAGAATACAATATGTGATCAAAATCTTAAACTTTCTATGTTTTAATTTTTAAATTTAATATTTAAAAGGAAAATAGAAAGTTCATTCAATAAATAAGAATTTTTTAATAAAACAAAATTAATTTTTTTCCATAAATATAAACTCTAATTTTTTGGAATTGGTTTTAATCAAAAATTATTTTAATCTGCCAGAAATACTTGTTTTAAAGTTATCTAAGATAGTGGCAGATGAAAAAGTACACTAGGTTTAAACAGAAGTCTGTCATCAAATTTTTGGTGGCTGAGAAGTGCAAACCATGTGAAATTTAAAGAAGAATGTTTGATGTATATGGAGAAGTGTGTTTTAGTCAAAAAAATGTTTACAAATGGGTTAAACATGGGTTTGACCTCACCCTCTTGGCAGGATTTAAAATACACTGAGTGTATCCTCTGCTGAAGGATAAGACTCCTCAAAAAGGGGTGTCCTGGGTATGACACTAAACTGCATCTTCTCCAATTCTGGAGATTTTGGGGAGCATGGAGTACCTCATCATTGAAACCCAGAGTGGTGGTACCTCTTAGGGTCTCATCTATGGATCAAATAGATCAATTTTTAAAATTATTTATATCCATAAGACTGTGTGAAGAACATTCCTCTTTAAAGAAACTACACAAAAAACGTTAAAAGGAACATACAGTGATTCTCTAATCTCTCAGTATAAAATAACCCTAGACAAATTGACATGCCATTAAAATCAATATCTTTTAACCTGGTGTGGAGCTGCTACATCATATTTGTTTTCAAGTTTTCTTTGTCTTCAGATTTTATTTGTATGATGGATTTTTGGGAAACAAGAAAATGTCCCATGGAGGTAGGCTTGATAAATATGGAGGTTGTTGCACTTGCATAATCTTTTGTTTCACCCGGAACATTTTGTTCAAAGAGTATCAAATCGGTTGATCAAAGAGTATTGAGAATTGATACGGACTCATTTCCAACTCACTACTTCATTATTATATAAACTGCTCAGTTGTGAAAATATCCTCATTTGAGATTTAACTTTTTCAGATTTGTTATATCTGCTTTATGATAAATTCTAAATTTCCCTAGTAATTCATTACCATGTTAGTGAGGTGTGGAATATACTAACTGCACCTTTACAGAGGGATAAATCACCTTTCAAAAAATTGGAGTGTCCTGCTTATGACATTAAAATGAATCTGGTGATGAAATTTCAGTTCTGGAGCTCTTTAGAATGTGGGCTACTCATTCATCACCATCACTCTCAGGTTCATTCTGACTCAGAGTGCAACTATCTATTAGTGTCTCATCAATGAGTTAAATTGATAAGTTTAAAAATTGTTTCCACCTGGTCAGCTGGGGCTGGGGAATATGCCTAATCCACCTTCACAGAAGAGTAAGATTTCCGCTTCTCTCAAGGCTACCTGTAAGGTATGTTAATGGAATCTGGAATGCTTAAGGATAGGATCCCAGAGACCTGGTAGCGTAAGTAGTCACATGACCAACAACACTCTACTTTGGCTCTTACTAGGCTAGACAGGTGGTCAGAGAGGCCCAGTCTAATCAATCAGCTGGTCATGTCAAGCCCTAGCACCTATTCCTATATGATTGTCCCAAACATATTCTTCAAATTGCTCAAGCAGCAAACATCTAACCCTATTTTATCTTGAAGGTGCTAGAAAGCGGTGGCTGTGGGTCAATTGTGCCAAGATAGCAATATTTAAAACTATTTAAACTGTGTGCAAACAGATGATCAATATCAAATAGAATTATTAGCATTAAATAGCAATACTTGAAACCATCTATCTACATATAAACAAATGAGTTTTAACTTGAGTTATGAACAAGCTATTTACTTACAAATGATATGTATATATTTATATAAATAAGTATAAACAGAATTTGGCAGTAAATAACCCATGAGGGTTGATATGCCATAGAGCACCACTCAACTGAACCAAACTTAAAAATTGTTTGTATTAGATAGAAATACTTGGTATCAAATAAATGACTGAAAAATCCTTTTAAAAACAACTAAGCAAAAAATGTAAATATAAATGTACTGTGTATGCAATTCCCTAATTTTTAGACATAAACTAACCTCAGATGGGTTGAAATATCATTAAAATCAATTAATCAATCTATTTACTAAGGTACTAATAAAAAAAATTAAGAGTTAAAAACATTTTCTTTGTTCTTGCATTAACTTGCAATTGGACACAATACCTCTTAAACTGCCCTTAAGATTAACTAGAGTCTTTCACTGTTAAGAAATGTTTAACAGGCTAGTCATAATCTGTTGGAATTTCTTTCAATAACCCAATAGGAAGTTCTCCCCTTTGACAGCCACTACTTATATCACAAGGAAGAATCCCCATGGCATAGTGGCTGACATGCTGGATTGTGTAGTTAGCATGTTTGCACTCCAGTCACACCACTATGATCATTTTTGGACAATTAGCATCGGGAAAGGTATGAAAACCCCTTATCCCCCCAGTTATGGGTTAAATAGTACCCCAACTGTCCTTCTACAAAGATGGTTTTGGTATCAAATAGCCTACAAAGGTTGATATGCCATTAAATAAAGAAACTTAACTGCATATCACAAAGATAGATCACCTGGCTCCAAACACACTTCTGAGATGAATGCAAGAAAAAGAAAAGGTCATGAAAATATTTTCTGACCAATCAGAAACCAAGTCAGATGATTCAGCAAGTTGGTTCTGAGCTGATCTAAGTCTCCCATGTGGTATAGAATAAAGGCAAATTTGAGGCTGGAATAGAAAAGGAACACATCCAGCAAGCAACACCACCATCCATAATGGTCAGTACAACTGGCCATTAACAGCTTCACTGAGATGGTGAATGACCACTGCACAGCAGCAGCATTCTCAGTGAAAATATGAACTACCAAGAACTGCAGTACAACACAATACACAAAGTCTACCTGACTACAATATGCAATAAACCTTACTCATAGATTTTTCCCACATGGTCCTTCTGAAGTACTTATAAATGCAAAATATCCTGACGTGTGGATTTCCAACAAGGTCCTTCTAAACTACTGATGTATGACATATCTTCAAGACATTCAAAATTGACCAACCATAAATGAGAACTATTCTTTTTTTTATCTCAAACATTGTTGTGTTACTTCTTACACTTTGGCAGTTCACACAAATTACAGTATTCTAAAACAGCTACATTTATCCAAGACCTATCCTTACTCATTGGTGTTATAGCTCTGGCTACAAGCTAATCTTTCAGAATAATAATACCATCCTTACTGAATACCCAACATGTGTAACCTTATGCCAGACTAAACTAAACTTATAAATTCTTTTCTTCTTTTTCAACATAAGAAGGATTTCATGTCTCCCCTCAAATCTATGTTAAGCCCTCCCCCAAAAAAAATCTTTGATACAGAGCCTCCAATCTACTATGTGTCAATCTTCATAAAGGTAGTATTCATATAAAATATGTGAAATCTTCTGAAGCACCCCACCCCCTACTCAAGAGGTTCTGAGGTACTACATAATATTAATACTTTTCAAATAATCTTCACTTTCTTTAAAGCAAAATGATAAGAAGAAGAATCATCATCATCATCATGTCATGCCACCAGCACAGACATCCCTGACCCTCTCTCGCCACTTCTCCCTATCATTCATCACTTTTGGCAGGTCTTCAGGGTTACATCCCGTATCCTCACATAGCTGCTAGTGGTGTAATTATAGACAGTTTTAAACAAACCATTGATTTCAAAATTCTTTGAGAAAAAAATCTACAATATCCACTTTAACAGCATTTCTTTGGGTTTTTTTTTATTTATCCACAGCATTTCAATAGAGATTTTAGCTTTGGAAAGCCCAGAAGTCACAATTTTTACTATACTATAGTAGGGATCTGACAGCACTTTTTGATGCAATGTGTTGCCAGAAAAAAACTCTGTACAAGACCTGAAGAAACTACTCACTTTGGCATTATCTATGAATTTACCCAAACCCTCCAATATGGGCTAGTCGGAATTCAGAATTTACCTTCTCCTAGACTGGTTGTCTAACTAAGGCTAAAGAACCTTGTCTGCCCTACTATTTAACCATAGCTGAGGGCAGAGCAGATGGATTCATTACTTTTCCCAAAGGGACTAGTGTGAAGGGAAAAGTTAACTACTTTGTCCAGGATTAGAACTCAGGTCACCAATTCCATTTCCTGTGACAACAACCTTTATGCTAAGTGTGCCTCCCTTGGTCATTATGCTGGCAACAGTCAAACAGTACACAAGTTTATTCAATGACATTTCACTGTGGACTGAGTAACCTCACAAGAGAACATGTGTAGTTCTTTTCTCATCGGTTATATCAAAGATACACAACTGGTTGTTGGGAAATTCGAAATGGTTCAATGTGTTTCAGATAAACTTTTGTATAGTCTACTATATTAATGGAAAAAAGCATCTCTCTCTCTCTCCCTCCCTCTCATGGAGACCGAATGCTGCTATTAACCTGTCCTAAAATGTCAATGAGCAAAAATTACCAAAAATAGCCAAAATACAAAGCAAATGTCCAAATGATTTCACTGATTGTATATTTTTAAATCAAATTCTGAATAATTATGACATTATCAATATAATCTTGTTTAGATAAAATTGAAAAATAAAAGTATTTATAAAAATAAGATTTTTTTTACCAAGATATTGTTAAAAAATGCTTCCTCTATATTTTCTGTATTTAAATCAATTTTTTTAACTTATATAATGGAAGAATTGTGAACTCTCCCAAGAGAGTTGAAATAAACATGAAGAGAAATAAATTTGATTAATCACTAAGTTCTAAATCAATTAGATTAATGAAATAGCCATCAACTGGAATTAGACTTGATTACCATTTCTTAACGATGTCAGATAGCTGTTGTCAGCATTGGACATTGCAAAAATATCCTCCATAGATAAAACTCAATTGGATTTGAAACGTGAATTTGAATAACACAACTGATCAGAAACTTGATAGCATTAACAATATGTACAGAAAATATACAAGAAAAATTAACTGATGTAAACTTTTGCTTTAACTTTCAGAAATTTTGTCTAATTCAAAATGAATGTATCTAACAATTAAATAAAGGATTAAAAAGACTTTTTTAAAAAGAGGAAAGAGAGGAACATTTGTTTTTACTAATATTCTTTTTCATTGTTTTATTCATGAATGCAAAATTTAGCTTCTATTTTCACGGTAATGTGAAGCATGATAATTATGTTCATGCATGTTTGTGTGCACACACATATATATATATATATATATATATATATATATACTTTCATGTATACTGTTGGAAAAAAGTATTGTTATAATTTATTTGATCGCTTGGTTAAGGAAAGTTATGGGAGTATATTTGGGCACAAACACACACACATATTTATATATATATATATATATATATATATATATATATGTGTGTGTGTGTGTGTGTGTTTGTTTAAAATAATAATAATAGAATGACAAGTAAAAAAGAAAAGTGCTCAATGCTTTATAAGTTGAGCAATATACAACAGTAAATATAAAAATTCAGTTTTCTCACTATACAAGTTTCTTTAATGTCGATCTACAGCCAGGCAACAGAATAAAATAAACAAGAAGTAATCATTTTCCTTTAATATGTGTGTGTATATATCATCATCATGTCGTGCAGCTAGCATGGATATCCCTAACCCTCTCTCGCCACTTTTCCCTATCGTCCATCGCCTCTGGCAGGTCTTCTGGGCTACATCCCGTATCCTCACAGAGCTGCTGTATGTATGTTCTAGCTGGTCGTCCTGCTTTTGCTCGGCCATATGTAGGGGTCCATATATATGTATATAAATTTTTAGTAGTGTAGAAACACCCAACAACCCTTAGTGACTGTCAATTTCTCACTGATGTGGTTGTCAGCCTAAGAGGCTTTCACATTATCTGATAATCAAAAAGCCCATAGTCACCAAGTGCAACTGACTCTGTCTACGTTATGCAAACTTAGATCTACACATGTTTTATCACCGATATTGAGGACACTTTATTTTTAAATATAGTAAACTACTTAACTACATCATTGATATTATTATAATATATATGTAGTGGATAAATGTGTAAATGATTGAATAAAAAACTGATTAACAAAATTAATAAATTTTATTTATTTAACATGAGTGAAATGTTGGCTGAAAAAGAGAAGTTACAAATTTTTTTCTTGTAAAAAAAGTTAATATTAATTAGGACGTAAATATTCTCCAATATTTACATTACAAAAAGAAAAGTCCATGCATTCAATGTAGCAGTTGTCTAAATCTTGTTGAAATATTTTGTGAGTGTAAAGATCTGTGTGAGTGTGTCTGACTATGTAGGTGATAAAGTATATTCTAAAATGTAAGTAGATGCAGCTAAAAACATATCAACAAGGGAAGACTGTTATAGTAGTATTCACAAAAGAATATTTTCGTTCAATCTATAATAATTAAGTGATGCTGAAAATAAATGCAGCCTTGAAGGAACAGAATGTTAAATTTTCACTCAAAAATGAAGATTTTGAATAGATTAACAGAATGAATCTAAAAATCTACTGAAGATTTATCTATTTATTTATGATTTATAAAATTGAGATACACTTGAAATGAGATTTTTAAAAAGTGGATACGAACGAAAAGATTTACATGATTTGGGGTTTTGACTCTTCAAATTTTGCAAGACAAGTCAAATATTCTTGTCTACTCATCTCAAAGAAATTTTAACAAGAGTGAGTATGTGCCAACAATAAATGCAAAAATTCAGATACAAAAATTACAGCTTTTTGAGCTGATTTTTTTTTTTTTCACAAAAATTAATATTTTTATTTTTAGAATGATTTTCCATATATGTGTGTGTTTGTCTGGATATACATAGACTGAAAATAATCTTGCAAAAATTTGAATGTGTTTCAGTTTACACAAGACTAGATGTGCTGATGATGTAGCTGGATTGCAGTAAATGATGACATACAAAACATGGTCAAAAAGTCAGCAAAATGAAACTGTATTTACCAAAACAAAAATTCACAAAGAATAAAACATTAATTTCCTACAAAACAGTCCATTTACTGCTCAATGCACTTATTCCAACAAGTTTTCCATTGGGTGAAACACTTTTAAAACTCTTCTTAGGTTATGAAACTGCACAATTATATTTTTTTACATTCTCCAGATCCTCAAATCATAAACTTGATATGAATTACCAATTTAGAAAACAAGTAAACATCATATACAGCTTGGTTTGTGTTGTGTTATTGCATATTAACCCTAATCTAATCTAATGCCAAATCCTGTTTATACATGTGTGTATATATATATATATATATATATAGGTTGTCTCAAAATAGATGCAACCCATTGATATTACTTAGATAAGCGCAATGCCAGTCATTTTGAACACATTCAGTAAAAAATGTATCCTTTGAGCTAGAGGCATCAAATCAATTTTTTAAAATTTTTATTATATCAGCTTTCAGGACTTGCAATCTTTTTTTGAGTAATAAATCATTATTAATAATGGGTTGCATCTATTTTAAGACGGTTTTGAATAATTTTGTCTTCAAATAAGTAATGATGCAAAATATATTTTTTTCTCTTGTCCAAGGCATTGGGATCAAGGATAAATAGTTGTTATAGTCTATTATCTTCAAGTCAGAAGCAAAAAAGAACACTATTATTATTAGCAGAGTTATTAGCAGTCACATGGGTCCCATGTATATTGAGACACATTCTGTTTGTGTCTATATATATACATATATATATATATATATATATATGTGTGTGTGTGTGTGTGTGATTTGTAAGCAAATAGTTTGTAGGTAACATTATTTTTAAATGAGCCAGAGTTCATTTGTTTGCACAGTGTTTAATTGTATCAGTTGTTGTTATCCAAAACTGATAATGCTATTTAATATTAAGCATTTAAATGCTTTCAACTATTGCTATCTAATACTAATAATTCTATTCAATATTAATTATTTGTTTGCTCACAGTTAAATGGTTTCAAATATCACTATTTGACATTATTATATCTATTTATCATGTATTCCTTTCAAATATGAATGACTTACAAACAGTTGTATGGTTTCAAATCCCTGATAATGATTATAATAATCCTTTCTAAATAATTGAACAGTTCTATTTAACCAATAATACCGGACATTGGCCTAGGGGTTAGAGTGTTCACCAATGGCCCGGGAGACCTGGGTTCAATCCCAGGTCGCGTCATACCAAAGACTCAAAAAATGGTACTTGATGCCTCCTTGCTTAACACTCAGCATTATAAGGTACGGATCAAGGGTAAAGTAGAGCAATCCAGGGAAGGAGTAGCGCCCTCCCCTACACCTTGGTGTAGTAGCTATCGAAAAGGGAGCCTTCGGGTTACCCTCGACTATGGTCGCCAACTTTACTTTACTTTATTTAACCAATAGATAGGGGCCTTACAAGTACTACCACTCTGAGTCAGAATAGGCCTGAAAGTAATGGTAATGAAGGAGTACTCCATACTCCCCAAACTCAAAAACTGGAGCATCATTATCAGATGCAGTTTAATGCCATACCCAAGACACTCATTTACAGTAAGGTCTGGTCAGAATGGATGGTAGTACACTTGTACAATCCTGCGTTCCATCAAAAACATTTCCTTGAAAAAGTATCAAGACTGCTTTTTTTGTCATTGTTTTTAAAAATTAGCCATCACTCATCTTAGTAAAATCTACATACCATGTCACCATCACTTTATTATGCTATGAGTTCATCTTTCCTCACGTCTTTATTAAGATGAGGCATGGGCGACGTTTTTCAAGAAGTGGCCCATTCTTTTCAAAAAAATTAAAGGTAATTTTACTTTGAAGTTACATCTATCCTTTTCATTACAGAAAACCAGACCCATAAGTAACTGCTTTAGAAATAGAGAAAAGTTAATTTTTTTTTCTCTGGTTGATAAAAATATTTTTTCAATAAAAAATTGAAGTCTGAGGTGGGCCATTCAGAAAGCACCATGGGTCACATGTGGTCCATGACAGATTAAGAGTTTTCTACACTTTTTCATGATACCTTGTATACAGATCAAAACATGCACAAGTTCCAAAATAAAGGGTATCAACAGTACATGGACTTATATTAATAAATTGTATATCCTCCTTGGGCATTTCCACTAGCCTGTACTTGTGCATGCATACAAAGTACTTTTATAAATATTACTATGTCACAAGATGGCTGAAGGCTTTTAAGCTTTTATAAGAATATCTACTACTCTCTAGTATACCCATTGTATACCCAGGTCAAAATTGACATTGATCTAGAGGGTGTTGCAATTTTGTTTTCTGTCAGTGTATATATACATACATGATGTCTGTCCAGAAAATATCCTGCCAGGTTGTTTATCTTGAGGACTAGTTGTGTTCACCTGATGTAAATTGACAGCCAATCAGAAGAGACCTTACTGTGTATGTGTGAGCAGACACTCTTCAATGGAATACTAAGTGGGCAATGAGATGCCATTGAGCAAGCTTGTGTATTCTGCAACTATCATATTCACAGCAAATATGCATCAAGTTTTGCTTGAAACTTGTTCATTCGTGCATACAAACTATTTGAATGATTAAGTCTTTTCGAGATAATTCAATGAGCCTAACCAAGATCAAGATTTTGTTACCCAAGCTTCTAATTTGGCTTGTAATCTGTCAAAAGCAATTCAGATTCTAGAAGACTTTCCATTAGGAAAACACCTGAAACCACTGAATCAAAGAAATTTGGTGATTGATTGAACAAGAATCTTTTCTTTTTTTCATGGAAAATTTAAACGTGAATACTTATTTTATCAAATAAGACTTTTGGACCTAAATGTTTCATATAAACAGATGTTGATTGATTGATTTAACATGTTAACCTGTCTTGGGTTATTTGATGCCTAAAGGTTGGGCAATCGTTTATATTGAATACTTATATTTACATTTTTTGTGTATTTTCTCAAGTTTTTTTCCCAACACAATTATTTCAATCTAATACAAATAATATAGAAACAGATGTATTTGACTCAGAGATGTGATGCAAACAGGTACTATCACTCAGGGCCATAGTGGACCTAAGAGTAATGTCAGTAAAAAGATACTCCACAATTTCCTCAATCTTTAGAACTTGAGCTTCATCAGATGTTTTCTGTGACCCTATTTACCAACCCCTCCGCTCGGGTAGGATATGACACAAGGTCAATTTTTATGCGGAGTTTAACAGGTTTGAATTCAGAGTATTCCTTCTCCTAGACTAGTTGCCTCACCAAGGTTGAAGAACCTAGTCTGCCCTACTATTTTCCCATAGCTGGGGGAGAATTATTAGATTCATACCTTTCCCGGGGGTATTAGTGCAAAGTGAAATGCAATCAGTCTCGTCCAGGATTTGAACTCGTGTCGCCGTGTCCATTTCCTACAATGATAACCATTACACCACGGGTACCTCCAAATGTTTTCTGTGACACCCATTTTTTGAGTGGGGAGGTCTTACCCCTCTGCTAGGGTTACACCATTTGTGTATTTTAAGCCCAGCTGACTGGATGGATTAACAGATGTATATTTGAATGTGTGAGGGTAGTATTTACTGTGCTTCCCAGCATATGAGATGCTTGCCCATATGCATAACAATAGTAGACCTCTTTCCCATACATGTCTTTGCCCAGTTGGCTGTGGCTGTAGAATACATCAACTGCATCTCTGCTGAGGGGTAAAACTCCCCCCAACGAGTATCCTGATATGACACTAAACAATCTGAAGGTGAGGTTCCAGTAATGCTGGAGCTTTGGGGAACATGGAGCACCCCTTGATTGATATCGCTCCCAGGTCCACTCTGTCTCGGAGTGGTAGCACTTGATAGGATCCTGTCTATGGGTCAAATAAAACTAAACAGTGTACTTATGCAAAACAGATTTGCTTGAAATACATGGTACATTCAATGAGTTTCCAGATTTTTTTGTACGGGCATTTAAAATTGGCGTAGACTCTTGAAAATTCAGTATGTTATTGCTATACATCTTAGGAGATGACTGACAAATTTTTATGATTTCAGGTTCAAATGAACAGCTACAGCAGCAATTGGAATACACCCTACTAAAGCTTGAGTAAACAAGGTGTTTCAAATTTGGCCTGTTTAAATGAAATATAATTTTGTTTTTAGGTTAGGTTATTTGGCTAAATGGAATATAAACCTTTGTGGGTTATTTAATGCCAAATCTTTTTGTATATAGGATTTGTAAGTTTGTTGATAAATATTTTTTCTGAGAAATAATTTTTATTTTATTGCAGACTTTTTGTCCTCATCTTGGTAGTTTTTTTGGGGTTTTTTTGTGATGTTTCTTCTTTCACTACATTTCGGCCAAATTTCACCTCTGGCCTTCTTCAGGTGATTTACCATGACCTCGGATAGGAATGCTGAGTCTTGTAACCCTATCCCCTGTAATTACTGCCTTCCATAGTTGTTGTCTCTCGCACCACATTTTTGACCAAGTAAACCTCTGGCCGGCTTGGGTAGGATTTGAAACTGCTATCTTCTGACAATGCTCACCTGGAACCGTAGAGACTCAACGCCTCTATCTGTTGCACCACGGGCCCCGAAGGGCAATCAAGGATGGATTTTTTGGTCTTATAATCCTTATCTGGTCTTCCATAGTCAGGTCCGTACTGAATTTTTGTAATTGTCTTTAATTGGAATCATTTTGAGATGAGGCTTCTTAATCTGAGAAATAATTTTTATTTTATTACAGACTTTTGTAGTTTTTTTTTTTTTTTTTTTTGGCGCGATAGAAAACAACTATGGAAGGCAGTAATTACTGGGGATACGGTTACAAGACTCAGCATTCCTATCCGAGGTCACGGTAAATCACCTGAAGAAGGCCAGAGGTG
This sequence comes from Sepioteuthis lessoniana, assembly GCA_963585895.1. Lineage (NCBI taxonomy): Eukaryota > Metazoa > Mollusca > Cephalopoda > Myopsida > Loliginidae > Sepioteuthis > Sepioteuthis lessoniana. The sequence continues at coordinate 57,724,980 of OY757913.1, forward strand.
AAATTTGGCCGAAACATAGTGAAAGAAGAAACAACACAAAAAAAAAAAGAAAAAAAAAACACCAACATGAGAACAAAAAGTCCGCAATAAAATAAAAATTATTTCTCAGATTAAGAAGCCTCATCTCAAAATGATTCCAATTAAAGACAATTACAAATATTTTTTCATGAATTAGTTGGTGTTCAGTGGCATATCAACCCTTTATGGGTTATTTCATGCCAAATCCTAGTCAGCCATCAGTGTGGCTGCAGTCGACGTAGACATCCTTCTTCATCAATCTTCGTTCGCAAAGTCTAGCCAAGAGAAAGAGATATATGACTTAGTAGCAAATAATTTATAGGCAACATTATTTTTAAGTGAGGCCATGCCCTTTGTTTGCACACTGTTAAATGTTTTCAAGTATTCTAATGTTAGCACAATTGACCCTCAGCTGCCATCTTCGAGCACCTTAAAGATTAAATAGGGTTGGATACTTGTTTGCCACAAGAGCAATTTGAAAAAATATGGTTGGAATAATCATATTGATGCATGATTGATTAGATCAAGCCTCTACAATGCCCCCCTCCCGCCAACCTCAATAAGGACCAAAGTGGAGTGTTGCAAGTCACTTGAGTATTTTGGTTCCTGGGTTACAGACTGCTCAGCTACCATGATCCTGTCCTGAAGCATCATGAGTTACCACCCATAGCCAACAGGTAACCACATTGAAGGGGTCTTACTCTTTTTGCAAAGGTGCAGTTGGTATAATCTACAGCTTCAGCTGATTGTGTATTCATTTTAGAAATCTTTAGACTTTATTTCATAGAAAACAAAGCAAATACTTTTTTAATGAATTCTTGAAAACTGCCATTGATTAAAAAGTAAAGAAAAAAAATTAATCTTTCTTTTTTAAAAATTTTTTTCTTTATTTAAAGCTAATTATCAATTGTTTGGATAACTTAATAAATAATTTTATTTTTTAAAGAATAAAACTTGTATTTTTATTATCAGAATCAAATATCAAAATTATACATATATTCATCTTGATAGAAAGATATAAACTACATGTTCTTATATAATTCAAAATATTATTAGGATAAAACAAGAACACACATGTTCAAATTTTTTGCTGTGTCATCTCCTCAGATAAATAATAGCCTATTCCATTTTGATCGTGAAGACAGAAAGAGAAAGAAAAAACACTATACTCATCAGCAAGTAAATATAATAAGAAAGAAAGACAAGAGTAAGAGGAAGTGGTGATACAATACATCAGGTGCTTATTATTTGTTTCAATGGAAGACTGGAAGGAAGAGCCCCGATGGCAGAGCTTAGAATATTCTGATTGTATCCCCCTAAAGAAGGGTAGGACCTCCCTTCAAAGACAGGGATATCTTAGTATGACACTAAACTGCATCTAATGGTCAGGCTCTTATCTTGGAGATGTAGAGAGTGTGAAATGCCCCTTTCTCATCATTACTATCAGATCCACTCTGATCCAGAGTGGTTCTATTTATGAGTCAAATAGATTTGTTTAAGAATAATTAATATTCAGTAGGACTGCACAAAAAAAACTCTAAAGAAACAACTACACAAAAAAGTAACTATGAAAGAACAATGAAAGCTATTCCCTAACTTCTTGGTATAAAATAATCCTAGTTGGGTTGACATGCCATTAGAATCAATTGATCAATCAGTAAAAAGGAAGGAAAGACAGTGAGAAGAAAGAAAGAAAGAACGCTCATTTTAAAAACTTATTTTTGAACAAAACAATGATGTGATATTTTATAAATGATAATGAAATTTTAAGAATAAAATTTTTCTTAATGATTTATTGACAGATGAAAATGATCATTAAATCTGGACTTGTCTAATTACTCTCATTTATTTATTTACCAGGAAATGAGTAAGGAGTAATAATTAATAAATAATGATATTCTATAGAATGACTTACACAAAAATTGATACAAACAAATGTAATTCAAAGGTTGCCTTTTTATAAATTTAATAAAGTTTCCTGAGCAGATAAATCAATTGATTTTAATGACAAGTCAATCAAACTGGGATTATTTTATCTCTAGAAGCTTAAAGGAATCATGTACATTGTATGTTTTTATTCACATTTTTTGTATAGTGGTTTCTTTACTGATTTTTTCACACAGTTATATATCAAGTATTCCTTTCTAATACAAATAATTCCCACACAGTTATATAGTTTTAAGTTTTCCTATCTAATATCAATAACTTTTAAACAGTTCTATTTGACTAATGAACAGAATCCTAATGGGTAGTGCCACTCATTCCAGCTCACAATGGGCCTGAGAGTTATAGCACTGAAGGGGTATTCCACTTTCTCCAAAGCTTCAGAACTAGAGTCTGACCATCATATGGTTTAGTGTCATACCTAGGACACTCATTAGGGTGAGAGGGTGTCTTATTTCTGTGCAGTTCTATAACCTCAGCTGACTATGCTGAATTTTAATTGTGATGAAAATAAACTGAGCATTAAATCTGAACCTGTTAAATTACCCTTATTTATTTATTTGCAAGGAAGTGAGTGCTGAATAATTGTAATCTAGAAGATCATTTATGCCAAAAATTATTAACCAAAAGCAAGTGTTAAAGGGTGAATTTTTTCTTAACTTAATTTTCTTAGAAAAATAATAAAAAGCAGAATTTCCTTGGTTTCTGCTTGTATATATGAGGATCATTAAATAAGTTTCCAGACTTTTTTTGTAAGGGCACTTTTATTGATAGTACACATATGAAACTCTAGTCCCCTTCAAAGTAATCTCCTCCGGCTGCAATGCACTTGTTGTACCATTCCAACAACTTCTGGAAGACCCCATGGAAGTCCTCTTGTGTCAGCATGTCAATAACCTTTGTTACAACCTCTCTCATCTCCTCAATTGTCTCATAATGACAGCCTCTGAGCTTAGGGAATAACCAAAAGTCACAAGGGAGGGTGAGGAACTATCTTGATGCCCATCTTGGTCAAATAGTCTATGTCAAGGATGGAGTTATCGACTAGTGCATTGTCCCGGTGGAAATGCCACTGACCCGATTTGAAGAGTGCTCGCCTCTTCCGGCGGAATCTCTTCCTGAACTCCCTTAAAACCTCAACATAGTAATCCTAACCCGAAGCCTTTGACCAATCAACCCTGGTGTATTGACTTCCTTACTCCTCCCACACCTCTCATCATCCCTCACATACTCCCTGCCTTCCTTGAATCTCTTATACCACTCAAAAACTGATGCTCAATTCATGCAAGATGCTCCAAAAGCAGGCAGAAGCATTCCATACGTTTCTGTGGCATCATTTTTACCAAGTTTAAAACAGAAGTGTCCTCATGTCCAGATTGCATTTTTAAAATTCAGCAGCTGTGACAATCAGGCTTTAGTAGGGTGTATTCCAATTCGTGCTGTAGCTGTTCATTTAAAGCTGAAATCATAAAAATTGGTCTGTCATCTCCTAAGATGTATAGCAATAACATACTGAATTTTCAAGAGTCTATGCCCATTTTAAATGCCTGTACAAAAAATTCTGGAAACTCATTGAATGCACCCCATATAATAAGAAATTATTAAAAGTTTAAAATGCTGATCATAATGATAATGAAAGCTGGTCTAAATTAAATGATCAGTTTTAATTTAGCTTTAGGATTTGCTGCTGACACTGAAATTATGTAGAATTAACTGGTGGGGGGGGTCTTAAAAATGAAAAGAAAGTGTTTTTCTATCAGACACTTGATTCAAGACAGTTATTCATATCATAGCCATATTCAATCAATAATGATTGTATTAATTTCTGACCACTGATAATCCCTTTCTACATTTTCTTAATTTTCAGTGTATTTCTATTGTAAAATATTCTAAACCAGTTTTCTTGTCTTTGTTCTATCTATCACAGTGTTTCATCAGTTGTACCTTCTGGCCTTCCTCATCTTGTAACTATTATACATTGATTCTTTCAGACCAGTATCCTTCTCTTTGTTGTCTTTATCACAATGTTTTATCTATTATATCCTCTGGTCTTCTTCATCTTGTTACTATTATACATTGATTCTTTCAGACCAGTATCCTTGTCTTTGTTGTCTTTATCACAATATTTCATCTGTTGTACTCTCTGACCTTCCTTATCTTGTTACTATTATACATTGATTCTTTCAGACCAGTTTCCTCCTCTTTGTGGTCTTTATCACAATATTTCATCTGTTCTACTCTTTGGCCTTCCTCATCTTGTTACTATTATACATTGATCCTTTCAAACCAGTATCTTTGTCTTTGTTGTCTTAATCACAATGTTTAATTTATTATATTATCTCGCCTTCGTCATGTTTTTCCTATTAGACATTGATTCATTCAGATTAGTGTCCTTTTCATTTTGTGATTACACACTCCAAACTTCTTTAGCTGATTTCTATATTCAGTAATCATTCAAACATGTCAAACAGAACTCTTTATTTGGTCCACAAAAGTATGTGATTCTTATTTCTTTACTAGAGAAATTTCAGAACTTGGAACCATCAACTCTTCCTTATCATAGTAATCTGCATCTCCAGTGAATTTGTGCATGGAGAATAGGTTATAAGTAACAAAGAAGTCAATCTGCTTTTGTCTTTGTGTTCCTATTTAATATTAATATTAACAAGACTTCATTATCTTGACAGAATTTAAATAGTTCTATTTGTGGCAAAGACTGCTTAAATAGCAGTTACCTTATATTTCAAAATCTTTCTTTTTCCATTGATTTCTTTTTAAATATTTATTATGGACTGAACTATTGTACAAATTTTCCTTTCAAATTTTTTTTGCTCTCTTACTCCAACCTGACTTTTCCAAAATAAATCTTAGTAGCTCTGTGAAATAATTGGAGAGTTTGTTCAAATAGCAATTTTTGCTAAAAAATGGCTTCCTTCCTTAATTTTCAAAGCTCTAGGCTACTTAATTAGTCTTACGTCAATATAATGATGTATCTTTCTTCTTTCATAATGAAGTTGCTTTTCTTTTTCTTTTTCATAGAGAAAATCTCTTATTGTTTCTGATAAAATTTTATGCTTTTTTGCCACAATAAAAGATGATTATAAATCAGTCAATCAACTAAAATAGAAAATAATGAAATTTTCATCTTATAAAAAGGGATTTTTATTATTTTTGATAACACTAACGGGCGTATGATAAAATTGCACCATTGTTTAATTAAACTACCAAGGGAAAAAAATTCACTAGAAAGAAGTAGATTTTTTAAAAAATGGATCTAAAACTTAGGAAAGATAAATTCAAATTAATAAATTCACTAATAGTCTACAAAAAACCTATTTTCTTGTTTATGCAGAAAGAAATATAAAAGCTTGCTTAATAACAGCATCTTATAATTTACTTAATACCAGTCAGTCCATCCATTTTAATAAAGATTTGCCATTTTTGACCAGATTTCTACCAAACATTCCAGAATTGCTCGAATCATGTTTGGAAAGGTGTTCAACTATATAACAAGATCCAGTTTAGACTGTTTCTTTTATGGGACTTGTTTCTTCCCTTCCATATTTTACTTCCCTTTCATTATAAAAGAGTGTTCATCTAACAACATTTATCCACCAATTTATCACAATATGATAATTCTCTGCCTCACTATATGCACCTATACCTTCACTGTTGCAGCCAAATGTTGAGCTGCTAAGAAGGAATTTGTTGACCAGCCTAAAAAATACATAGAAATTCAATTCTTTTGAAATTAGGCTAATACTGCCAAGGTCTGGAAAATAGAATAAAATATTTATCTAGGCTGTCTAGATATAGCCAAGATGTTAAAAGTTGTCCTGGATACAGCCACAATGTTAAAGACTCTTCTGTTTACGGCTACAGTCTTATATACTCCCTGAGATAGAGCCACGGTGTTAAAAGCTCTTCTGTATACAGCCACAATTTTAAAGGCTGTCCTGCATACAGCCACAATTTTAAAGGCTGTCCTCTATTCAGACACCATCTTAGAGGCTATCGTGGATCCAGCCACAATGTTAAAGGCTGTCCTGGATATTGCCACAGTTTTAAAGGCTCTCCCAAATACAGCCTGAAACTAATAGGCTCTCCTATGTACTGCAACAATATAAAAGCTGTCCTGGATACAGCTACAGTTAAAAGCATTCCTCAGTAGAGCAGCAATCTGATAGGCTATCATGGATACTGTCACAGCATTAAAAGATATCCTGAATAGAGACACAATTTCAAAGGCTGTTTTGAATACAGCAAATATCTTAAAGGCTCTACGAGATACAGCCCAAATCTTTTAGCCTGTCATGGATACAGACACAGTGTTAAAAACTCTCTGGATGCAGCCTCAATTTTAAAGGCTGTCCTGAATGCAGACACAAGTTTAATGTCTTTTCTATATACTGTAGTAATAACACAGACTATTTCTCTACACGCAAGATTACAACCCCTTGGTGTAGGAATACATACACACACTTAGCAGATTTAAAATAAATATGCCTTAACTAAAGCATGCATGCCTTATGTTGTCCTTAAGCCTATTAAGCCTAATAATGAATACTAACACCCACAACAACAATATATTACATGGTGGCAGCCGGGATGATAAAAAAAAGATATTTAAAGGCTTAAAAAACGAAAACAACATTTAAAGGCTAAAAAAAAGAAATCCGTGTATAAAGGAACAAACTGAAGACACTTTAGGACAAAAAGCTCAACAAACCAAGTCGAAAAAATAAAAAGCAACAACTCATTGTCTTTTTACAGAATTTCAAGAAAAAACCTGTCAGATAAATAATGCAAACTCTTTTTTAATTAATGCCATGTGCATCTTTTTTTTTTATGTGATACTGCTATCTTGAATTTGCATATTTTTTGTAAACACGTCCAACGTAGAACATTTATAATGGCTAATAATTATATTCCTTTATATAGACTGGCAATCCTCAAATCCAGCTGAAACATTTAAATTGTTTAAACAGTGTTTGGAGTTGTATTTTGTTGTTAATAAAATAAAAATAGAACAACAAGTAAACTACATACTATTGAGAATTGGGAATGAAGGTTTAAAAATATACAACACATGGTTATTAATGGAGGAAGAAAAATGGACTCCTGAAATTATTTTTAATAAGTTCATTGAACAACTCGAACCTAAAGAAAATTTCAGAATAAACCGTTTGAAATTAATGACTTATAAACAGGAAGCTGAGGAATCATTAGACGACTTTGTTAACAGATACAGGCGAATGACTCAGAGATGTTCGTTAACAGAACATGAGCAACAACAACAGATAATAGAACTTATTATTGCAAGCACTCCCATTGCAGATTTCCAAAAGGAGTTACTAAGAAAAGACAACACTCTAACCCTGGAAGAAACTGTTAGTATTGGCAAAACATATGAAGCTTCCAACATTCACATTAAATAACTGAGGGCTACCGTGAATAATAATAATGTGGATAATACTAATATACAAGCCATAAAAACACCAACACATTCTATGTCAAATAAATGTCTCAAATGTGGTAAAAGCCATGCTTTTCACTGTGAAGCTTGTCCAACATTCAGATCAAAATTCAACACATGTGGTAAAGAAAACCTCTGGGCATCAGTATGTTTGTCATATGGAACAAAACCAAAACAAAGGTCGAGGTCACAAAGCAGAGAACACAAAAAACCAAAATCTCACTATCAACCACAATATAGGAGAAAACAACAAAGAAGCTGAGGAACAAATGGAAAGCCTGACGTTCATTTGTTTTGATAAGACCCAAACAGATGAAGCTTTCGTACTCATTAACATTAAATTGCCAAATTTAAATGGCATCCACAAGTTGCCTCTGAAGATCGACACAGGGGCACAAGGGAACACCCTACCAGTTTCTACATTCCGTAGAATGTTCCTAGAAAATTGGACGCAGATGGTTTCCCAAACATAAAAAAACAATTTATCAACAAAAAACTGATAGCTTATAACAGTACACCAATAAAATGCTTTGGTAACATCAAAATACGCTGTTAATACAACAAATCAGACTGGCATGTCAGCACCTTCCACATTGTGGATGTACAAGGGCCAGCAGTACTAGGGCTACCATCACTGGAACAGTTCAAACTTATTACCCTTCACTGCACAGTCAAGAAAGAAGATGCATTCCAAACTCCTGCAGCAACACAGATAAATGAAACCAAAGACCTGTTGCAGATGTATCCCGATCAGTTTAAAAAAATTGGCTCCATGCCAGGTGCAGTCAGACTATCAGTCAACAAAAACATCCATACACATATTGACACACCTAGAAAAACCCCAATTGCACTTAAAGACTATATAAAACAGGAGCTTGATAACATGGTCAAAAATAAGATAATAAGCAACATACAACATGACAAGAAGTGGCCATGAAATACACAGGCCGAAAAGATATAAAACAAATAAACCAGGAATATAGCAACATCCTTCTTTTCCATTGGTAAGGGGGATGTAGAAATAACACAGACTATTTCTCTACACGCAAGATTACAACCCCTTGGTGTAGGAATACATACACACACTCTACAGATTTAGAATAAATATGCCTTAACTAAAGCACGCATGCCTTATGTTGTCCTTAAACCTACTAAGCCTAATCATGAATACTAACATCCACAACAACAATATATTACATATACAACCATAATATTAAAGGGTCTTTGTATACAAATAAAATCTTACGGGCTGTCCTGGATGAATATACAATATTAAAGGCAGTCCCGGATGTAGCCATGATCTTCAAGTTCTGAATACAGGCAAAATTACAGGCTATACTGGTTACTGCTGCAATCTTAGAGGCTATCCTGAATTTAGCCACGATCTTATAGGCTGTCATCGATACAACCACGATGTTAAAGGCATTCCTCTATATAACCACAATGTTAAAAACTCTCCTGTTTACAGCCACAATATTAAAAGCTCTCCTGTATATAGCAAAAATCTTATACACTGCCTGAGATATAACCACAATATTAAAGGCTGTCATGGATGCAGCCACAATGTCAAAAGATCTCCTGGATACAGCCAGACTGTTAAAAGCTCTTCTGGATAAAGCAAAAATTTTAAAGGCTCTCCAAGATTCAGCCAAAATCTTACAGGCTATCATGGATGCAGCCACAATGTTAAATGCAGTCCTGGATGTAGTCAAAATGTTAAAGGATCTCTTGTATATAACCAAAACCTTATAGGCTTCCTTGGATACTGCCTCAATACTGCCATAGATACAGCCACAATGTTATAGGCTGTTCAGGATACAGCTATAATACTAAAGGCTGTCCTAGATATAACCACAGTGGTAAAGGTTCATTGCATAATGAATAAAAAGTATAAAAATTTTTAATTCACTTTTAAGACTTTCCTAATATTGTGCAAAAAATATCAGTTTGCTTTAATTTAATCTATAAAAATGATAAATTTTCTGAAACAAAAGAGATTATGTCTTTAAGCAGATATTCTAAAAAAATTATAATGATGAGCAACCATGGTTTTTTGAAGATCATTGAAAGCAGTTAAGCTATCAACTACATTGAAAAAAATTTTTTTTCTCAGGTAAAACAGTTAAAAAGTGTTTCTTTAAAACTAAGTTGTATCTTCACTAGTTACATTTCAGTATCGAAAAAAATTTTATGTGTCAATTTGAAAAAGTATATGAATAATAAAAAAGAGATCAGAAAGCAAATAAAGCTTAATTTACATATGAATCTTGTTTAAGGTGCAAAGGTTAAGAGTATTGCTTGACAGCTCAGCATGGATGATTTTCGTTCAGTTCAATTTTCTCCTCAACCAGAAGATGTCATTTTCGGTTATCTCATTAACCTGTGTTGGTAGCTTGGATTATGTGCGACTAAAAACCTCCAGCTTGTCATTGTTCATTGCGTAACTTAACCTCGTATATTCACATGTTTCTTGACTGATCTAGTCTCTTTGTTGTGCTGTGTGTGCCTGGCTTCCGTCTATTCTGAATGTATTGTCATCACTGTGCCACAAGGGAACAGATTTCATTTTGCTTCGCATTAAATGCCAAGCCACATGGCTATTGGATAGTATAGATTATGTCTGCTGGGTGAAGCACCTGTCCGATTATTTGTCAGTTATATATTGTCCGTGGTAGTCCCGTATGCCAGAACAGAGAATATTTCATGGCAACTTGATAGCCTTTTGTAATTGCATCTACTTCCTCTGCTTCCAAGTGCAGTGTTGTTCACCCATCTTGGTTTCACATATCTAATACGAATGTAAAACATGTCTCAAGTCATCAGTATATCCCTGGCCTCATATTTCACAATCAAATAAAGGCCATGAACATATTTTGCAACTCTATCAAAGTACAATCTAACTATACTGTGTCTGATTTAAGGATGACAGTAACTTTTATCCAAGCTACAAAAGTTGAGAAACTAAACTCAAATCTCTTAAACTTTGATTTTTATTAGATTTGCATTATAGTTTTCACTAAATGTGTTTTAGTATTATATAAAAAAATGGCATTCCTATATCATAGAATTAAAAAAATGATATTTTTATATAATAAAGTTTTTAAAAATGTCATTCTCATAATATGGAATGAAAAAAGGACATTTTCTTATTATATAATTTTAAAGACTGTCATTCTCATATTTTAGAATGGAAAAATGACATTTTCATATTATAGAATTTTAAAAAATGTTATTCTTATAATATAGAAAGAAAAACTAATGTTAGCATATCTATAGAATGAAAAATCACATTTTTATATAGAATTAAAAAGTGATATTCATATATTATAAAATGAAAAAATGACTTTCTAGTATTATAAAAGGGAGAAATGTTTTTCTTGTATGATAAAATGAAAAATCATATTTTCATATTATAATATGAAAAGCAGTTTTAAAAAATGACATTCTGGTATTTTAGAATGAAAATATCTTATAAAATTTATAAAATAACAATATCCCTTCCTAGTATTATAGAAGGGGAAAATATTGTCTACTATTATACACTGTAAAAAGAATTATATTTTTATATTATAGAATTAAAAAAAAAAGGTATTCTTGTATTATAGAATGAAAAGTAATGTTAATGAATGGAAAATAGCATTCTCACATTATAGAATAAAAAATTAATGTATTATAAAATGAAAAAAAATGGCATTATAGTATTATAGAAGAGAAAAATGCTGTTCTAATATTATAGAATAAAACATGGAGATTATTTTATTATTAAATGAAAAAATGGTGTTTTTGTACTATAGAATGAAACATTTAGATTATTTTATAACAGAATAGAAAAATGGGATTCCTGTATTATAGAATGTAAAAATGCATTTATGTATAATAGGTCTTAAAAATTGCATTCTATTATCATAAAATGAAAAAATGCATTTTATGCTATAGATAAGAAAAATGGTTTTCTTGTGTTACAGAATGAAATATTGCATTCATATACTAAAGAATGAAAAAATACCATTTAAGTTTTATAGAAGGAGAAAAATGTTTTAGTTTACATTATATAATGAAAAAAATGGTATTCTTGTATTATAGAAGGGAAAAGGATCATAATAGTTTACTTTTAATATGAAAAGTATAATTGATTTTCACTTTAAGATAGGAACAAAATCATAGCATAGTATGGTCTGTGCATTAAAACCCACAAACAAGCTTATATATATATATAGCTTTATTCCTCAATCAGTTTTAATTTCAATCTGTTCATATTTGTTTCAAGAATAGAGACTATAATTTTTGCATGTTTGAAATAGTGATGAAAGTTTTCAGTTAATAGCACAAACAAGACAACATGAAAATTGCAACTTAGCAATTCTCATTTATTCTTCAAGACTAATCTCTTTGATATTCCTTCTCAATGTAATTAGTTCATTCTTCAACTAATGAGTGTCACCTCTTGTTTTTGATGGTAATTAGTTGACAAAATTTGCTGTCTCTTGAAAGAAAAAATTCTCATTTCTTTCGATTTGGAAAAAATAAAAGGAAATTCTATTTCTATTTTTTCAATTTTATCAATTTATGATATTATCTTGTCAAAAATGGTTTTGGCACATTAGAGTCTCTTACACCTTCCTTAACAACAATTTGATATTTCTTTCTGTTAAATTTTATATTACTAATTCAAGTGCTCTCTCTCTCCCTCTCTCTCTCTCTCATGGTTAGTTTTGTCTTAGATAATTGAGCAATAAATCTTCTAACCACAAGTCCCACTTTGTAACCAATTAGCTACATTTCAGGGCTTTTTTTAAATAATTTTAGATCAACCTGTTTTCTCTATTTACTCATTTAAAAGTTGGCAGGCGCACAGAGTGTAACAGTTAATGTGATAATATATGGAATTCAAATCCTGTTAGCATTTATTAATTTATGATGATTTAAAACAAAAGGTAGAGGAGGACTCAATTACTAAGACCATAAAAAATGATAACATGTATACAAAAAGAACAAGGGTTTAAGAAAACAGATGAGTTTAAAAAATGAAAATACATCTAATACAGTTTAATTGTGAATAAATAAACTCAAGTCATTTGATCACAACAAATATATTTTGTTATTTACTAAGATTTGCAGGAGATATCTGCTTAGCATAATGGTTATTAGTTTAAGAAATGCAATTGGTGACTTGATTTCAAATCCTAGACAAGGCTGTTTGTGTTTCCCTTTATGCTATTTGCTTGGGGAAAGTCATAAATCCATCTGTTTACCCCCTAATTATAAGTAGTATAGTAGACTGTTTGTTTTTTTTTAACTTTGCCTTGGCAACCAGTCCAAGAAAAGGAAAACTCTGATTTCAAACCAACTGTATCTGGTTTCAAAATTGGCCTTGTGCCACGTCTTGCTCATCATGGAGGGGTTGGGAAAATACATACTTACTTAAAGGCCACCTCCAGTGACTTTTAAGCTTGATTTCTGTAGAAGTCACAGCTAACAAACAACAATAATAAGAATGCTTACCGGCTCAGCAGTCCCAGTCTAGCGTCCAGCTGGCAGACGAAAAATAAGACAGACCACACTAAATGGGCAGGTATATATTTATGCTGATGCAGCCACTCCTTGGCTAGCAACCAATCACTGCTCAAGGAATGGACTCAACCATGTGCACATGATGAAATACCCTGGTGACCATAAGACCTTTCTCTTTCTCAGTTCTGGATTGATTTCTGTGTGTAATACAACTGAGTACTGACTCATTGCCTATACAATAGAACTTTGAAAATTTCAAGTTACATCCAATTTACAGAATTTGTATTATAATTAATTTTACTATGGTCAACAAACTGAAAAAATAATCAATTGAACCTGAAATTGATTCATTTCATATTGTTGATATTAAAAGTAAATAAGAGGAACTCCTCTATAAGTTGACTTTGAAAGTTATTCCTCTTGAGAAATTATAATAAATAGAGAGAGCAAAAATGTAGATTCAACAGTATAATTATTAGGTTACCAATTGGACTGAAAATTGCTTTATTCTCTAAATTAGACCACTTTAACTCTCTCAGCATGCCATCTTTGTTCTGTTAGAGTAACATACAAAAATACTAAAATTGGATCATTATAGACACCTTAAACCCTATCTAATTAATTGCACAATTATAGAGTTGGATCAAAATGTATCAAGATTGAAGTTTGAATTTTTTTTTTTAATTTCAAAATTTAGATGAAAATGTTTGTACAGCTGAACAAATTATGTCATAAAGTAATAATGTTTATACGTCTAGATGATCTTTGCCATTTACCAAAAGTCAAAGGCAGTCTTGGTAGTTAAAAGAGAATGGAAGTGATATTAGGATAAAAGAATTATGAGTTAAAATTAATCATTAGAAATTAGAATATATACAAAAATTAAGGGCAAAGAATCTTTTTAATAAACAGACAATTCATTTAACCAAGTGAAAATTATTAATATTATTATAATAATATTGATTATCAACAGTTGAATAATGAAAACTGCATGCTTTAATCGTTGAATGATAAAATACAGCTACATGGTGAAGAAGCAAAATTAGGAATATTCTAGTATAATTATAAATGACTCTTTTATAAAACAAGATTAATTTTACTTTTAAAAAATAAACAGCAAATTAAGAACATAAGCATAAAACAGTAAATTTACTCATTATAGCCACCATTTTTTCAATTATTGTATCAACATGCCTTTGAAACAATTTGCATGCCTTCAAAATAAATTATTCAGACATTTTATTCCATTCCTCCTCAATAGTAGTATTAAGTGAACCATTATTTGGATGGGAAGTTGCATTTGTTTTGTTTTCTAAAATGCCCCATATAGCATAATTAAATCTTGTTTAATTGCAATCCTCACAGTTTTCTCATGGACTTTCAATTTATTAGCCTTCTTTTTTATTGATGTTATGGGGTCCTTCTTAATCACTGTAGCAAGAGCAGTTAAAACAGTTAAAAAGCCTACTTTTCTTTTTTTGTTCAGTCCTCTACTCTCACTCTTCCTTAAAATGTTCTTTTTTGTTAAAAAATTTTCTTTGCTTTGTATACAGTAGAGAAAGATTCTTTTTCGTTTCTTTTCTTGCTCACTCATAGTGGGCTGAATTTTTTTTTTAAGTGTTTAAATAATAGAACTAATCATGAAAATTTAGATTTATCAAATTTTTTTTCAAAAATTTTATTAATAAAACTAAAAAAAAGACATTTTAAAAATCATTCCAAATTTTGCTCCCTCACTCTGTAAATAAAAACAACTGATAACTTTATTCATTGAATATTAAAAAAGCTGCTTATTTAATAATTGAATGAAGTAAACTGTTTGTTTTAATTGTTAAATGATAAAGTACTGTTGAGTAAAAAAAACTGCTTACTTTAGTCATTGAATGTTAAAAAATAGCATATTTTAATAGTTAAATAATTAAAAGCAACAATAAGATGAAAAAAGAACTCAGTTCCAAGAAAAATAGTTTATTGTTGTACTTTAAGTTAATTGAATTCTTATTAAATGTGTAAGTAACAGAATAAGACTCTGCATCTATCTTTTGGTAAGGTCTTTATTCCCAACACCTCCACTAAAACTCTTCCAAAGTTAGATTATTGCAAAGAGTATTTAATATTGCACAATCATCACATTGATTTATGACGTGATAAACGTTGACTTAATTAAAAGGAATTTCAGTTTCCTTAAATCCAAATGTACAAAGTTTGTTCAAACATTTAATAGTTGATTGATACTGTCTGAATGATCCTGTAGCCTCATTATGACAATTGTGAGCAAAATCTTCAGAAATCAATGTCCAACTACACAAGACGACATAAGAAAAGCCCCAAATCTTCACTGTAATCTCACTTTGATCTCTATTGTCCTTTACGCTGTTTCAATCCAAAAGTTGCTCAGCCCACACCATCATCCTTATTCCATTAGTCCTTGATAGACATCAATTGGAACATCAAGCTATCAATCTCTCTGAAATCTCTGATTATAAAGTTTTATTTATTTGCAATCAAAAGCTTTGAGTCGAGGCAGCTTCAGTAATATTTGTCCAGCTTTCTTTCTCAAAGACTGAAAATCTGACAAGTAAATTAGTAAATCAGAAGTTGAATACCGGATTTTCTGAAGACCCCTCTGACAGTACCGTTTACATTTGTTAAACGCAAAATGAAGATTCCATTAATATTTCAGGACTTATTCACTCATTTGAAATGCTTGTTATCATGTAATCATTGTCTTAGATAGAAACAATAAAGGCACAACAAACTTGTATATTTCCTCCAGATTCATAAACCCAGGAGGAAATATATAACTCTATTTTGTTCATACCTCCTGCTTATTCAGGATACAAACATTTCACTTGTTATAGATGCTGCAACTTTCAACACTGTAATTATATGTATAATTTTGTTTTTAGTTTCTTTGTTTTTAATGGACTATCAACCTTTCTGGGTTATCTAATGCTAAAGCCATTGTTGTAGAACAGTAGTGGTACTATTTAATCGATAGCTGGTAAGATAAGGGGATTCATACTTTTCCAAAGAGCATTAGTAAACATAATAGTATAACTAGAATTCAAACTCACATAGTAAAATCACACAGTTCAGCACTTTGGCTACTAAAGCTACACATTTCATGTATATATCTGTGTAAATATATATGTGTGTGTGTGTGTTTAATTAAATGAAACAGATACTTCATGTTTGCCTATTTTATCTTTGAACCATTCAAGTCTTCATCAGAGTCATTTGACTTTTTGATGGAATTTATTTAGAAAAACACCATATGTTTCTCAAGTACTTTCAACACCAACTGGAGCCATCTTTGAAGGATTGAATAATGAAATGACAAATACAATGATGAGTCATATATTTATATAAAGAGTGGGACAAAGAAGAAGTGGAAGAGGAATTTATGGTAAGAAAAAGAATATTACTTCCAGTAAGAGGAAGAATTGGCAAGAAATATGCTATAGGTATTTTAGAATGTGACTGCTATATATGGAGTTAATCTCGTTCAAGGAAGGTTTGTTAAACTTTATATCGAGAATCTGTAGTTCTCGTATTTTTCTTTGTGTAACTGAAAACACCAATTATATCCTTGATCTTGGTTTCAGGGCATATCCACCATTGTTGGTTATTTAATCATATTTACCAACCCCTCCGCTCGGGCAGGATATGACACAAAGCCAATTTTTAAGCGGAGTTTAACAGGTTTCAATTCAGAGTTTTCCTTCTCCTAGACTAGTTGCCTCACCAAGGCTGAAGAACATATTCTGTCCTACTATTTACCCATAACTGGAGGGAGAATAATTGGATTCATACCTTTCTCAAATGTATTAGTGCTATGTGAAATGCAGTCAGTCTCGTCCAGGATTTGAACTCGTATCACCGTGTCCATTTCCTACGACAATAACCATTACACAATGGGCACCTCCTATTGTTGGTTATTTAATGCCCAATTCTGTTTTTATGTGTATATTAAATATATTTAAACTCAAGTTATTGTCAGTTTTAACCAATTTCTTTGAACTATCACTTTTTATGTATCCCCAAAGCAAATTTGGGGTTAAACCCCAAATTTCACTCTTTACATAGTGCTACATGGGTCATTTTGCTTTCCTGGGGAAAGCCTTCTGATAAATTCTCACTTATTAAAAATCAGCCCCATCCTAGTTTCATCACTGAATATGATCTTATTCCAAGCATCTGCATCCCTTAGTTCATACCTCTTAGACCAAATACTTTTTTTGTTAATGCTTCAGTGCATGTTCTTGAAGTCACACTCATTCATTACTTGTCTTGCTGTCTTCTTTAGCTGAGCTTTTGCAATCCTGATTAGTTTCTGCAGCTTTTGAGGGCAACTGTATCTTGGTTAATCTGAAACACCTCTGGTGCCTTAAAACTTTAAGAGGATTTCTGAGATGTTGCTTCCTGAAATTATGAGTTTCTTAGCTATTGCTTGCCAGTTCGTATTCCTGGTTATCTTCATCCTCATGTCTTTGAAAATTTTTGTCATGAATTAAGATATAAGAATTTTCACTATATTTAAGAAAAAATTGGTACAGTTTGAGAAAATTATTTGATTTTTAACAAGAGAACATTTTTCTGTTTTCAAACCCTGCATCTTGATTTGCTTTTGTGAGGTGGCCCAAAACCTTCACATGGCTATTGGGGGGGGGGTCTTGCATCTTCCCTTCTCATTCAGAACCCCTTCAACAAAATATAATGATTAAATAAAAAGGTGATTCCAAAACAACCAATGTTTCATCTGTCAAAAAAACAATGCAAAACATCCATTTATAAGTTGCCAATTAGAAGAAACTTACAATGGTTTAAAGTAAACAAAGACAGTACTGCATGTGTATATATATATGTGTGTGTGTTTGAAAATTTTGGACAAACAAAAAAGAACAGCTATTTGCATAAGAACTGAAACAAGTTGAGGTCCAGTTTTGCATTAAATTTATACAGTAAAATAAACATTTGCTGTCATTAAAGCCTTGTTTGTGAAAATGAACACAAAGTCAGATTCTAGTTTTAAATCAAAAGTTAGAAGTTGGATTCAAACCGTAGGTTCAACTATATATTTAAAAAAATTGACCTTGTGTCACATCCTGCTTGTAGGAGAGGTGTTGAGTAAATATATACATATTCATCCCGCTGTTCAATACATTTGGAATATATTTTTTAACTTTCTTTATCTTTTCCAAAAGAAATTGAAAAAAAAAGAAAATTTAAGTCAATCCTGTTTTGGTTTGACTGAGAACTTTCCAGCTATAAGTGAATTGTTCAGAAAAGTCTTTCATTGTGCGTAGTTTGTTAATGCAAGTTTATTGGTAATAGAGTGGATGCATATTAGGTTTTCAGACAGAGCAATTAATTTCAAATTTGCTGGAAGTTATCTGGCTTCCTTTACCCATATTAACTTTACTTCCATTTACTTTGAATTAATTTAAATTACAAGGCAACTTTAACACAATGGTAATGCATCTCTGATCAGATTGTATTGAAGCCTGAAGTAATGTTTCTTTTTCAAGCAGCAATCATATTTTTAATAATTGAAATCAATGTAATAGATGTGACTAAATCCCCTCTTTTTCACTAAACATGTATTTTATTAATTAAAAAGGTCTGATGACTAGATAATGTGCTTAGATAGTATGGATTTACCCAACCCCTCAGCCACAAGTAGGCTGTAGCCCAGGGGCTGTAGAATACACTGACTGCATCTCTACAGCGGAGGGGGTAAGATCCCCCTCTCCACAAGTGTCCTGAATATGACACTAAACAATTTGTTAGTGAGGCTCCAGTCTTGGAACTTTGGGAAATGTCAAGTACCCCATCAGTGTCATTATTCTCTGGTCTACTCTGACCCAGAGTGGTAGTACCTGGTAGAGTTCCATCTGTGGGTCAAATTGAACCATTTAATCATTTACTAGACTAGAAACCTTTTAACTGTGTGCAAACAAATAATTAATTTCAAATTGAATTATCAGTATTTGATAGCAGTGCTTGAAACTGTTTAACTGTGTGTAAACAAATGATAACTTTTCACTTGAATTATTAGAATTAAATAACTATACTTAAAACACTTAACTGAGGGCAAACAATAAACAGAAATACTTGAAACCATTCAACTGTGTGCAAATAGAAGTATTAATGTTAGATAGCAATACTTGAAACCATTTAACTGTGTGCAAATAGAACTATAAATGTTAGATAGCAATACTTGAAACCATTCAACTGTGTGCAAATAGAACTATAAATGTTAGATAGTAATACTTAAAATCATTTAACAGTGTGCAAACAAATGAGCTCTGACTGATTTTTAAAATGTTACCTATAAACTGTTCCCTAAAAAATCATATGTATGTGAAATAGGAGTTGCCATTACTTGAAACCATTAAAATTTGTGCAAACTAATGCTTAGTACTAAATAAGATAGGAATAATTAATCTGTAGAATTACTAATGTTAAATAGAAGTACTTGAAACCATTTAACTGTGTGCAAACAAATGATCAATATTAAATTGAATTATTAGAGGTAAATTGTGATGCTTGAAACCATTCAACTAACAAGGAATACCAATACTTGAAGCTATAACTTATTTAAAAATAAAGTTACCCACAAACTATTCACTTAGAAATCATACATAATATATTCATGTATAAACAAGATTTGGTATTTAATGACCATCAAGGGTTGATATGCCATTAAACCAAATAAGCTAACTTAATGAACAGTGGGAGTCCCCTGATGTAATGGATAACGAGTTGGATTACAGCATCATAACAAACATGTTCTAACTTCAGTCATGACATTATATTCATTTTCAGACTAATACCATTGTGAAAGGTGTGAACCCACTTATCCACCCATCTATGGGTTAAAATGTATCACTGCTGTTATAAAAGGATATATTTGGTATTAGATAACCCATTAAGGTTGATCTGCCATTAAACAAAGAAACCAAACCAAATGTTGCAAAGTAGGATGTGACACAAGGTCATTTTTTTAACAGAATATGACTGGTTTGAATTCAGAGCTTTCCTTCTCGTAGACTGGTTGCCTTACTAAGTCTAGAGAAGCTAGTCTGCCCTACTATTTTACCATAGCTGGGAAGAAAAGAGATTGATTTATGCTTTTCCCAAAGAGAATTAGCATAGAATGAAACAGCTTCATCTAGGTTTTGAATTCGGGTCACCAATTCCATTTCCTATAATGATAACCATTATGCTAAGCACATGGAGATAGTTTAAGAATTTATAACCTCAACATATTTATTTGAAAATTGAATTCAATTATAATGTTCTGTAATATATACAGTATGATTCTGAATTGAGCTATACACATAGTAATTTATGAAGCTTTTTATTTAGATGAGGCACAAGGCCGTATGAATGAGCTACCCAATGGGACATGAATTCACTCATAATGATTTGCTATTCTAGCTTGCCAGCCATAACTCCACCCAAGGCACCCTTGAGCTGTACCTATATATATATGTGCATGTGTGTGTGTGTAGGTGCATCAATATATCTCTATTGCCTAATATTTATTTTTCATGACAATCTTCTCTATCATTAGACCACTTAATCCGTTAATGAATATTATTCAGTAGAAATTTCAGTTTAAAATTTAATTCATGTTACATACTTTTTGATTCACTTACTTGAATCTAGATGAAAATCATTAGTACATTAGTTATATCAGTATATATGCATTAAAAACCTAAGAAATCCTACTAATTATCAAGTTACTCTGTTATTTGATGTCCATATTTCTGATTATTCAACTAAGAATGTGTGTATATATATATATATATATGGACTGGCCCATTGGCTGAGTGGGTAGAGTGTTCACCAATGGCATGGAAGACCGGAGTTCAATCCCAGACCGAGTCATACCAAAGACTCAAAAAATGGTACTTGATATAGCCTTGCTTACCACTCAGCATTATAAGGTACCAATAAAGGGTAAAGTGGAGCAATCCAGAGAAAGGATTAGCATCCTCCCCTGCACTCTGGTGTAGTAGCTAATGAAAAGGGAGCCTTTGGGTCACCCTAAATTATGGTCACCAACTTAGGTATGTAAGTTAGGATAATGTCAACACAGAGACAAGAACAGAATATATATCAATTCATATATTACTATATCACTATTTTTATATTCATATGTTATTATATCACAATTATTATATTCATATGTTACTATATCACTATTATGTTACATATTATATATTATTATATCACTGGGGGGGGAGAATTTTTTGAAAGCCATGGGAAGCAGCTTGGTGAACATAAAGGCAAACGGATAAACCCTCTGATGCCTCAACGCAATGCCTAACCTGGTCTTGGGCATATGAATCCTACAGTTCAACAGCCAGGATCGAATACTTCGATTGGAGAACTACTGCTGCTCATCTATAAGGGTAACTTCTGTAGATGAGAATAAAAATAGCCATTGAAAGATTACCATGTCCAAACCGCATCGCTCTTTACACAGGTAAAGAAGGGGCACGTCCTGCTGAGGTTGGAGCCCTGGCCTCAATGTTTTAAAAATCAGCTACAGAGCTCAAACAAAAATTACTAAAATGCAAACGCACAATACAAATAGCGACATTTAACATTAGAACCTTAAATGGAATAGGACAACAACTGGAGCTGACTGCATCGGCCATAGATCATAACATAGACATAATATGTATTCACGAACACAGATACACACATAGCAAGGACATTAAATATCATGATACTGGAATTGGATGGATGCTAGCCACTACATCTGCATGAAAAAATCTGACAATGCTACGATAGGAGGTGTTAGTATGCTCATAGGACCACAAGCCCTAAAATCACTAAAAAGCATAGAGAAAATACAACCTAGGATGATGGTAGCTACTTTTAATGGCAATCCCAGCACAACAATCATCTCCTGCTACAGCCCTACCAATGTTAGTGAAGAAACTGACTTCATTGCCTTCTATGATGAGTTATCCTCCCTTGTTCGTAGCATCCCAAAACACAACGTTCTCGTCATTGGCAGAGATATGAATGCCCAAATTGGCAAAAACGTAAACCACAAGTTCAGCCTACACAACTCATCAAACAGAAATGGGCAACATCAAACAGATTTCATGCTAGAAAATAGATTAACATGCCTCAATACAAACTTTCAGAAAAAGGAGGGAAAACTATGGACCTACACATATGCAAACAATACTAAAGCACAGATAGACTACGTCTTTATGAATAAGAAATGGAATAATAGCACATTGAATTGTGAGGCATACTTCTCATTCAAGGGGATGTTCTCCGATCACCAAATTGTTACGGTAAAAATACAACTGAGCCTACGAAAGAATGCCACCCGAACAACAACTACTGTACACTATGACTGGTCCCTGCTTAATAACAGGCATATCAGAGATAAAATATGTGTTAACACTAAGAAACAAATTCAATGCACTACAGGAGAAGACAGAAACACATACTCCAAATGACGAATATGAGAATTTCGTCACTGCCCACTTAGAAGCGGCAGCAGAATCCATACCTACTAAACAAAGAACTAAACCTAGAGTCCCATGAGAGACATTAGCGGTTAGGGATAAGTGTCCAGACATGAAAACTGCTGCCAAATGCCATAGGGAGAACCCAACCAATACCAATACCCTGAAACTTAAAAAGACACAAAATGAATAAGCTAACATCTACCTAAAAGAACAAACAGAATACATACAAAATCAGATAGATAAGATTAGAGACTCTGTTGAAGATAGATATTCTAGGATAGCATGGCAAACAGTAAACAAAGTGAGCAGAAGGAGGAGCATTGTAAAAGCTAAACTGAAAGCTACCAGCCAACAAGAATGAATACACCTATGGAAACAACATTTCGAGAATTTACTCAGAAACCCTCCGAAAGTTAAACATGAACTAATCATGAGAATTATAAGTGTTATATACAAGTGTGTGGTTGCAAGAAAAATAAAACAGACGAGAAGATTTAGTTTATTTTGTTTATTGAATAAATAGAATAAACAAGCGGATGAAATATTCAGCGACAAGCAGTTGCTTTGATCTGGCCGGACGGTGTTGTCAGGTGACGCTCTTAGGATGGACGGAGATTCCACTGGCATGTGACCTCTGCTTGGCCTATTTATATCTTCCCAACTTCAAACACCGGCTCCAGAAAATACGACTTGTGGAAAAAAAATGATCGTTTGAAAAATAAACCTGTTTTTTATAACTGAGAATTTTCTGGGGATTTTGGATAGACTATGCATGGAGCCTAAGGGCAGAAACCATGATTTTCTCAGTTTTACACAGGCCGTGGTTGGGTCAACATCCGATAGCTGTTATTTTCTTCTACAGTGTCAATGTTTGTGGGTCTGTGGTTTGTGTGTTTTAGTTGTTAGGTGTGTGAAGAGTTAAGTGGGTAAATCAGAAGAGATTTTATGTATTTTACTATAACATAAGTAAATTAGACATCAAACTAGGACCATTTACGTAAGAAAAACTCAACTCAGTACTAAGAAAAATTAAAAATAGAAAAGTAGCAGGACTTGATGGAATAGCCCCAGAAGTATGGAAAACCAGGCAATTCAATGACATACAGCTCCGATAGTGTAATGCCATATGTAATCAAAACCCAATAGATGGATGAACAAAGGGATGCATCCTCCCCTTCCATAAAAAAGGTGACCTCGGATTAGCCAAGAACTACCGAGGTATAACACTTACATCAATAGCAGCCAAGATACACAATGCTCTACTATGCAACCTCATAGAACCCAAAATTGAAAACATACTTAGGAAGAACCAAAATGGCTTCCAGAGGAACAGATCCACGACGTCACAAATTTTGACCATCCGTCGAATTCTTGAAGGTGTATGTGCAAAAAACCTAGAGGTGACAATATGATTTGTCAACTTTACCAAGGCCTTTGACTCCATTCACAGAGGAAAGATGGAGCAAATTCTACTTGCCTACAGCCTACCAAAAGAAATCATCACAGCTATAATGATGCTATATAGAAACACAAAAGTAAAAGTCCGTTCCCCTGATAGAGACACAGACTTCTTCAACATTGTAGCAGGTGTACAGCAAGGAGATACATTAGCCCAATACTTCTTCATCATCTGTCTAGACAACATGCTTAGAACATCTATTTATAAAATGAAAGAAAACAGTTTCAAGCTAACAAAGGAAAGAAGCAGAAGGTATCCAGCACAAACAATTACGGATGCAGACTACACTGATGACATAGCGCTTCTGGCAAATGCACCTGCTCAAGCCGAAACCCTGCTATATAGTCTGGAATGAGCAGCTGCAGGCATAGGCATGTCAATGCACACAAGATGGAATATATGTGCTTTAATCAAAGAGGCGACATCTCTACACTAAATGGTAGCTCTCTGAAACTAGTAGACAAGTTCACCTACTTAGGAAGCAGTGTCTCATCAACTGAGACAGACATCAACATGTGACTAGCAAAGGCATGGACAGCTATTGATAGGCTATCGGTCATATGGAAGTCAGACCTGACTGATAAAATAAAATGCAGTTTCTTCCAAGCAGTGGTCGTGTCAATACTGCTGTATGGATGCACTACATTTATGCTAACTAAACGTATGGAGAAAACGCTTGATAGCAACTACACAAGAATATTGCGAGCAATATTGAACAAGTCCTGGAGGCAGCATCCCACAAAGCAGCAGCTGTATGGTCACTTACCACCCATCACGAAAACTATCAAAGTTAAGCAAACCAAACATGCAGAACACTGCTGGAGAAGTAAGGACAAACTCATAAGTGACGTAATCCTGTGGACCCCTTCACATGGATGAGCAAAGGCAGAACAACCAATTAGAACATACATACAGTAGCTCAATGCCAATACAGGATGTACCCTGAAGACCTGCCAGAAGCAATGGACAATAGAGAAGGGTGGCAAGAAAGGTCAGGGATACCCATGCTGATGACACGGCATGATGATGATGAAATCACTATCATTATATTCATATGTTACTTTAGCCTAATGAGTAGAGTGTTCACCAGTGGTTCAGGAGGCTGGGGTTCAATCCCAGGTTGAGTCATACCAAAGACTTAAAAAACAATACTTGATGCCATCCTACTTCACACTCAGCATTATATGGTAAGAATCAAGGATAAAGTAGAATAATCCAGGGAATGGAGAAGTGCCCTCACCTACACCTACTAGTGTAGTAGCTATTGAAAAGGGAGACTTCTGGTCACCCTCTTTACTTTATTACTATATCGCTATTATTTTATTCATATATCACTATATTACCTCAGCAATCATCCGACCTGATATAAACCAAGTGACATTGACGCTGTATCTACACTATCCAAGCTAAAATCTACATGTGCTCAATCACCAATATTCAGCACTCTTTATTCATGAATATAGTAAATTACAATGATATATATACATATATATATATATACAGGAGGTTGCAAAAGTAGGTATACAGTAATGAAAATATAACAGTATGAGCAAAACATATTTACAAACATATCAATGATAAACATTAATTCCTCAAATATTCAAACTGTTTACCATTCATACACATTTTGCTACCCTTTCACTACAAAATCCATTTGCACTCCTGGTCTGTTGAATTACCAGCGACCCTTAAATTACCACTTTACCTCCAAATGATGGACGTATTATGATAAAGAAAATTATCAAAGTAAAAATATTCAAAATAGTAATAATGATTTTGATGAATTAACTGGATCCTGTCACCACAATTATAATTCTGTAATAATCCTTGCTGTATATCAACTTTTGCAGCCCCTGTATGAAAATTTGAAACAGCATGAGAAATAAATTTAAAATGTCTAACAGAGAATAAAGCTATTTCCAGTCCAATTTCCCATTTCGTAGAGTTGATGTTCATGCTGAACATGATTTTTTGCTAACAGAATTCTTTTAAATACTATTAGAATCCTACACTCTTTCTGAAATAAAAAAAACATCTCCATCACCATGGACTGTAGTTACAGTAGGACTCAATGGGTTCATGGATCATCTTGTAATATAGCAATTTATATATATTTATAACAGACGATTGATTTATATTTTAAAACACTTTTCATACTTGTAAAATCTCTTTTTGTGTAAAAGATTGAAAAAGACTAATTCAAAGTAGCCCAGAAGTATTTTCATTAGATGAGATACAAACCAAACAGCATTCATGAAGCATCTTGCTATCGGTCAATGTCTAGACAATAATCTTTGTTATCAATTGATTATTTTGATCTGAAAAGATGAATATAAGGAAATTTGAAGTTACTCAGATGATTCTAATTGAAAAAAAAAATGTTTTTCAAAACTTAATTTTTGTAAGACTAAATAAAGTTTTTTTTTGTTTTTTAAAGTATAAATAATGAATTGTATTTGTTAAAATGTTGGTATGTATTATCATTTTATGATATATTTTCTGACTCTTTTCACAACTGATCTGAATTGTATGCTACTATTTGGTAGTAAAATTTAAAAAAAAAACGGTTTTTCATTCATTAGATAAAATAGTCCAGGTTTAAAACATGGTAAGGGTAACCTGAATAAGAAACGTTTGATAAACAGCCTGTTTATCAAAACTTTCATATTCCCCAATGATACCTGCATCAGAGAGATAAGGGCAATAAAAGATTGGCTTCAGATTATCATTACCACACTTTTAATCTGGACTAAAAATGGAAGAGGTTTTCTTTTCAACATTAAGTTTATTGAGTAATGTGTTTAGCATTTGGTTGGGGAAAGTTGTCTTGGCAAATTAGTCAACATACTGAACTGCAACATTGCCATAAGCTAGTTCAAACTCCAGTCATACCATCACTTTCATTTTCAGTTTAATACCCTTGGAAAAAGTATGAATTCCCTTATCCTTTTAACCATGGGTTAAATATTACCACTACTGCTCTTCTACATGGATGGCTTTGGCATTGAATAACCAACGAAGGTAGTTTTTATCACTTATTATGTTTGGACTGTTGTTTTCATCTTCATTGTTATACTGACAACATTTCAGCTGATGTGTTCTTTGGCCTTCTTCAGATGTTTCATGTTGAACTTAAGAACCTACAATGAACCTCAAACTGAACCTTTTATTTAATCCACAGTAATAGATTGTTCTAATAGTCCAAATAGTCTAAGTGATAAAATTTATCAAGAAATTTATCAGAAATTTATCAGAAATTTAGAAAAATAACCAGAAAGATAGATATGTCATTAAGAACAACCAAACTAAACCAAACCAAACCATTTTGTTCCACCATCTCCAGCTGTCTTTCAGACAACTTCTTAAGCTTATCCTGCAAATAAATTTCAATTTTTTCAGTGAAGAACTACCCAAGGTATCTTCTGCATCCTTCCAAAGAATTGATTATTTTTTTCACTTCTAGAAAAACAAGAATAAATGATAATGGTTCAAAATGGCAGATGGGTGAAAACTGCTGTCAAACTAACAATTTTTACCTGATCTGCTCACAAGTTGGGTTTTTTTTTTTTTTGAGATTTTGTTATTTATATAAGAAGCAGTTTCCTAAAGAATCAGAGTAATAAAAAATAGGAAGAAAAAAATTATCCATAGAGTATGGTAAAAATTCATAGAAACTAATGCATTATGACGCAGCAAAAAAGAAAGGCATTTTAACCAATTATATTTAATAGTAATAAACATGTCAGAAAAACAGAAAAGTATGTTAATGGTGAAAAAGAGATGATACAGTTTATAATTTCATAAGTGAATACAGTTTCATGGAATTGATTCAAATTTTTTATAATTAATTATGGATGTTTTTTATGTTAATAATTTTGTATAATTTTCTGTTAAAAATAATAAAAAAAGACATTTTAAGCATTTGAAAAAAAAATGCATACAATCTAATAATCTCTGATTTTTTTATGTTTAATTTTATCAAAATTTATGACTGCTTTTTCATTTTCTGATCCTCAGAAAGTATTTATCTAAATTTTGTTTTGTAAAGCCTCAGTTTATATTTGGCAATATTGAAAATAAAGCAAGTTTCAGTCATTTTGTCTGCAATTCATGATGCATTTTGATCTTCTTTAAACAATTTAACTCATTTGTAAATATTTTTTTCACTTTCATACTTTTTATGCTTCTCCATACGCATCACACATTTTTTTCTGTAAATTTCACGAGGTTTACGTTTCTGAAACATGAAAAATTTGATGATAGATCTCTGTTCAAGCCATTTTGAATAGCCTCAAAAGAAGTATTTTTATGAAATCAAAATTCCAAACAATACAGTGTTTATATTGATGGAAAAAAATTCTGAAAAATAAATTCCTTCTACTTGATTAAAAAAATTCACTTTCTTTATTGAATAACCCTCATATTTACTCATAGCTGGTGGAGAAAAGAAGGATCCATGACTTTCCTGGGGTATTAAATATAAACAACCTTGTCCAGGATTTGAACTCTGATCATTGACTCCATTTTCAACAAACAATAACCATCACACCACAAGTGAGTGTATACATATATATATATATATATATAGGTATAGGTATAGGTATATACGAGGTGACTTCAATAAGTTTCCAGAGTTTTATTGTACAGGCATTTTAAATGAGCATAAACTCTTGAAAGTTCAGTATGTTATTGCTATACATCTTAGGAAATGACTGACCAATTTTTCATGATTTCAGCTTCAAATGAACAGCTACAGCAGCAATTGGAATACACCCTACTAAAGCCTGATTATCACAGCTGGTGAATTTCAAAAATGCAATCTGGACGTGAGGACACTTTAGAAGAACGATATGCAATAAAATTCTGTTTTAAACTTGGAAAAAATGCCACAGAAACGTATGGAATGCTTCAGACTGCTTTTCAATCATCTTGCATGAATCAAGCATCAGTTTTTGAATGGTATAAGAGATTCAAGGAAGGAAGGCAGGGAGTCTGTGAGGGAAGATGAGAGGTGTGGGAGGAGTAAGGAAGTCAATATACCACAGTTGATTGGCCAAATAAAGAATTTCATGGATAAGGACTGTCGTGTGTCTATAGAGACAATAAGTGCACAGTTTGATATCAGTGTGGGAACTGTACACATAATTATTCGCAAGGAACTGAAGATGTGGAAGATTTGCGCAAAGTTTGTCCCAAGAGTGCCCAGAGAAGATCAGAAAGAAAGACATTGTCATGAAAGCAGGGAGATGGTTGAGCTGATCAATTCAGATCCCGCAGTTCTTGATGCTCTGGTGACCTGCAATGAAAGCTGGATCTACTGCTATGAACCAGAGATCAAGAGTTCCCAGTGGAAGCATGCTGGCTCTTCCAGACCCAAGAAGGCCAGACAGTGCAAATCCACCTACAAACTTTTGATGATCCTTTTTTTTGACAGCACTGGCATGATCTACATGCACTGGGTTCCCACTGGACAGAGAGACAACAAGGAATACAATGTTGGCGTTTTAAGGGAGTTCAGGAAGAGATTCTTTCGGAAGAGGCCAGCACTCTTCAAATCGAGTCAGTGGCATTTCCACCAGGACAATGCACTAGTCGACAATTCCATCCTTGTCACAGACTATTTGACCAAGATGGGCATCAAGACAGTTCCTCACTGTCCCTGTAGTCAAGACCTCATCAATGTGGCTAGACATGTGAAATGCCTCAAGCTAGGATTAGAACCCAGTCAACTTTACATCAGCCTGATAACATGACCTAATAGCCATCAGCAGCTTCAACATAAGTGGGGGAATTCAATGTATATATATATATATATATATATATTAATTTTTCTTTTGTTTACATTTTTTATGCTGATGTAATGTAATATATGTATATATATATATATATATATATATATATATATTACATGGTAATGTCTGTGACCCTGGGTTTCATGCTTCACACATTTATCAGACAATTCTGCAATATATATATCTGGCTGGCATAAAGTCAACCAGATTTCGATCTCTATTTCAAGCATTTCCTGTGTCTAGCCACACTGATGAGTTGTGATACAACAAAACTGTCTGTCTGTGAATGACAATATATATATATATATATATATCCCTATATGTATAAAAGCTCTATCATTGATATTGAGCATTATTTAATAATACAGCAAAATTTGGTCCACCATTAATTCAGCAAGGGAGCTAGTGATAGCCATAAACCATTACAACATATATATATATATATATATATACACACAATACTTCAAATTTAACCTTCCAAAAATAGTGCAATCATTTGCACTTGATATGAAGAGAGTGTAATGACAAATAAGATATGATGCTGATTCAATTAATACAATAAAGGAAGATAAATCTCCAATCCTTCAAAATATTATCGTAATGAACCCTGAAATATAATCTTCTTAGATTACAAACCAAACAAGAGAAGTCTATAAGAATTCTTAGACAAGCAGGCCACGATGCACCTGCAATCAATATCAAATTACTATAGAAGCTGCAGAATTAAACATTCTAAGAGTTTTATTAATAAACCTCATTGTCCAACTCCTCATATCTTTGCTCCCTTATTGTGCTATGTATAAATAAACTTCAAGTAGAAAAAGTCTTAGACATTCATATTTACTTCATTCTGTGTAAAATAATATCAAGTTCACTAAAGTGTCACTTGAGTGAAAGATATTTTTCTCTTTTCATCCAGACATGATTTAAAAAATCATCTTCAGTTTAGGAGCCTAATTTTTGCCAAGTATAGAAAGCACTCATTTATCTTGATTTACAAATGGTTCTTTTAAGTTTCTCCATAAGAAGATCTGTAAAAGTAAGGACCATATCATTTGATACAACTGTCTCAGTCTTTTGATACAAATAAATTCTCGGTATGATTTAAGCATAAATGCTTATTTCAAAGAAAAACTGATACTAGACAGCAACTCTTAGAAATTTATTCATTTTCTGTCTGAGTTTGTTCAGAGAGTGATGAAATCTAACAAAGTCTAGTGGTATCATGAGTTACTGCTGGGACCCTCTGGGTTAGTGGCAATGATGCTGAAAACAGAGTCATCATCTGATGAAGGCTTTGTTGGAAGCAATGCTGATGTACAAACATCAGTCATTGCATGATACCTATATAGATCAGTTTTTTCATTATCTGTGAGTAAATTTATATCTATCATATTTTGTTTATTTTCAATCTGAGTTTATTCATGAATAATACCTGTCACATCTTGGCAGATTATAGCAATCTTTACTAACTAAATTACAACTTAAACATTCTGATGACTCACTAATGCATTGTGTGAAAAATATACATGATGTGTACAATGATTAGGTTGTAAAACATCTTTATGTTGTTGGATTACAGTGATATACACTTGCCTATGATGTAGCATATGCCTAGAAGAATTGAAAGGACGTCCCAGAGGAACAATTTACCAATGATGACCCTTTTTAAAGAGGTAAAGACAAAGAATGAAAATGTAACCATGGCATGGATAGGCTACAAGAAAACACAAGACATGATACCACAAACATGGATAACAGAATGACCAAAAATGTTCAAGATCTCTCAGCAAGATATCTTCACAAGAGATATGTAAAACTGTAGACTGGAACTAATAGCTGAAGAAGGTGATGCTGATGAAAATTGTTGTTGGTGTCCTTGGATTTTGGTTTGGTTTGATGGTATATCAACCATTAGAGTTACCCAGTTGGCTGAGGCTGTAAAATACATCGACAGCATCTCTGCAGAGGGCTAAGAACCCCCTCCCAATGAGTGTCCTGTTTATGACACTAAACAATCTGATGGTGAGGTTCCAGTAATGTTGGAGCTTTGGGGAATCCAAAGTACCCTTTCATTGCCATCGTTCCCAGGTCCACTCTCACCTGGAGTGATAGCACCTGATAGGGTCTTATCAATGGGTCAAATAGAACTAAACTGTGTACTTACGCTAAACTGAATTGTTTGAAATAGAGAACTGTTTTTGATATAGAAACTGTATTTATGGAAAACTGAACAACTTGAAATAGAACTAAACTGTATAGTTTGAAATAGAACTGTTTTTGACATTTAACTGTTGGTAAACAAAAACTATACTTATACAAAACTGAATTGTTTGAAATTTGATTCGGCATTGAATGAGCTGAAAAGTGTTGATATGATATAAAACAAAACAACCAACCAACCATTGGAGGTTATTTAATGGCAAACCCTTTTAATACATATATATCAAATATATGATTTATAAACACATTTTGCAGATATATTTTTAAACAAGTCTGAGCTCATGTCATTTCTACATAATTAAATGGATTCACTTATTTCTATCCATTACAAATAATTCTATTTACTATGAATCATTTGTTTGCACATAGTTATATGTTTTCAGGTTATGTATCACTAATAATTTAATCAAGCATCAGTCATTTGTTTACATACAGTTAAATGATCAAACTGTTCTGTTTCAAGCAATTCACTTTAGCATGATTCTTTTGTTCCTATTGAGTTCTATTTGACCCATATATAGGACCTTATCAGATGCTACTACTCCAGGCCAGAGTGGACCTAGGAACAATAGCAATGAAGGATTCATGCATTCATGGAGCTTCACTATCAGATTGTTTCGTGTCATATTCAGAACTCTCATTGGGTTAGTTTTACTTCTCTGTAGAGATGCTGTCAGTGTATTCTACAGCCCCAACTGACTGAGCCAGGTACCCTTAGGAACAACCACACAGTGACAAGCATAGTAAGATAAGTGATAACAATGCAAACTGCAGGTTTTTATTCTATTGTGTCTTCTCTTAGCCCTTCCTATTTAAGTATACTTACACGTCTTTTAGCCTTTCCTATTTAAGGACACTTACAAGTCAACAGAGTTTTGATGCTTGAGATTCCTTCTCCAGTTTTGATTTTTGGGTTCTAGAAAAGTGACATTCCTTACCGCTTTATCATTTGACATGAGCTCCTTCTACTCCATTTTATATATATATATATATTTATATATATATATAGGTTTGTTAATATCTATTTTGCTCAGTTTATGCATAACAATCTCAGTTTGTTTATTGTCTATCTGTTTGAGTTTATTCAAATCTGCCTATCAATCCATCATATTGATTCCATAGAAAAATTAGAAGATCCCTAAGGAGTCATAACAAGGATTTCCATGAGCAATAATTTGGAAATAGGAGGAAAAAAAACTTACATATATGGCTTGCTAGAGATAACAAAGAATTAATATACTAGACTCATGTTCTACAATATGATGTATGCAACTTCTTTCAAATTAGCACCAGTCTTCCATCTTGAACAACAGTTGAATAAATACATAGATTTATTTTGTTTTACATAACAAATGTTCCTTTTCAGCATAATTTCCTTGAATGTCGCTGCACATAATTTAAAGGTGAATATTAATCACAAAAATCAAATATTATACAGTGGAAATTTCAAATCAAAATTCAACTCATATCTATATATCAAGCTATGGAGGTGCTTGTAATGTAATGGTTAATTAATATCATTGGAAATGGACACTAATCAATCAAGTTCAGATCCTGAATTAGGCTGTTTACATTTTACATCGCATTAATTCTCTTCAGAAAAGTATGAATCCAATTATTCTCCTTCCAGCTATAGTTTAGTAGTAAGCCAAACTGGGCTCTTTAACCTTGGTATGGTACTATTTACCAACCCCTCCGCTCGGGCAGGATATGACACAAGGTCAATTTTTAAGCGGAGTTTAACAGGTTTGAATTCAGAGTTTTCCTTCTTCTAGACTAGTTGCCTCAACAAGGCTGAAGAACCTAGTCCGTCCTACTATTTACCCATAGCTGGAGGGAGAATAAGGGGGTTCATACCTTTCCCAAGGGTATTTGCCCGAAAGTGAACATAATAGCGCGACTGGAGTACGAACTCGCGTACTACGATTCCGCAGTTCATCGCTTTAACCATTACACCACGAGGACACCCCTTACCTTGGTATGGTAACCAGTCTAGGAGAAAAACACCTCTGAATTCAAATCTGTTAAACTCTGCCAAAAAATTGACCTTGTACTACATCCTACTCATGCAGAGAAGTTGAGTAAATATATATATGTCAAACTGGACTTATGGATTCAGACACAGACACATTTCTGAACAAGCTAACACTGCTGATTTGAAATACACTGCACTCATGTGAAACATATATCCCCCAAATGGAGAGCTCAGTGCCAGGTATCCACAATAGCAGAGATCATAAAAAGGTCAGTTTGGAGGTGCCCGTGGTGTAATGTTTATTGT
Organism: Sepioteuthis lessoniana; assembly: GCA_963585895.1. Taxonomy (NCBI): domain Eukaryota; kingdom Metazoa; phylum Mollusca; class Cephalopoda; order Myopsida; family Loliginidae; genus Sepioteuthis; species Sepioteuthis lessoniana. The sequence goes on from OY757913.1 coordinate 57,759,193, forward strand.
CGTAGGAAATGGACACGGCGACACGAGTTCAAATCCTCGACAAGACTGATTGCATTTCACATTGCACTAATACCCTTGGGAAAGGTATGATTCCAATTATTCTCCTCCAGCTATGGGTAAATAGTAGGGCAGACTGGGTTCTTCAGCCTTGGTGAGGCAACTAGTCTAGGAGAAGGAAAACTCTGAATTGAAACCTGTTAAACTCCGCTTAAAAATTGACCTTGTGTCATATCCAGCCCGAGCGGAGGGGTTGGTAAATATGATAAAAAGATCAGTTGAAAACTCTCAGATATGAGAAAATAATTTTCATTCAGTCAATGGACATGCAACATCACCAGTTCATTTTTTCTGGTCAAATCTTTTAAAAACTTTCTACAAAATTTTTTCTCCTGAAGATGATCTAAAGTCAAAACTAGCTGAGAACAATTAAAACATAAATAACACAAAAGAAAATTCCTATTTGTTTTATCACTGTTGTTTGTCTTTTATATATATATATATATATATATATATATATATACAATGATCATTAAATAAGTTTCCAGACTTTTTTTGTATGGGCACTTTTATTGATAGTACACACATGAAACTCTAGTCCCCTTCAAAGTAACCTCCTCTGCCTACAATGCACTTGTTGTACCGTTCCAACAACTTCTGGAAGGCCCCATGGAAGTCCTCTTGTGTCAGCATGTCAATAACCTTCATCACAGCCTCTTTCATCTCCTCAATTGTCTCATAACAACAGCCTTTGAGCTTAGGGAATAACCAAAAGTCACTGGGACTAAGGTCTGGACTATAGGTACAGTGAGGAACTGTCTTTATGCCCATCTTGGTCAAATAGTCTGTGACAAGAATGGAGTTGTGGACTGGTGCTTTGTCCTGCTGGAAATGCCACTGACCCGATTTGAAGAGTGCTGGCCTCTTCCGACGGAATCTCTTCCTGAACTCCCTTAAAACCTCAACATAGTAAGTCTAACCCTAAGCCTTTGGCCAATCAACTGTGGTGTATTGACTTCCTTACTCCTCCCACACCTCTCATCATTCCTCACGGACTCCGTGCCTTCCTTGAATCTCTTATGCTACTCAAAAACTGATGCTTGATTCATGCAAGATACTCCAAAAGCTGTCTGAAGCATTCCATACGTTTCTGTGGCATAATTTTTTCCAAGTTTAAAACAGTATTTTATTGCATATCGTTCTTCTAAAGTGTCCTCACGTCCAGATTGCATTTTTGAAATTCACCAGCTGTGACAATCAGGCTTTAGTAGGGTGTATTCCAATTGCTGCTGTAACTGTTCATTTAAAGCTGAAATCATAAAAATTGCTCAGCCATCTCATAAGATGCATAGCAATAACATAGTGAATTCTCAAGAATCTACGACAATTTTAAAGGCTTGTACAAAAAAAGTCTGGAAACCTATTAAATGCACAACATATATATATATATACACTCAAACACACTCTCACTAGCAAGGATACCAGGAATTTTCCAGAGCAAAAATAACTTCAAATGTGATAACTGGTTTAAATATGTACCTAAATATATTTCTCATAACACAAAAAATGAAGAGAAAGAAATTGTGAGCCCCCCACTCTTTGAACCATTGACATGGAGTTGACCAAGGGAAAAGCAGTGATAAATGATATGTGACCAAAATAAATGCTTCTCTCGCTGTATTCCAGTATAAAAAGATTTGGGTTTTTTTTTCACACACAGAGATCTAATCTTGAACCACTGACATACAGCTGGCCAAGGGAAAAGCAGTGATAAATGATATGTGACCAAAAAAAAAGCTTGTATAAAAATTGATTTTATAGTAAGAAATTTTGCTGTTCAAAAGAAAAATGTAAGAATAAGATTCTTATTTCAAAAGTATTTGTTTCCAATGTGTAGTACAAGACATTTTTGCTGCTTGACCTCAAGTAACCTCATCAAATGACATTCAACCTAACACATAGCCTATGTATCAAGTGGAGGTTTTTAGAGTCTTTCTGCCAAAATTATGCCAATAGGCCTTTTTGCTTTAATGTGAAAGTGGCTCTCTCTAGCCCATCAACAGGAAGTTCATTTATTTGTGTGTGTGTGTGTATATATATATATATATATATACACACACACAAATCTATGGGAATCTAGTATGTCTAGCAACACTAATGAGTTCTGATAGAACGAAACAGATCTGTCTGTGGATGATTATATGTATATACTCCCCTACCCCTGTAGGGTTGAGCTCTCTAGCGAATGAAGTAATCGCATATATGCAAGGCTCTTCATATATGATTTGAGCTCTCGGTAGCTGTTAAGCAGATGTATGTAAACAATAGTAATTGTGATTCATAATCGTTTAAAATTTACTTCGCTGCTGCTGGTTTCTTCGTGGCTGAGGGGTAGAGTCTTGGATTGGCGTTTGTGTCAACCGGGTTTCGATCCCAGCTACGGGAATCTAGTATGTCTAGCCACACTGATGAGTTCTGATAGAACAAAACAGATCTGTCTATGGATGATTATATATATATATATATACACACACACACACACTCATGCATATACAGGGAGTATTGTTCATAAATAAGTACATGCCGACCAATATTTTAAAAAAAATTAATTTTCATCTTACCCAAAAGTGTTCTGGGAATGACACTAAACAGGATCTGGGGCAGAAAAGATAAATATTTCGTTCAACTAACTTTTGGTGGGGCATAGAAGACTTTGTTAATGATGAATATTGGTTGACTTCAAAGTGGTCTGAAACACAAGTAGACTGATTCCCATTGCCATTTACTGGATGAATATATGGGTGAATTGACACCACTCATGCAAATGTGTTGGGCAGGTCAACCTGGCACCATAGACCAACCACCTGCTGCATTAGGTGCTCTCCTATAAATGAGGTAAGCTTTGCTGGCTTTCTTTTACCAAGAAGATTCAAGAAAGCAGCCATGTTAGAAGGTGAATTATTTGACTTCTGCAGTTGGGTGTTATTAGTTTGTTTTTTGGGGGGTGGGTTGTAATATTTGGTTTTGGGTTTACATATCTGACTCCATCTGTTTTCTTCTCTACCCCATTTAATTCATTGGCTTCTACTGTTCTGTAAGAGCTGCAAAAGAATTAATGAAGGAAGGAAGAAAAGAGACTAAGATACCTTTTAAATTTTTAACTTTATTTCTGGATTCAACAGTGGGTGAAGAAGTTCTTTCTGAAACTAATGAAAATGGTCACATCTCCTAGATAATGTGTTAAAATATACTAGTCATTTCCAGTGGTTGATAAGTCCAAATTGGGTGCTTTTTGTAATGCTTGTTTCAGCAGTATTGACTTGCTAGCATGGCTTGGTATCAGGCTACAAAACCTAATCAACCATGTGTTTGCTGCTAGTAGCCACATGAAAGAGTGTCCGTTCAGTGCTACGGTCGAGGCTCAAATTTCTCTTTTACTCAGGGATGGTTCTTTTTACAGGCATGCGTTGCCCCTACTTCCAATTAGGGGCTTCTGGGAATTTCTGCACTCTTTGAACTTATTTTATCTTTATTTTCCCTACACTTTAATTGTAAACTAAACCCTTTTCTAAAGACTTGTAAAAATTGGAAATTTTCAAAAGGAAATAAAGCAAAAACATACTTTAGAGCCCATTAGTAGCCATAGGGAATTTAGTAGAAATTGTTCAAGCCATACTTGAGTTATATGATGACAGATAAAAAAAAGACCTTTGATGAATTCTTAATAATATTGTAAATAGTACCAGTTCAGTAAACCATCAGAGCTTAGAATACATTGAGTTTATCTACTGTAGCATGCTAAGACCCCCCCCCCCCCACCTAAAAGTAGTGTCCTGGATATGACACGGATTTGCATCCAGATATATTTATAGATATTGTTCAGTGTTATTTATCACCAAATTTAACAACATTGTAACCAGAAATATGTGTCCCCAACCAATCACAGCCAACTTCTTACTTTACAAGATTGCAGGTGCTTTTTAATAATATTCTGCATCCAGGGATATGAATAGATCATCATGCTGCACTACTGCCGGCAGACCGTGGCCCAACACATTTGTTATCTATTATATTACACTAGTTACATTATCTTCATTTGAAACTGTATAGGTTTTCTGAAAGAGTAAGAATAACTTTTGAAAACTCTCCTGTTGAAAATTATTGAAATTGGAAAAATAAAGTTGTAATGGTTTAGATTTAAAGCATAACTACAAACACAGCTTCAAAATTAAGATATAACAAAGATACAATAGTGAATATTATTATTATGATTGACTGAATTCCCATTCATCTTTACTCCTTTGACATTTTTGGTCAAATTTAATCTTACTTTCATCTCTGAAAAAGTTTGGGTTGAGTCCCTGTGGTGTGGTGGTAAAATCGTAGGACTGTAACACGGTAGTAAACGAGTTCAAACTCCAGTAATGCTATTACATTCACTCTTAGTCTTGTAAAAGGTATGAACCCCCTTATCCCATCCTAGCTATCAGTTAAATAGTACCATTACTGTTTTTCTACAAGGATGGCTTTGGCATTTAATAACAGAGTTTGATATGCTATTAAACAAAGAAACCAAAACCTGAAAAGGTTTTAAACTGCATTCAACAAAATTTTTTAAAGGTAAAACATTATCTACTTCTCAACATGTCTAGGGTTATTGAATGCCTAGAGGTTAGGGAATTGCATTCATTGCATGTGCTGATTATTAACTGGAAGATTCCTTCAACATGCGACATAAGTTGTGATGGGGTGCATAGCAGGATATACACCTTTACCCTAAAGTAAACGCAGTGCAGGTGTTTCCTGAACAGAAGTGTCACATAAGTTGTGTGGGTGGCATGTTAGACATGAGGTGTGACCACAAATATTGCATGGGTGTCCAAAAATTTCAACTCAAGAACAAAGAAAACTGGCAGAAGACCTACTAGACGTAATACTGCTTTGGGCACTGACCTTGCACCAGACTACCCAAGATTGAGAGAGAGAGAAAAGCCTGAACTGTATGAGACTCATTAAAGTTGAGACGCAAAAAGAAACTAAGATGATTTGGTGCCTTGAGATGTGGCCCTATGCCAGACTTGCAAATGTCGAGAAATGAGGAGAAACTAAGATGATTGAGATAATGCCAGACTCACGAAAGCAGAGAAGTAAAGATGAACTAAAAAAGTTCATTACTATGAGATGGCCCTATGACAGACTTGTCAAAGTAGAGAAGTGAGAAGAAACTAAGATGATTCAATGCCTTGAGGTGACCTGTCTCACAGAAGCAGAAAGGTTTCACAGAAGAACAGTAACGTTGCCCCTGTGTGTGTGTGTGTGTGTGTGTGTGTGTGTGTGTGTGTGTACATCTCGGCCCTGTCCAACTCTCTCTCATTCTACCCATGCATACATTTCAGGTAATGAAAGGAAATTATATATTTTACACAATGATTATCTTATAAAGTTAATATTCTTTTGTAAGTATTTCTGAGGAGTTTAGTAGAGAAATATTTTTTATAAGAAATATGAACATCAACAACCATAATATAAGCCCTATATCCTCATCATCATCATCATCATCATGTCGTGCCGCCAGCATGCATATCACTGACCCTCTCTCGCCACTTCTCCCTATCATTCATCGCCTCAGGCAGGTCCTCAGGGTTACATCCCGTGTCCTCACATAGTTGCTGTATGTAAGTTCGTGCTGGTCGTCCTGCTTTTGCACATCCATATGTGGGGGTCCATAGGAGTACATCGCTTATGAGCTCATCCTTGCTTCTCCAGCAGTGTCCCGCGTGTCTGGTTCGTCTAACTTGTATAGTTTTCATGATGGGGGGCAAGTGTCCGTATAGTTGGTGTCTCATGGGGTGTTGTCGCCAGGACTTGTTCAATACTGCTCTCAACATTCTTGTGTAATTTCCGTCTAGTTTTTTCTCCAGCCATTTAGTTAGCGTCCGTGTAGTGCATCCATATAGCAGTATCGACACAACTGCTGCCTGGAAGAAACTGCGTTTCATTTTATCGGTTAGGTCTGATTTCCATATGATTGAGAGCCTATCGATAGCCGTCCATGCCTTCGTCATTCGTGTGTCGATGTCTTTTTCGGTTGATGAGACGCTACTTCCTAATGTATTAATTCTTTTTCATTCATTTTACTCAATTACCCCTTTTTACCAGGCAGGACCATCTGACATTTATGCCTGGTGGGTAATTGAAAGTCAGTTGCCTAGTCTCGGAGCTTTTCCCCTAAGCCATACCTGCTTGGTAGGGTTGCGTTTATAACTCAATGGCTGAGGTGCTTCAAAAAGGGAATGCCGACAGGACCAAGCATTTTTTGCTATAACCAGTCGCGATTCATGTATGACTCTCCACTATAAAATGACCTCATACCATATAACAGCTGGGTTGGAAGTCAGTTAAATCCCTTCATTTACTTGTGTGTTCCATCTGACAGCTGTATTTTTCCAAGTATATGAAACTTTTATTTATAAAGCTGACCCAAGGAGGTGAGATAACAATTTATTTTAGGTTTTGTATTGCTCTGCTGGCAAGTATTTGAGCACTTTATTGAAATAAGAGTTGAGACTTACAGAATAGATTGACACACTTTAAATCATTGAGTTAGAAAAAAAAGCTGAAAAAGACATCATGATGAACAACCAACATCTGAGCAAGTCAAATAAGATACCCCCACATTTAGTATATTATATATGTTTCTATTGTCAGAATTAAGGTGGTTATATTTTATTGAAGTTTATTTTGAGATTTGGTTATACTTTTTAACAAATTCTTTAAAAAAGTTTTTTTTTTAATATTGCTGTTTAAACTAATTTTAACAGTTGCTATATGTTATTCATTTGTTTTTTTATATATTATATATTCTTAAAACGTTTTTTAATCTGAAAGTTTTCCTAGAGGAAACTTTCATAAATATCCTGGACAAAAAATATTTGATATATGAAAAACAAAAACATATGATAAAAAATTTTAAAAGGATAATTTTTTTTTATAAAGAAATTTTGTCATTCAATATTTTCCACCTATAAAAGCAAAAAAAAAAACAATGCTGAAGTGTTTCTTTAGAAAACTTACCAATTACTCTTTGATATAATAATTCTTTTTTCTGTTTTTTTTTTTTTTTGTTTTTGTTCTTTTTTTTTAATACTTGAGTTGTTGGGGTTGAATGCATGCAGAATCTTAAGAAAATAATTTAAGCATTATATATATATAACCTTTTTTTTATTTCAAATAAGAACATGTTTATGTGAACAATTTTTCTTTGTTTGTTTATGATTAAAAACTGCTTTCCAATCTATGAAAAAAATTACAGAGAAAAATAATTGAACTCAAAGAAATTACGTACAAACCTTCATCAATCAAAAAAAATGATTAGTACTTAGCATTCTTTTCAGACTTGGTCAAAGAATGTGTTCCAAGTTGATGAATAACATGATTGACACTAGTTATTAACTTAAAAATTGCCTTTTGGAATTCTGAAACTTACCCATTCTCTTAAAGAAATAATCTCTGCCAATCACGTATTGATTGGTTTTGTGTTAGTTTTTTGTTTCATTTTTTTTTTTTTTTTTGAATGGACAAAAGTCAATTCTCTTTTATATCTTTGATTCTATTTGTGATTTTGATTTCCGTTCAAATTAATTAACAGAAAATTTTGCATATTTCTATATATATTTTGAATTGTATTAAAAAATAATTCATATTTGATCTTCAGTATCTTCATAAATGAAACAGGAAAAAATATGAAGATATTGAAACTTAACCATGTACTAGGGAATTTCTTGAGGTGCCTCAGGTCATCTTAATGTCTCTTGAATTGATTTTAAAAACATCTAAATAATGAATACAAAAATGTTAGATTATTTTGCTCTATCTAATCCTAGAAACAAACTTTAACACTTACTGTTGATATTAAGACTTGAAATAAATTTGATCTTAAAATAAAATTATATCAAGTGTGGATAATCATTTTTCACTTGTAAGTTGAATACAATCATCATCATGTCGCGCCACCAACACGGATCTCCCTGACCCTCTCTTGCCACCCGTCTCTATCATCCATCGCTCCCGGTAGGTCTTCAAGACTACATCCTGTATCGGCACAGAGCTGTTGTATATAGTTTCTTGCTGGTCATCCTGCCTTTGCTCGTCCATGCGATGGGGTCCACAGGATTATGTCACTTATGAGTTTGTCCTTATTTCTCCAGCAGTGTCCTGTATGTCTGGTTTGTCTAACTTGGATAGTTTTCATGATGGTTGGTAGGTGGCTGTACAGCTGCTGTTGTGTTGAGTGCTGCCTCCAGGATTTGTTCAATATTGCTCACAGCATTCTTGTGTAATTGCTATCAAGCTTTTTCTCCATACGTTTAGTTAGCATCCATGTAGTAATATCGACACAACCACTATTGGAAAAAACTGTATTTTCTCTTATCAGTCTGGTCTGACTTCCATATGACCAATAGCCTATTGATAGCTGTCCATGCCTTTGCTAGTCATGTGTTGATGTCTGCCTCAGTTGATGAGACACTGCTTCCTAGGTAGGTGAACTTGTCCATTAGTTTCAGAGAACTAACTCTTGACCTCTGACAATCCCTTTCTTTCTTATTTGCAATGTATTTCTATTGTAAAATCATTAGCAATGCTCTCCTGAAGCAAAATCATCAGCAATATATTTACATTATCTTATCATAAAGAAGATTATGTATCTGTCTGTCACAGAAATTACGTCACTACTAACATTACAATTCCCTTAGTTATTTTGTCTTACTCTCCATTATTTTTTTTAAATTTAATTCTTAATTATTAATACAAATCATTTTATACTATGAAGACTGTTCATCTCATCTAGATACTAGTAACATGCAATTGTGTTTATATATACAACCAATACATTTTTATCATAAAATGATTACCAATGTGTTAACATAATACATAATATCCTTTTTATGCCAACAACATGGCACCAATTCCTGAACCCTAACAATCACTCACTTCATAATTTGCAGTATATTTCCATAGTAAAATCATTGGTACTGTATTTTCATTATACAATGTGAGACAGAAATATTCCCCACATTTTAAATTCTTTCCTGAGATGCAAGTGAACTTAGGCAAGTATCAATGATAGCTCGATGTAGCTAATGTCTCACCAGTTTGTTTCGATACAGTCATGGCTTGGACTGATGCACATTGTCCATTATGAACAGGATACTTCAGAAATACCTTCCACATTTCAAACTCTCACTGGTGTGATGCAAATTAACTCAGGAAAGTTGTAATGGTTGCTCCATCTGACTAATGTCTTCTTTCAGATATGATCAGCTACAGTTATGGCTTGGATCAATGCACACCATATGTTTACCATTGAAATATTTTGTTATGACTGGTGAATCTGTAATTGCTACACAGTGAACTTTTTGTGCTCATTTCATATTATGTTGGAATGATGCAATTCTGGATAGAATTTTCACCCTCTTGCAGTGAGGATTTTCAATCAGAAACAATTCACTTTCACCAAAAAGGTGACAGTTTAAAATGTGGGAGGTATTTCTACAGCACAGTATATGAAGCCTGGATATCATTGTCAAAAATGACAATGATCTGGGCCAATTAGCAAAAAGGGTTATTGGTCCCTTAACCAATTCAACACTACTATCTATTTTGTACAGGTATGTACATTCTAAATTAGACATTTGTCTATGAAGATTGAGAAATCTATTGGGATCTTTATTTCTTCTGTTAGATAGTACCATTATGAGCATATCTTGTAGACTCTGATAATAGAACACCAGGGATTGACAGAGTTAAAACATTTTAGCAATAATACATTGATTCATTTGAGGCCACTTGTAAAATAAAACTTTTGCTAGTTGGACCTCTTGTTGCTTTGGACCTTCAGGCACTGTCTGATTACTTGACCACTCAATCCACTTGAAATATATACTCATATATATATATATATATATATATATATATATATATATATATATATATATATAAATTTATATTTTGAAAATAATTCTCACTAAATGAAAAATTGTACCATTTTCTATTAATATAGTTGCAGCAATTTCTTTTTATTGTATGAATGTTATTTTTTTTTTTTTTATCAAAATTATTGAGATTTATAAGAGTTTTACATTTTTTTGTTTCTCTATGCCTGGAACCAATAACAAGCCTGAAGAAAATGCAGTAAGATGACCTATTAGTTTTGTTGATGCTTCTGCATGGCCTATAAAAGAATAGGGTCTGATTCCAATGTTAATTATTTTGACAAAAAGATCTCAGTTGCAACCTCAAGAAATTGACTTGGTTTAAAAATATTACCAAAGTATTAAGGCTTTTATTTATTTATTTATGTATTTGCTCTGAGTAGATAAATAGATGTTGGTATTTTATTTTTGGCACCAGTTCATCAGGGCTTTTCAACCATTGAATGTGGTTCTCTTCCATTATAACCAAGAGACTTGATTTTATTTGATCCAGGAATACATTTTTTTTCTTTTCATTTTTCCTCATTATTTATCCATTTCCACTTCTTTACTTGTATTTTTTAGTTTCATTGCTTCTTTTTTTTCTTCTTCTGTAGAATGTTCCTTTTTTTCAATCTCATTTTCTCAAATCCTTTTGTCTTTTGTTGTCAGTTCAAATTAAATTCTTCTATATTTTTTCTTCAATTTTCTTTGCTTGATTCTTTTGCTTTTTTAAATATTTTTTCTAATCTGTTAAATTTTTTCCCATGTTTGTTGTCTTTTTTTTATTTTGTTTTCTTGTTCAACTAATTTCCATTTTTAATTCAATTTTTTTTCACTCTTTCTTCTTCTTGAAAAAATGTTTTTTCTCTTCATTCTCTCTACTTTTTTTCACTCATTATATTTTGCTTCTTCTTTCACCTTCTCTTTTTCTTTATCAATCTCTTTTTTTTTAGACTCTTTTTCCCTATTTCCATTTCAGCCTTTTGGTTCACTCCTTTTTCTTCTTCCTTCATCATTTTAAACTTTTTCTTCATCAATTTTTCTTCTTTTTTATTCTCTTTACTTTCAATGCATTCCTTTCTTTTCCAATCTCTTACACTTGCCATTTTTAGTCTTTTTATCTTTGATTCTTATTTTTCTTCAACCACTTTCTTCTTAATTGATATGTCTTCTTCTTCAGCCCATTTTTACTTACTATTTCCATTTCTGACATATATTTTCTTATCTTTGATTTGATATGTAATTAATTTAATTCTATAGTTTATTATAATTTGCTTTTGATTTTTTATTATATTTTCTTTTTGTTTTGTCCTTTTTACTGTAATTTCTTTTCTTTTCCTTCAATATTTCTATGATGTTTTCTTTTAAAATATTCCAGTTCAGATAATCGTTTTTGGCTATTTATAACTAGAAATAAATCATTATAAGTGATGGTGGCATTTTGTAGCTGAAAATTTTCTCTATCCAGCAGCATTCCTGTCCCAGCAGTATCTGTTTTAGTTTCCATAGCAACAAACAAAAGACATTATTTTTCAAAGCACTCCTAATACTTATTTAATGACTCATTGTGCATGAATGCTTTCATAGTTCAAAATTAGTACCTATATATAGGTAAGGTAAGGCGCTCATAGTGTAATGGTTATCGTTATAGGAAAGGGACACAGCAATACAAGTTCAAATCCTGGATGAAACTGTTTGCATTTCACATTGTACCATTACCTTTGGGAGGTGCCCGTGGTGTAGTGGAGGTGCCCGTGGTGTAGTCGTTATCGCCGTAGGAAATGAACACGGCGATACGAGTTCAAATCCTGAACGAGACTGATTGCATTTCACATAGCACTAATACCCTTGGGAAAGGTATGAATCCAATAATTCTCCCTCCAGCTATGGGTAAATAGTAGGACAGACTAGGTTCTTCAGCCATGGTTAGGCAACTAGTCTAGGAGAAGGAAAAACTCTGAATTCAAACCTGCTAAACTCCGCTTAAAAATTGACCTTGTGTCATATCCTGCCCGAGCGGAGGGGTTGGTAAATAGTACTATTACCTTTGGGAAAGGTATGCATAAAATTATTCTCCCTCCCACAATGGATTAATAGCAGGGCAGACTGAACTCTTTAATGATGGTATGGCAACCAGTCCAGGAGAAGGAAAACTCTGAATTCAAACCCATTAAACTCCACTTAAAAATTAACTTTGTGTTATATCCTGCTTGTGGCAGAAGAGTTGAGTAAACACATACATATACATGGGTATATCAGTAAAACTGTATAGCTTGATGTTGAAAAAAAATCATTTATGCAATAAATATTTATTTTTCAACATAATCTCCTTCTCTGTTAATTCACTTCAGTAGTAAAAATTAAAAAGATCAAACATTATACTGGGAAAATTTCACATCAGAATTAAACTAATAACTATGTGTTAGGTTACAGAGTTATTGATTCCATAACAGATATGTCAATATATGTGTCTCTCTTTCTCTCCCTTTTTCTCTTTCTTATATATATATATATATATATATATATATATATGTTAATTTTAAACTAATCATCAATTAGCCTTTCACTAAGCATTTAAGATTATTATTCATATGTTCAAATTATCAATGGTTGTGTTATTATTCAAATCGTATTAGGTTTCACAAATAAATATGCAAAATAAAGGTTTTCCTTTCTTTTTCTTTTTTTCCCCAAGCATAAAAATATAACTGATATCTGGTCTCCAGTGACAAATTTCTATTTCTTCTTTTTATTCTCTTTTAATTGTTTTAATGTTTTTCTTTCCCTGTTTGGCTTCTTTTCTGTCTTAAACATTATATATATATATATATATATATATATATATATATATATATATATATATAGTTGCTAATAATGGTTTCAAGGAAAATTGATTTCTTTCTTTTTATTAGCAAGGGCAATGACTGATATAAATTAGTTTAGAAATTGAATAAGCTAGCCTGATTTCCAGTAAAGAAAATGTCTTCTTCATCTACCTCAGCTAATTTCTCTCAGAAATCTATACACAAATATTTTTGTTTAATGTTCACTGAAAATAACTCTTTTCCGACTCATTCCTTTTGACTCTTCAGTCTAATCAAAATTTAAATAAACTTGCATCTGGAAATACAAAAACTGAATAACAAAAATCAAAGCATATATATATATATATATATATATATATATATATATATATATATATATATATATACGTGTCAAACATTTGAGTTGAAAATTAGTCTACCTACACAGGTTATTTTTAGAAGTGCTCTTAGTGTAATGGTTATCATCATTAGAAATGGAATTAGGGTAAATCCTGGATGAAGCTATTTTCACTTTGCACTAATGCCCCTGGGAAAGTCATGAATCTGTCTGTTCTCTCTCCAATTATTAATGGTATGGTAGAAAGGGTCTTTAGCCTTGGTTAGACAGCCTGTCAAGGAGAAGGGAAACTCAGAATTCAAAGAAGTTTTACTTTGCTTAGAAATTGACCTTGTGTCACATCTTGTTCATGGTGGAGAGTTAGGGTAAATACACATGAATATGTTTGTGTGTATGTGTGTATCTAGGTAGCATTCTCTTGTTTAAACCCATTTGATGAAATAGAACAGAGCCTTTGCTTCTGCCTGTTTTATAATTAATCCGTTGAAATCTTCATATGAGTCATTTGACATTTGGAAAGAATGAATTCAAAAAAGCACCAGATTTTTCCCAAGTACTTTTGGCCCCAGTTGGAGCCATCTTCAAGGGAATGAACATTGAAATGACAAACACAATGATGAGTTTTATGCATTACTTAAAGAGTAGGAAGAAGAAGAACAAGAACATATGAGAAGGGAATTTATGAAAGAAAAGAACTTAACTGGAGTCAAAGGAAGAATTACCAGAAAAAATGTTGAAGGCATTTTATAATGAGGCTGCTACATTTGAAATTGGTCTTGTTTAATGAAGGTTTGTTTATCTTTACATAGAGAGTGTGGAGAATTTAGAGTTTTTGTTAGTTTTTTCTTTGTGTAATATGGAGGTGTTTTCAGTTAGAATTTTTCAGTATTTGGAGGAGGGGCGCAAATGTGTTTTGAGGTGATGAGGGATTGAACTAGTTTCAGATAAGTGGAGTGTTAAGTGTCTCAGCAAAGTCATAGACAGGTCAATGTAGATACTGAATTTATTGGAGAAGCATTCTCCTTGTGGACATCTAAATTTGTATTATATATTGGTTGTGCTGAGGTGACTTGTCGAGAAGGAGAAGTTATTAGAGATGTCGAGGTTAGTTATATTTAATTGGGATGCTATATAATTAGTTTTATTTTATTGTTAGAGTCAGTGATGAGATGTTATGACATAGATTTTTTTAATGCTAATTTACTGTATTCTGTTTAAAATTGACATTGTGTCACATCCTACTAATAGTGGAGAGGTTGTGTGAATACATACCTATAAACCTAATTGGTAATATTTTATTTTAGTAAAACGAGTAAGTTGTTACATTTCCTTTTGAAGTTTAAAAAACTAGATTCGAAATGATTATCTTACAACAATATAGTTTTTTTCTTGTTTACTGTTTAATGTAATAGACCCTTGTTGAATGAATAGCTCCTAATCCTCATGTAGCAAAAAATGTTTAACATTAAAACTTTCCCTCAGGATCAGTAAATATGTACAGGGCCCCGACAATATTTTTCGGACACTTTGAAAAAAGTACTTCAAGGTGGTCACTTGTGCCAAAAACTTTTGAGATTGTAAGTACGTAGTTGAGGAGTGAAAATCCACTACTAGTGTAATCATTTTTTTTTAGTTTGGCTTTGATAATTTTAGTTTTTTGTGATTTTTGCGAAAACTTGCGCGACACTATTTTTCGGACATGACAAAAAATCCTATTTTATGAAGAGCTATGTTCATGTATATGTTGCTGTATGCAAATTTTCTGCTTGTACACTGTTCTGGGGCACTGGCACCCCTACTACTATGTTAACATTGAACAATCTAACAGCATAAATAGTCCGGACATTTCTTGGCTAAAAAATTAAGTTTAATGAGGTAAATGCATTCAAAAGAAGTTGTTTGTTTGGCACGGAAGAAGCGGGAAGATGGCCTCAGCATCAGAAGGATCACCATGGATTTGAAGCTGTCGAAATCAACAGTCGAATACATGCTGAAGACAAACTCCAAGCGGAAAAAGAAGAGAGGGCGGAAAAGATCAATTGGCAAGAGAACTGAAAGGAGAATGAAGAGGACTGTGATACGGCTTTTGACATCTGGAGAAAAAGTTACGGCAAAAAAAGTGAAGGAGAAATGTGAATTGGATGTAAACGTCCGAACAGTACAAAGAACGCTGCTAAGGATTGGTTTGAAGTATGCAAAGACTAAGAAAAAAATTACACAAACAAAGAAACACAAAGGAGCAAGACTGGAGTGTGCTGAAAGGTGGTTAACAAAGCATGTTGACTTTAAGAAGGTTATATTTACTGATGAGAAGCGTTTCAAGTTTGATGGGCCCGATGGATGGTGTACTTGGTCGAGAAGAGGTGAGCCTGTTGTACTGAACAAACGACAGATGGGAGGAGGAGTTATGGTTTGGGGTATGATCTTTGCTCATGGAAATATATGGTTGGAGTGGCTGAAAGAACGTCAGAACAGCGAAAGCTACAAACAGTTGCTGGACGAGAAATCCCTACCAAGGATAAGAAGAGAGATGGGGAATGATTTCGTTCTACAGCAAGACAATTGCAGCATCCACGTGTCAAAACTCATGAAAGAATGGATGACTAAAGTGAATATGACTACTTTGGAATGGCCTGCAAGAAGCCCAGATCTAAATTTAATAGAAAATATTTGGGAAATGCTTGCACAACTTGTCTATAATGGACCTGAAATAACGAAAGAGGCTCAACTATGGGAACAAATACTAGGAGCCAAAAAACAACAAATAGAAACACGTAGAGATGTTATTATGCATATGTTTGATCATTATGAAGAGAGACTGATAAAAGTTATTGAGAAGAAAGGTGATATTACAGACTATTAACAGTTTTTCAACGATGTCCAAAAAATAATGTCACGTGTGTTTTGTAAAAAATGATGAAAATTAAATATTTTTCCATACCTAATCGATTTCCTTCCATTTTGATTACAGGTATTATCTTTATATGTTTATGCTATTCTATTGAAGGAATTTCACCACTCTATAGTACTCGGACAGTCGAATACTAAAGTGTCCGAAAAATATTGTCGGGCCCCTGTATGTGTGTGGGTGTATATATATATATATATATATATATATATATACATAATATGTGTGTGTGTACATAATGACTCTGCTACTGGTAGGATGTGATACAAGGTCATTTTTTTTTTAATTAGAATATAACTGTTTTGAATTTGGAGTTTTTGTTCTTTTAGACTGGTTGTCTAACTATAACTAGAGAGCTTTGTTATATATTGTCCCTTGACCGAGCCATCAATCAAGAGATGCACCTGTGAAAATAGGCAGAAGAACAGCAGAAGCAGGTGAGCATTAGAAAATAATATAATCAGATGCCCAGGTGGTTTGAGTCAGTTGGAGACAGGATGCCAAAGTGAGAACCAGCTCCAGACAGAGGGCTTTGGACCCTTAGGGACCCCCAGTCGAGCAACTCAAGCCAAGATATGAAAGAAGTGGTGCTAGGGTCGAAGAAGAACTTAGGTCAATATAGCAGTCCATCCTTGTCTCCACTCATTTCTCACACACAACAAACATCACCCTTTCCAAAATAAAGTGTGAGAGATTTATAGTTTTATAAAGAAGTGTATTCGTTCGTTATTGAAGTCATCATTATCAGTTGATTATGTTCCCGTGTATATTTGTATACGTGTAGTATACTATACAACAGCTTAACCTGCCCTACTATTTGCCCATAGCTGGGTGAGAGGCAAATGGATTCATGGTTTTCCTAAGGACATGAGCAAAAAATAAAACACATTCAACTGCATATAGAATTTGAATTTGGCATAGTGAATTCATTATACACTAAATTTCTTTGATGATATTCAGTTCATTTAAGTTTGACTCAATCAAGTCATATCCAGAAAATAATTTCCAGCATAAAATTTTTTCAGCTTTTCACAAAATAAATTTTTTGATCCAAGATTGGACACACTGATACAACCTTCTGATACTCTTGGGTGTCCTCGTGGTGTAATGGTTAAAGCGATGAACTGCGGAATCATAGTACGGGAGTTCGTACTCCAGTCGCGCTATTACGTTCACTTTCGGGCAAATACCCTTGGGAAAGGTATGAACCCCCTTATTCATCCCTCCAGCTATGGGTAAATAGTAGGACGGACTAGGTTCTTCAGCCTTGGTGAGGCAACTAGTCTAGGAGAAGGAAAACTCTGAATTCAAACCTGTTAAACTCCGCTTAAAAATTGACCTTGTGTCATATCCTGCCCGAGCGGAGGGGTTGGTAAATAGTACCTTCTGATACTTATGAAAGAATTCTATCATTTTGACCTTTATTTAGGTGGTTTTGCAGCATCTCAATCTTTGCTGGATTATTTATGCCAAAGTCAGTTAAACAGTCATGGTCTCCAATTATATAGAGCTCAGAAATTTATATTCTCCATCATTTTAAACAGGTAAACAATTTATACTTGATTTCAATATCTTTGTTTTAATAGTCAATAGTGAATCAATAAAGTTTACACTCATTTATACAGATCATCCTCATCATGTTGTGCCATCAGCACGGATATCCCTGACCCTCTCTCGCCACCCCTCCCTATCGTCCATTGCTTCCGGCTGGTCTTCAGGGCTACATCCCGTATCGGCACAGAGCTGCTGTATGTAGGTTCGGGCTAGTCGCCCTGCTTTTGCTCATCCATGTGAAGAGGTGGGGGTATAGGATTTTTCATGCAAAAATAATTTTAGCAGTAAATTTTATTGGTTTTTATTCTCATAATAAATAAAGATATCTGCGGTGATAATAATGTAGGCATTCAATAAATAGTTATCTCTCTTACAGAATTAGTATATCAGTTGGAGGCCTTGTAGAGTGTCACATGACAGTCATAGTAACTTATTTAGGACCACAATTTACCTTTGTTCTTTGAACAATAGAGACATTGCCTCTGACTTTGCCAGGGAACAGTAAAGCCACATGTTTATTTTATGTAACCTCACCAAGTAAGCACTTTTCCATTTTTGTACTCCTTCCTCATGCATTTTTACTTTACAGTAACCTGACTTAGAATTTTTTTTACTTACAATACTATGATGGACATCAAACATTTTTTGTCAGTAAGAGATGGTGTGCAGACTTTCTCATCCTGTATTATATTTCAACCAATGTCAGGAGCAAAATCTACATTTCATCATTTCTATAAATTTTTGTCTGAATAATTGAACTTACTTTGTAAATATTAGGTAAGTATTACACTAGGTAACAAAATCTTTGCCTTTTCTTGTTCCTGGGCAGAAATTGTTATTTCACAATCGTCTATACCTAAAGTAAATGGAACTGATCACTGTTTCCCTTCAAACTGTGACCTGAGTAATGACATTTTCAAATTTACTAATTTGGTAAAAGGTCAAAATTGGTGTCTTCACTGAACCACAAATAAAAAAGATCATAAAGTGCTGAAAATTCTTCAAAAAGCTGAGCCAGAGGGTAAAAGAAGCTAGGAACAGGCTTTATGGCAGTGGTTCAGGGCTTCTTGGACAATCACATGGAACAGGCTTTGTGGCAGTGGTTCAGAGCTTCTTGGGTAAGCATATAGAACAACCATTGTGCCAGTGGTTTATGTCTTCGAGGGCAGTCACATGGAACAGGCTTTGTGGCAGTGGTTCAGAGCTTCTTGGGTAAGCATATAGAACAACCATTGTGCCAGTGGTTTATGTCTTCGAGGGCAGTCACATGGAACAGGCTTTGTGGCAGTGGTTTAGAGCTTCTTGAGTAATCATTTTCAAATTTACTAATTTGGTAAAAGGTCAAAGTTGGTGTCTTCACTGAACCACAAATAAAAAACATTGTGGAGTGCAGAAAACTCTCCAAGAAGCTGAGTCAGAGGGTAAAAGAAGCTAGGAACAATCTTTGTGACAGTGGTTCAAGACTTCTTGCATAATCACAAGGCTAAAAATTCTGTAGAACTGTACAACAGTAAAATGGAGAATAGGATGTTCCCCAAAGTCAAAATCTTTGATGATGTTATTTACTAAGCTTTGCTTAGATATAGCACACAGGCTTCTGCTTACTTACTCTACCAGCTGCTGCTTATGTGGTCGTCAATCTAAGTACTGAACAAGCGCATTGCCGCTTAACATTGTTGACTTAGCAAAAGCCAATGCTTTCAGCATGACTTGATTAATGTTCATCTTGATAAATTCTCAAATATGTAGCCCAGTTGGCTGGGGCTGTAGAATACACCAACTGCATCTCTAGAAAGGAGTAAGACTCCTTAAGTGTCATTGATAATACACTAAACCAGCTGATGATGAGGCTTCAGTTCTGGAGGTTTAGGGAATATAAAGTATCTTTTTATTGCCATTACTCCCAGGTCAACTCACCTGAAGTAGTATTACCTGTGATGGTTCCATCTATGGTCTAATATAATTATTAACTATTCTTGTAGCCATTTAACGGCAAACAAATGATTGATATTAAATAGAATTATCAGTTTTAGATAACAATACTTGAAGACATTTAACTGTGTACAAACAAGTGGACTCTGGCTCATTTAGAAATAATTTCACCTCCAAACTAATTCCTTACAAATCATATAATACATATGTATAAACAGGATTTGACGTTTAATAGACTACAATGGTTGATATGCAATAAAACACAACCAAACCAAACCATTTAACTGCATGCAAGCACTAAATAGCGATACTTGAAACCATTCAACTGTGTACAAACAAATGATCTCTAATTCATTTAAGAATAAAGTCATGTACAAACTATTCACATAGAAATGATATATATATATATATATATATATATATATATATATATATAAACAGGATTTGGTATTAAATAACAATGAAGAGTTGATTTTTCCATCAAACCAAATAACCAAAAAAATGGAAGCATACTCAGAAAAATAAGGTGTGTTTTCGCTCCAAAATATACTGGATTTTGAGCACTGTTGTCAAGGATTATTTAATGGAGTCATGATAGGAGACAATATACCCTTAAGAAGAGTATGAATAAAACTATTTTCCCTCCTGCTATGGATAAACAGAAGCTAGACTGGGCTCTTTAACCTTCATGTGACAATCAGTCTTGGAAAAAAAAAAAAAACTTAATTCAAACCTGTTAAACTTCACTTAAAAAATTGATCTTGTGTCACATCTTGCTTGTGCAGAGGGGTTGGTAAATACATATATTTGGGGGCTGATCAGCAAATTTTGACTCATACATTGTTTAATTTAGACCTTACGTAAATGAAAATGTATCATTGTCTGTTTTTATATGAAAATAGATTAATTTCTAAATTTCATTATCTAGAACACAAAGGCAAAGTTTAAAGGAAATAATGGATATTTTCTATACTTTTACAACATAAACAATTAAGAAATAATACATAGTATCCAGAAACAAAATGTTTATTACCCAGGGCAGGAAAGCAAAGATTGAATGAAATAAAGGGTATTTTCAATATATTTATAACAAAAAAAGAAAATAATATATGCAATCCAGGAATAAAATTTGTGTTACATAGTATTATCTAGGACAGAAAATCAAAGTTGAAATGGAATAGAGTAATTTATGCAACCCAGAAACAACATTGATGTTACATTACATTATCCAAGACACAAAAGCAAACATTGACAAAAATAATGGCTATTTTTTATAATTTTACAACATAAGCAGTTAAGAAATAAGATATGCTATTCAGGAATAAAATTTGAGTTGCATAGTGCTATCCAGAGCATAAAAGCAAAGTTTGAAGGAAATAATAGCCATATTCTTTACTTTGGCAACATAAGCAATTAAGAAATAACACATACTATACAAGAACTACATTTCTGTTAGATCAGGTTAACAATAACAGCATAAACTCTGTGATTTGTTAATGAAACATTACCAAATACTGAATAAGCCAGCAGTTCACTAATCATTTTACCTGATAACTTTTATACATAAGTAATGTCTGAATTAATAAGATTTCCCAGTTTATACCCAATCCTCAGATAACTTATTCGTGGATGACAATTACTTGCAAATGATTTACTTATGGTCGTCTTGCATCCTTTAATGTGATGCTCTTTGCAGAGATCGGTCAGGGGTTACAACAACTAATATTGTAAGTAATGCACATTGTCATCCTTGCTACTTGCTACGTAATCTTTACCTACAATATATCCATTTTCCTAATAATTATCACTTGTCAAATTAGTTCCATCAAAATCCAGCTTAATCAACAGCACGTATAAGAGTTCAGTAGATGGCCCAGTGATCTTCTTCGTCATGATAGGGATGCTGTAATACAATCTGTTCTTATGTCATCATGCTTATGAGTCCTCACATTTATTCAGAATGTATGTATTTATCCAACCCCTCCACCAAAGGCAGGATGTGACACAAAGTCAATTTATCAGCAGAGTATTTCTGGTTTGAATTTAGAGTTTTCCTTCTTCTAGACTGGTTGCCATACCAAGGCTCAAGAGCCCAGTTTACGCTACTATTTACCTAGGAGAAGAGATAGATTAATACCTTTCCCAAAAATATTGGAACAAAAGTGAAATGTTAACATCCTTATCCAGGATATTGAACAATATTTGGATTTCTTCAGCAATCTTATAGGTTAGCTTTCCAAATTTTAAGGAGTATTAGCGAGTACACTCAGACACACATATATAAACACTGATAAACTTGGAATTACAAATTTTGAAAACAGAAAAATTTTTATTTTTTCAAATTTTGAATGCTAAAGTTTCATTATATGGCTGCATAATGAAGAAACAACAATGCATTTCTTTATAAAAATATATAACTCATATTATTATTTCTCGTAAAGGTCAAAACTATTGTAGCGTGGAAGAGAGATAGGGAGACCCACGGAAGACTTGAAGGCTGTTATACTGACCCTTACCGTCTTCTTAGCTGCATTGTGCCCAACTCATAGCTTCACTTAGCACTTCTTAACCATGCTGTGCTTCAATATTCATATTCAGGGCCCCACTTAACACTTCTTCTGCTTCTTAGCTGGAGTGGGGTACTCAACCAGAGACCTGCTATGGGCCACTGTCCTAGCGAGGTGCCTAGCTACTCATTGGCGCTCTCTGTGACTGACCAAATCGCTTCAGGCTGCAAGACTGAGACTTACAGTTAATCTGTGGGTACATCATCATATTACATAAGGGTTGTAGATGGTCATTATTCTAAAAAAGGATATAAAGTTGATTTTATTTATGTTTAGGATAATTATTCCTAAGCAGTAAAGTAAAGTTGGCAACCATAGTCGAGGGTAACCAGAAGGCTCTCTTTTCAATAGCTACTACACAGTTGTAGGGGGGTGCTACT
This sequence comes from Sepioteuthis lessoniana, assembly GCA_963585895.1. NCBI lineage: Eukaryota > Metazoa > Mollusca > Cephalopoda > Myopsida > Loliginidae > Sepioteuthis > Sepioteuthis lessoniana. Next base: position 57,781,667 of record OY757913.1, read on the forward strand.
CCTTTCCCTGGATTGCTCCACTTTACCCATGATACATACCTTATATTGCTGAGTGTTAAGCAAGGAGGTATCAAGTACCATTTTAAAAGTCTTTGGTATGACGTGACCTGGGATTGAACCCAGTTCTCTCAGACCATTGGTGAACACTCTGCCCACTTGGTCTAGTTTAAGCGTTTCAATGCTTTGGAGTATTGTTATAAACATCATCAAATAATATCTGTAACTGGAGCTATAGCACTGATGAGTGAGGCTAGGACTTGTACAATTTTCTTAGGATACCACGAATCACACAAACTAGAAAACTGAATTGCTTGAAATAGAAACGTTTTTGACTATTAAACTGTGTACATACAATTAAACTGTGTACTTTTGCTCAACTGATTTGTTTGAAATGGAACTGTTTTGGATACTGAAACTGAATTGTTTAAAAAAATAACTCTTTAGACATTTATCTGTGTGTAAACAAAATCTGTACTTAGAATAAAGTGAATTGTTTGAATAAGAACTGTTTGACTAAACTGAATAGCTTGAAATAGAAATGTTTTTGACAAACTGTACTCATGCTAAATTGGATTGTTTGAAATAGAACTGATTGTTTGTATAAAAATGGATTTGGCATCAAATAACCTTCAAAGGTTGATATGCCATAAACCCTAAACAACCCACCAACAAACCAGAAAAGAGTTAGAAGTAATACAACAATGGAGATGTATCTAATATAAAAAGGATGATTTTACTCTCATTTTATGTTCAGTTGATGTACTGAGATCTGTTTAGGATGTCATTTGTTCAGAGATATGTCCCATACCAGAATTGTTGTTGAGAAGGACCACATGAGAAATCCATGTGTGAGGTGATGACTTGTCATGCCAGTCATCATGGATGGTAGAGTCAGATGTTGAAAATGTTCTGTCTATGTTCTGGGAAGCTGAATCAAATCAGCCTTTCTTATACAAGGCATTGGGGGCTAAGATTGGCTCAAAATCAACTTGCTGAGAGTCACATATCTCAGTTTCTGATTGTTTAAAAAATATTTTTATGACCTTTATTTCTTTTTTTCTCTTGTGAGGAATATATTTCAGATATGGATGAACAAGGAGAAAGAAGAAAAAGAAGAGAGAAATTTATAATGGTGATTGTGATTCTATCAGCTTTTGAAAAATTCTTCTCCTGTCATTCAGAAGTGTATAAAGACTCATTTGTTATACTGATTCTGTGACAAAAGAATATAAGGTTATATTGGTCCCATCTTAGAAGCATCTATTATCTTGATTCTATGATGTGCTCATGGTGTAACGGTTATTGTTGTAGAAAATGGACACGGCAACTCAAGTTCAAATTTGGGACAAGACTATTTGCTTTCCTCATTGTGTTAAAACCCTTGGGAAAGGTATGAATCCAACTATTCTCTTTCCAACTATGGATAAATAGTTGGGCAGAATGGGCACTTTTATATTAGTATTGCAACCAGACTAGGAGAAGGAAAACTCTGAATTCAAACCTATTAGACTTCACATAAAAATTGACCTTGTGCCAAATCCTGCTTGTGTGGAGGGTTTTATAAGTACATATATTGTTACTATGATATCAATATTGTGATGTGAATCTTTTGTTCTACTGATCAAATTTTGGTCTTTCTTTGCCATATGAGGAGTGGCTGTCAAGGTTAACATTTTTCTTTGGGTTAATGAAATGATTTCCAACAGGTTACGACAGCTATTTTGATTATATAATGTTCCTCTAGGACTTATGAATTTCTGGTATCTTGGGTTGAGGAGAAAATTAGCTTTTTACAGTAAATTGTTAGGTGTAAACTTATTTAGGGATGATACTGGATCTTGCAGTTTTGAATCCCTTGATTCTGACAGAAACTACCAACTTACTATCAGTACAAAGGGATGATTTTACTGTCAGTATAAACAAATACTTAAGCCAATGTTTATAAAACTACATGTTCATATTTATATGTGTAATATATATATATATATATATATATATATTTATTTATTTATTTTTCTGTGTGGATCTTAGACAAATTCAGAAGTTCATATGACACAAAGTTTGTCTAAGTAAAATGAAATACACAAATATATAAAAGTTTGTTTTGAGCAGTATTTTTTCTCTTCTCTCTCTCCATGTCTTTTGCTAAATGCCATCTCTTTTATATCATAAATATACTATCCTCCTCTTAAAGCAAAATCCATTTGATAAATGGATCATCAATATTTATAATCTATAATGCCAAATAAACCTAAAGCATGACTCTTGAGAAACAAGCTTTATTTGATTTTCTTTTTTTTTTTTTTGTCTTGTAATGACGTAATAACAACAATATTTACCATTTTGAAGAATATCAAAAATAGCAGAACAAGTTGACATTCAAGAGCCATCATTGTGCCATTTTAAGATTCCTGATGTGGCATGTTTTCAAATTTTGGACAAGATGTAGACTCATAAGAAGGGGGAAATGTCAGGAACAGAAGAAGTAGGGAGAGTATTTCAAACTTATAATTATGAGAAAAGGTCAATGTAAAAATAATGCATAATTCCTTAAGGAATTCTTTTCAATTCTTCAACCACTCTTCCATTAATGTAATGTTGCTAGTCTGTCACATTTCTGCTGTTACTTCCATCATGAGTATTCAAATGCGCTCCATACACTAGAATGACTTATTTGTTGTCAAAACTTAGTTCGCTAAATCTTTGAAATTTCATCCAAGCTTTCATGATATCCCTCTTTGTTGGCACAAATTTCACCCAAATGGTGTCTTCCCAAGAACAGTTGAAACATGGAAAAAAACTCTTTGGTAAGTGTTTTCCAACACTTTATGACATTAAGCTCTTCAAAATCAATAAGTACTTCGTTGGTCATAAATACTTGAGTCACTCCCCATTCCTATTTACATTCATATTCCCATATTCATTCATTAGTGACTCAACAATTTTGATTTACTACATCTCATTGCCATATCATCAAAATCCTTTACTAAGTAGTAGCAAATTTTGCCAGGTTGAGGGTCAGTCTAAGTAAAGAAAAGAAAACGGAACAGCAAACATCAAGCCAAGCCCCTTAAATACTTCTATCTTTAAGTATGTGACATTGTTGGATAGTTGAATGAAGACTACTCTCACAACTGCTGTAATATTAACTCCTGTCACACTAAGGAACAGATTGTATACATAGTCAGCAGTTTAATGAAATAAAGACTGCTCAGATTAGTATCTCAAGTTGAACATTCAACACTTTCTATGTTATACATTGAAAATTATAAAGAACGGGATTTTTAGGGGTCAAGAATTAAAGCAAGCTCTCAGAATAGGCATGTTACATTGATACTAACACTGTTTCTAACTAATAATTGGGTTATTATTTCTATATTCCAGGGAATGGAGTAGCACCCTCCCTTACACCTTGGTGTAGTAGCTATTGAAAAGGAGCCTTTGACACACTCAACTAAGGTCACCAACTTACTTTTTATTTCTATATTATAATGGTCTAATTTCTGGGTTATTTAATGCCAAAGCTATCCTCATAGAATAACAGTAGTGGTACTATTTAACCCAGAGTTGTGGGGATGAGGGGTTCTATACCTTTCTTCAGGGTATTAGCCTGAAAGTGAATATTATAGTTCAAATTCACTTACAATGAGGTTGCAGTCCCAAAGGAACTCACCTGTGTTCATATAAGATCCAGGTACGAGTATCACTTATTTGCCATCTAAACTCAGGTCACTACATCTTTTAAATTTCATCCATGCTTTCTGAATATCATCTCTTTCTTGACACCAGTTCCATTCAAATAGCTTCTTCCCAAGAACAAGTGAAATGTGAAATAAACTCCCTTATGAGTATTTTCCAACAGTTTATAACCTTGAACTTTTTAACTCCAACATGAATAATTTTCTTATTGGTTCTTAGATGCCCGAGTCACTCTCAGTCCATTCTTACATTCACATTTCCTTATGTGCATAGTGCAACAGTTATCATCATAGGAAATGGAATTGGCAATTTAAGTTCAAATCCTGGACTCAGTGATAGTACCTGTAAGGGTCCCATCTATGAGTCAAATAGATCAGAAAATTATTCATATTTGATATGACTGAGTGCAAAAAAAATCTATGGAAACAACAACACAAAAGATGTAAATATAAACATTCAATGAATACAATTCCTTAACTTCTTGGCATAAAATAACCCTAGTCAGGTTGTCATGCTGTAAAAGTAAATTGGTTCAATGACCTCAAAATTAATTCATTCTTTCTATTCATTCACCACATCTCATTTCCATATCATTGAACCATATACATGTTCGTCTTAAATTTAGGTGACATTGGCAATTAAAGCATTAGTGATTTTCAGGATTTAAACTAGAATAGGACTTGTTTGTGAGGTATCAGTTGATATGACATACACTGTCTTTACTTAAAACAAATGTGTAAAAAGCCAATTCAAACGGTTCTTTATAGAACTAGAAACGATGAAAATTAACCTTGTTTAAATTCTATAAAAACAAAATGTACTTTTCTTGAAAATGGCTGGAGGCACAACTGAAAGAGTTCAAAACCCTGAATCTTTTGGATGATTTCAACATTCATTCAATCTTGACATACATTCTCTTGTTTGTAAACAAGGAAGACTTTCTTTTTTAACTTGAATTTTCTTCCTTATCTGTTCTTTTTAACCAAATATGCATTAACGAAAATATTGCAGCCCAGTACACATACATATATATAAGCAGGGATCAATAAGTCTAAATATAGTTATTACCTCAATTTTCATCTAATATTTCACAGTAGAATATTCAATTTGTTTGATATTCTCAATAGAATGAGTCACTTTCCTCATCAGTGCAATTAGGTTAAAAAATAAACATTTGTGGTGTGATAATAATGCTAGGCTAAGTAATTATTAAAAGATTTATAACGTGCACAAACACACACATATATATATATATACTTGAAAGCATGTATGGTAACTAACAGTTATGTATAAATATATATGTATTAATGTAGAAGTATGTTTTGTATATATATATATATATATATATATATTTTGCCCAGTCAGCTGGGGCTGTAGAATACACCAACTGCTTCTCTGCAGAGGGGTAAGACCACCACCCCCAACAAGTGTCCTATAAATGACACTAAACAATCTGATGGTGAGGTTCCAGTAATGCTGGAGCTTTGGGGAATGTGGAGTACCTCTTCATTGCCATCACTCCCAGGTCCAATCTGGCCAGGAGCGGTAGCACCTGATAAAGGTCCTATGTAAGGGTTAAATAGAACTAAACCGTGCTTTCTTGACTTTATTGCTTTTTGCATTTAAACTGCGTATTTATACTAAACTGAATTGTTTAAAATACAACTGTTTTGACATTTAAACTGTTTACTTATGCTAAACTGAGTTGCTTGAAATAGAACTGTTTTGACATCTAAACTGTGTATTTATGCTAAACTGAATTATCTGAAATAAAACTGTTTTGACACTAACGCTGTGTATTGCACAGTCGGCTGGAGCTGTAGAATACACTGACTGTTCTCTGCTCCCAAGTCTACTGTGGCTTGGAATGGTTGTACTAGATAGGGCCCTATCTATGGGTTGAAGAGAACTAACTGCATACTTATGCTTAACTGAATTGTTTGAATTAGAACTGTTTGACAAAACTGAATAGCTTGACAAACTGTGTACTTACATTTAAACTGCGTGCTTATGCTAAAATGAATTGTTTGAAATGGAACTGTTTTTGACATTGAAACTGTACTTACACTAAACTGAATTGTTAAATATAGAACTTTTGTGCTTATATTTAACTGAATTAGCTGAATTAGAACTGTTTGAAAAAATTGAATTGATTGAAGTAGAAATATTTTTAACAATTAAACTGTGTACTGATACTAAACTGAATTGTTTGAAATAGAACTGATTATTTGTATAAAAATGGATTTGGCATGAAATAACCTACAAAGTTTGATATGCCATAAAACTCAACCAACCTACCATATATATATGATTTTCTTGTTTCTCAATAATATATATATATATATATATATATATATATATATATATCATTGAGAAACAAGAAAATCAAATAGTACATTTTCTTGTTTCTCAATGATATTTTGCTCTGCATAAGCTTTTTCATATATGTTTACATATATCATAAACTTTACATTGAACACTCAAATTAGATAGAACCATTTAAGTATATATATATATATATATATATATATATAAAATGTGTGTGGGATGAATAATCTAATGAAAAAACCATGGTGAAGGCAACTCCAAAATCAAAACTGGAGAAAGAAGCTCCAGCATCAAACCTCTGCTGACTTATAGGCATCCTTTGATGGATATTCTGAAATAAAAAATGGCAATTTACATAGCATAGTCACCAGTTATCTAGCTATGCTTGTCACTGTGTTGTCACAATATAGTCCTAGAAAGTGGTATAAATGTAACACAAGCACATACCACAATAATCCAATGATCTACCGATGTCTTACAACTTTATTATCTTATGCATCATGTATATTTTTTACAAACTGAATTAGTTATTCATCGGGATGTTTGAGTTGTAATTTAGGTGGCAAAGACTGCTATCCTCTTTGAAGATGTGGCAGTCATCGTATATATGTACGTTATTTGTTTTCCTGTTAGGTCTTTGAAATGTTTACAATCTTGCTTTTATCAATTCTAAAGAGCTTTTCACTATCCATTGTATTATTTTGATTGATCTGCCAAAAGTATGTTATTCTTTTTATTTATTCATTCTAAAAGACAAAGTGTGTATATTAACAAATAAATGTATACGCTTATGCGCCTTATGCCAAAATATATACATACAATTCCTTAATCATTTTTACATGTCCGGTGTTATTTTATGCTTTGTGGGTTCTTCACACCAGTGTTAGCCGGTGGTTTTTCACTGGATTCTGAGTGAATCTCTTCAGGTTCCCTGGACTTGTCTGAGTATTCTTGCTGATCTCAACAATGCTGTTGTCTGGGATGGTCTCAATTCACCTACTGATCTCTAATTCCTGCCATCCCTTATTCAAGTTCACCAACTACAATTGATATTATCTTCCCCTTTATGTTCCACAGCTTTTTTTAGTACTCTGGCAAGGTCCAGGTATTTGTCTATCTTTGCTTTGACAAATATTTACTATTATCAATTTTGAAGAGGATTTTCTTGCATCATTTTAATTTTCAATTGGTTTTGATTATTTATAACATTTTTTTAGCTGAGAGGTGCCAATTTACCATGTTAAGTCTCAGAAACCCATCTCTCCAGACCTCATCTGCTCTTATAGCAGAGAAAATGTAAGGGTTGGGTTTATTACTCGATGTCTGCAGTGTATCCATAATGGTGATAGCTGATGATTCTAGGACAATTTTCACACTTTCCTGCCTGGAAGGCTCACATCCAACCAACATAGAGTCTGGATAGGATAAAGTCCTATCTTATTGCAATTCACCAGGGTCATCATTTCTATAACAACTAACATGTACTGGAAATAAAAGTAAAGGGGAATCTTTCAGTGAGTCATAAACTGACATCTTCCTTTTTTCTTAGGGAAGCCTGGTTATAAACTCCAGCTACTTGACCATGAAGTTACAAGAGCCATTGGTAACTCTGAAGCTTAAATCCTATCGAGGGCTTATTCTTTATTCTTAAATATTCCCTTGGTTTTTTATTTGTCACTTGTTATTATTTAAAAGATAATTCAATAGTTTCATTATAAAGTAATAAAGAATAAAATCTTGAGAGAAAAACAAGATTTTTATGTTTTGGCCAAATGTGATTTTATTTCAAATGTTCACACCTTCAGAAATAAAGCAGTAATCAGAGTTGATATATATAACTGGGGATCAAATAAATAATTTAAAAACGATTTTGTAAATCAAAGAACTGCTTAAATGCTGGTCAGCAGAGCAAGGTAAAACCTAAAAGAAATTAAGATCTCACCTCTTTTTATATTGGTCTCAAAACTAAAAGTTTCAAGTATCAACTAAGGTACAATCATCTGATTGTACCTTAGTTGATACTTGATATATATATAACTTAGTTGATACTTGATATATATATAACTCAGGGTTATATATATATTTATATATATATTGAGTAAATGCATGGATCAATAAGTGTGTCACCTGACACAGTTATAAGCTGATATTCTATTTGAAATTTTTTACTATTCTATGTTTGATCTATTGAAAAGTGTTAGTATAAATGCATTGACAAGAGAAGGAGATTATGTTGAAATATAGATATTTGTTGTATGAAATAAATTTTATACAGATTGAACATTATACAGAGATATTTTAGATGGAATTTCAGGTTATAACTACATAAAAGCTTATTGATTCTCTTTTGTATGTTTTAGTGTGTCTTATATATGTCTTACAGAAAAATTGAAATAAATCCAAAGGTATGTAAATATATAAATATATTAAGTATGAAAAAATAAGATATTCACAGGATGCATTTATATATGAATGATATGAAAATAATTTGAAAACATTTTTTCGGGTGAGACATAACATCAAATACTAACATTGTTCAGAAGATGGGTTAACAAAAAAAATATATATAATAGATGTTGGCAGATTATTAATATATAAATAAATACATCTTCTGAATATCTTGATTTTTCATATTATACATATGTATATATATATATATATATATATATAATTCTTTTTTTTTCTTTTTAGCTTTTGGAATGCTAGATGCATTACACAAATTTGAAATTAAGTGCTATCATTATACGTAGAGTTTGAAAAACTTTCTCATCTTTTTTATTCAAGTGACTTACATGCCCTGATGAAGGTCTAAAAACCAAAACGTTTAACATTTGCAAATATTTCTGCAAATAAAATCATCCTCTGAATATCTCATGTTTTTTCATCGCTATACATTTCCATATATATATATATATATATGCACCCACTCTCTGTTCCCACACACACACATACATACATGTATGAAATAAAAATAGAAAAGTACATATGTGAATATATGAAGATATCTCTACATACCTGTATCTTTTCTATTATTTATAACAATAGACATTATTTTCTGTTCAAGATTTGTATATCTGTATGAATATATCATTCATCCTATATATATATATATATATATACACACACACACACACCAATGAAGAAGAGAATTAGTTTTTTTAAATTTTAATTCAAACTCATTAAAAGTGATCTACAAGCTGAGCTGGATATCCATTACACCATGCTAGTAATCCTTGTTAATACTCTATACTTCTGGCCTTGTGCCACAACTAAGCTAGACTCATGGAATAACTGATTATGCTGTTAGGATTAAATTTAAGCAAACAATGTTGTTTATTTTAACAAATTCTTAATTAACATTTTCTAATCATATCTTAATTGTAAGTTCAAGAAAGGAAAGAAAATAAAAACTGATAACAATAAAAATTAACATCATATCTGAGGTTTCTTGTATGAATAAAAACTTAAGGTCTCCTTTGTTTCACAGACAATTCTTAAATAATCAAATAAAGCTTCTTGAATTTGAAATGGACTTGGTGAACATCTGATTATTTTTATGACCAGCATGTATGTGCTGACTTAGGATGAATGGTCAGTGATGATATGAAAAGACTTAATTCCTCTTCTCATTTATCAATAATTTAAACAAAAGTCCCAGCCAGAAGGAAGCTTATAGAAAGGAAACAAGTAATCCCACCAAGTCAAAATGGATCAGAACTCGATTGCTTGAATGCATCTTATTTTAAATATGCAGATATAAATAGACAAATATCAAAGTAGACACACACATACATAGATATACTGTAGGGGAAATGTAAGTATGTAATTGTCTACATGCATACAAAGATGTTGATGTTGCTATTCATATATATATATATATATATATATATATATATATTTTTTTTTTTTTCTTATCATCTCACAAGCCCTCCAAGTTAGATGAGCAAGACATGCTGAGCACTACTGAAATTATCATCCTTTGGACTCCTACACATGGACATACCAGTAATGGCTAACATGCAAAAACTTATACTAATCCACTCTGTGTGGACACTAGATGCCATTTACGGGACCTGCCAAGAGCGATGGTTAATAGAAACAGATAGCAAGAGAAAGTCAAGGAAATCTATGCTACCAGTATGACTTGAATATATATATATATATATATATATATATTTGAAAAGAAAATTAATTTCAGTTAACAATAATAGAAATAATAATGAATTAAAATAGAATTGCTAATAGATTTGGTACAGGAAAAGAGGAATATCTAACTTATATACATAATTTCCTATTTTTGTATATATAAATATAAATATATACATTTACCTAACCCCTCCTACACAAGATCAGTTTTTATCTGAGTTAGCTTAAAAGGTTAGAATTCAGAGTTTTCCTTTTTCTAGACCAGTTGGTATACCAAAGTTAAAGAAATCAATCTGCCCTACTATTTGCTCATTGCTACAGGGAGAACAGTTGGATTCATACCTTTCCCAAAGGTATTAGCACAAAGTGAAATGCAAACAGCCTCATCCAGGATTTGAACTTGAGTTGCTGATTCCATTTCCTATGATGGTAACTATTTACTACACCACAGATGCCAAAAAATATAAATATGTGCCTATGGGTATAATTTATATATATATATATATATATATATATATATACTTTCTCAATCTTTTATATATACGAGGATCATTAAATAAGTTTGCAGACTTTTTTCATATGGACACTTTTATTGATAGTACATGCACAAAACTCTAGTCCACTTTAGAGTAATCTCCTTCGGCTGCAATGCCCTTGATGTACCGTTCCAACAACTTCTGGAAGGTCCCATGGAAGTCCATTTGTGTGAGTGTGTCAATGATCTTTGTCACAGCCTCTTTCATCTGCTCAATTGTCTCATAACAACAGCTTCTGAGCTTAAGGAATAACCAAAAGTCACAGGGAGCAAGGTTTGGACTATAGGGAGGGTGAAGAACTGTCTGGGTGCCCATCTTGGTCAAATAGTCTGTGACAAGGGTGGAGTTGTGGACTGGTGTATTGTCCTGGTGGAAATGCCACTGACCCGATTTGAAGAGTGCTCGCCTCTTCTGACGGAATCTCTTCCTGAACACCCTTAAAACCTCAACATAGTAACCCTAACCCTAACCCTTTGGCCAATCAACTATAGTGTATTGACTTCCTTACTCCTCCTAGATATGGAGGTGCCCGTGGTGTAGTCATTATCGTCGTAGGAAATGGACACGGCGACACGAGTTCAAATCCTGGACGAGACTGATTGCATTTCACATAGCACTAATACCCTTGGGAAAGGTATGAATCCAATTATTCTCCCTCTAGCTATGGGTAAATAGTAGGACAGACTAGGTTCTTCAGCCTTGGTTAAGCAACTAGTCTAGGAGAAGGAAAACTCTGAATTCAAACCTGTTAAACTCCACTTAAACATTGACCTTGTGTCATATCCTGCCCGAGCGGAGGGGTTGGTAAATAGTTCCTTACTCCTCCCACACCTCTCATCATTCCTCACAGACTCCCTGCCTTCCTTGAATCTCTTATGCCACTCAAAAACTGATGCTCGATTCATGCAAGATACTCCAAAAGCAGTCTGAAGCATTCCATACGTTTCTGTGGCATTTTTTCTAAGTTTTTTAAAACAGAATTTTATTGCATATCATTCTTCTAAAGTGTCCTCACATCCAGATTGCATTTTTGAAATTCACCAGCTGTGACAATCAGGCTTTAGTAGGGTGTATTCTAATTCCTTCTGTAGCTGTTCATTTGAACGTGAAATCATAAAAATTGGTCAGTCATCTCATAAGATGCATAGCAATAACATAGTGAATTTCCAAGAGTCTACGCCAATTTTAAATGCCTGTACAAAAAAGTCTGGAAACCTATTAAAGGCACCACACACACACACACACACATATATATATATGTAATGTAGTTTACTATATTTATAAAAACAAGTGCTCAATAAATCTAAGTTAGGATAACATAGACACAGAGTCAATGGTGCTTGGCAACTATTTCTCACCGATTCAATCATCAGTCTATATATACATATATAAAATAGAAACAAAATATTTATATTAACAATAATTAGCTGAAAATACCTGCCCTTTTATCAAGTATACCTAAGTAGTTTTTAATTACAATACTAGTGTTATAATTGAACAAAAGTTAGAGAAAGTATAATGAAGAGTAGTTGACTAAGAGAGGCATTGTGGTGAAGTCAGTGTAGGGAAAGCTGGTGTGTTGAGAATTTTTCTCTTACTTGATTGATACATATCATGAAATTATACTTAGGTAGGTATTGAGGGTCAGTTTTCACTTAGTTAACCTATCTCATACCACTTAGCATGACATACATGAAAGTAAGAAGATTGTTAGAATGGTATTGAGGCAGGCTAGATTATTGGTTGCTCTTTGTCTCTTTCACTCTTTATATATATATATATATATATATATATATATATATATATATATATATTTTTTTTTTTTTTTAAATTTTACTCTTTGTTATTTATTCGCTTCAATGAAATCTAAGTAACAAGTCTCCTCAATTCTCCAGGATTCTTCAAAGTATCCTTACTGGTCTCAATTTTACCTTAGGATTCTAGTTCTTAAAGTCTTTTTTCCAGGTTCTTTGGGATTGTTCAGATGATTCCAACTCTGATTAATATCTCTGTCACCATTATATTACATAGCTTTTTCCCTTTTCTGGCAAAGTCCATGTATTTTTCTTCTTTTTCTCTTTCTTTTAATTTCTATTAATATATATATATATATAGAGAGAGAGAGAGAGATACATACTACCAGTCAAAAGTATTTGTCTCCCACCCACTCTCAAAAATTTCTATTTCTTATCCTAAAAGTGTTATTTATTTTAAAATGGCTTAATTCTGCTGCTGCTCCAGTCTTTCTGAGCTTTGGCTCACTTGAGCATTTTGACATTGTTTTGCTTCCTCAACAATGTTTTCTTGACAGCAATTCTGCCATATAGGCCAGCTTCACACAGTCTTTTCCTCACTGTGGATATTGTTGTACTTCCTGCATAATGGACTCACCTTCCTCCATAAATACACGTCAACAAGAGCATTAGAGTTAACCAAATCAGCATGACACAATCACGTATGATACCATCTGCATAGTGGACGGATAGTCACAACCCCACCAGACTCTCAGCTTCCTATCAACTAACAACTGTTTAACCAGGTTCACTTGTATCTTGTTTCTGTTACTTGATTATATATATTTTTCCATCAACCTTTTTGTGTTCCCTGTGTCTTTCTTTTGTCAGCATCACAACAGATATTGACACATTTTTTTCACTACATTAGTTCAGTTGTTCAGTGATGTTTTGAGCAGTTAGCTTTTTGTCACACAAGCTGGTAACTCAGATAATATTGTCCTTTGCTCTTGTTGTTGCTTTTGGTCTACCAGCTCTACTTTTAGTTTTGTTTTGTCTCATTTCAAGATATCTCCTAACAGTATAATCAGGCTTAGTACTAAAGAAGAAAAATGCCTTCAAATCTTTTTTTAAAAGATATCTGGTTCTACTTAGGTCAAAGTTACTGAGGAAGACTTGTATTTAGTATAATAAATAAAAACATTGTGGTGCTTAACTTGTTTCATTAAAAATAACACTTTTAAGATGCGAAATAACAATTTTTTAGGGTGACCAAATACTTTTGACTTGTTGTGTTTACATATATATTCCATGCATATACAATATTCATCACATAGATCAAATATCAAGCGAAAATTTATTATGATTAATATACACACACAGAGTGTAAAATTTATAATTCAAGATATGATATCTAATGATATAAATTATAAAATACATTTTTTCATCTGTGTAATATTCTTTTCATTGGTACTCTATATATTTATATATACATACATATACACACAAATGTTGATAGAAGCTCACCTGAAAATAGACCTCATGAAACTCAGAATTGTGAGCTTTTTATTTTACAGTTGAAAATCTTGTGATATTGATCTGCATTTTGTGTATAGAGCATTCTATTTCACTGATTTAAAATGGTTTTAGGGGTAAATTATATATATATATATATATATATATATATATATATATACACAGCCTAGGCCAAAATTATGGAGCACCAATGAAAAATCGAAATTATGATTCAAACTTATATATTTAAAGGTTAAGAATAGTGGAGTAAACATTAATTAGAGCAATCAATATTTGGTATGTCCTCCTTTTGCCTTAATAACAGCTTTTATTCGTTTTTGCATATTATTGACTAAGTTGTTGCAGGTAGTAGGATCTATTTTGTGCCACTCTTCATGAAGTTTGGCCTCTAATTCTTTTTTTTTATGAACATTTGTGCATTCTCAGTCTTTTCCCTAAGTGGGACCACAAAGTTTCAATGGGATTTAGGTCTGGGGATTAAGGGGGCCACTTCATCACCGTAATTCCTTTTTTCTCAAACCAACCTATTGAAACTTTTGACGTATGGCATGGAGCATTGTCTTGTTGGAATATTACATCACTTGGAGTGTTATTATCAAATATTTTAGTCAAAGAGGTTTGGTAAACCTGGTCCAGCATGTTAGTATAAATTGTAGAGTTCATTCTGCCCTCACATGTGTACAACATTCCAGTGCCTGAAGAAGCCATGCAGCCCCAAACCATTACGTTTCCCCCTCCAAATTTTACAGTTGGAACCACACAATCAGGATAAAATGCCTCTCCTTCCCTACAGCGAACATAAACCGCTCCAGGGGTGCCAAAAATCTGATGAGAAAAAAAGAATTTGTTACAATTTTTTAATAAATGTTTTGGATGTGTATTCACATAAAAATTTCAATTATTACATCCAAAGTTTAGGAAATAGAAGCTGTTAACTTACCACAAAGTTACTTTCATCAGACTAAACAATTTGGCCCCAATCATCAGGTGTCCAATTTTCATGGTTCTTTGCAAATTCCGGTCGTTTTTTCTTGTTGGCCTGAGACAAGTATGGCTTCTTCCTGGCTTTGCATCCTTTTAATCCCACTTCTAATAACCTTCTTTTCACTGTTCGAGCTGATATATTTTTGTTTGCACCCTCCCTAAGTTCAGCAGCAATCTCTGAAGAACTTTTCCTCCTATCTGCATGGGATGCTCTTTTCAAAGATCTGTCTTCCTTGGCGGTTGTAGACTTTTTACGGCCTTTGTTAAAGACTTTGTTTCCTTGTACCTTTTAATCGTTGTTTGAACCCCCTTCCTTGAACATTCCATCTTCCTGGCAATTTCTACCTGAGAATATCCTTCACCAGATAAAGCAATAATTTGTGCCCTTTTAATCTCTGAAAGCTGCTTCTTTGGAGGCATTTTCAATTAAATATACAATTATAGCACTGGTAGGAATCAAATATTACCCGAAAATTGAGAAACAACCTTTAGTATGACAATAAATCATTTTGAATATTGGAATAAATTTAGTACAAAACTCAGCTAAAGCTCTTGAGAGAGGCTTTAAAGCAAAAAAAATACTACAATCTATTGTTAGATATTTTACATTTGCCCTCAATTGTTCACTGTACGATTCTTAACCTTTAAATACGGAGGTTTAAACTATTATCTCAATTTTTTATAGGTGATCCATAATTTTGGCTATGGCTGTATATAATACCATCAATTTCATTTAAATTAATTCATTTCTCATGTATTTAAATAGCTGTTGTTTTATTTTTTATTTTTTATTTTTTATTATCATACAGTGTCTGAAAGCACATGCGATACTCTGTCCTCATCAGCCGCCAACCAGGGTGATTATACAGTTTCAGTAGCTCAAGGCGGTACTGCCACCTTGAGCCACCGAAACTGTGTTAAAAAATTAAATAAATAAAACAATAGCTATTTCAATACATGAGAAATAAATTAATTTAAATGAAATTGATGGTATTATATATATATATATATATAAAATGTGCTCTGAGATGTTCAATAGATATTGATAATCCATTCCAGAAACTTTTTTATCTAATACAACTGCATGAATACAATATTAAAAAATTGACAAAGAGAAAATTATCCTTTCTCAAGAAAATCATTTTATCTGTAAAATTAATAAAGTAGTTTATTTTGTTGTTTCTGGGATTTAAAAAGAAAATTTATGTTCATTGTTCACTTCATCTACAAAAACATGGCAGATATGAAAGTGTTATCAAGATATCTGTTGATGGGACAGAATGCAGGGAGATATAGAATCATGCCTTTCTGAACAAAGTGTTGTTTAAAAGAATGAACTGCAGATCCTTGCAATTCAGGAATGAACTTTGAAGCAACACCCAACCAGTTTTCAACCCTCAAGTTAACTGTACAGTACATAATAGAAAAAGATCCTTAGACAAAAACTGTTGTAATTTTTCCTGGAAGTGGTTTTCAGCCTAACCTCTAAGATTGCAAAGAAAGATTGTGCATGAATACAAGAAGGAAGAACTCTAAAGTTGTGCTGAAATATATTATTTCTGATTTGTCACATTGTACAGTTTGCAGGTTGCTCAATAAACATGTTCTCAGTAAAAACACCTTCACTCAAAAGCCATCATCAACCGACTCGATTAGAATTTGGACGTGTCTACTTGCAAAAAGATAATGATTTTTTAACTCACTTTTATGGAATGATGAGACTAAAATTGAATTGTTTAGTCAAAATCACGAGCAGCTATTGTGAAGGATAAGGAGAGAAACAATGAACAAGAGGGATATTATTGCTTGTATGGGTGGGGATAATCTTATGCTTTGTGGGTGCTTTAGAATAGCTGGAATTGGCCATTTGTTTAAAATCACCGGAATTATAAAAAAAGAAGAGTACTGTCTTATTTTTAAGGAAAATCTTAATACTTCTGCCATATACCTTTTTGGAAGACAATGTTTCACTTTCCAGAACAAAATAATCTTAAATACTCAAGTGCACCAATGGTTTGTAATGAGTCCAGATCTGAAACCAATTGGAAGTTTGTGGCAAGGACTAATCATAGCATTTTTTCCGGAAAGGTATATAAAATCAATGACATGGTCAGCAGTCTGGATCTAAATCCAATTGAAAATTTATGGTGAAATTTTTTTAAAATGGTCCATCAGAAAGCTCCATCACTCAAAGAAGACCTGTTAACTGCTATTCAGGAAAGAGGGAATCAATTTGATAAAGAATATTGCTCTAAATTAATGAAATCCATGCCTGAAAGAATTATGGCTGTCATAAAAGCTCAAGCAGAGACAACTAAGTATTGATTTACATTTTTTGTCAATGACTCCATATTTTTTCCTCGATAAGGGGTTATTCTATCAAATTTTCCTCTGTATGTCTTTAAAAATATTATACCATTAATTTAAATAAATAAGAAATATGAAATCAAAATGTTCGATATCTTATATGTTATTAGTTTATTTATGGCTAAACAAAAAAAAACAGTGGTAACATCCTCCAAGCATACTGATATCATAATTTTTGCCAGGATCTGTGGGGTCTACTTTAAAAAATGAAACAACATGCCATAATAAATTTGTTGTTGATTAGTCACTGACTATAGAAAATGATTACTTAAAGCTATTGATTATTATGATGATTCAAAATAATATAATTCCCTTTTCAGATATTGAAACAGATGTTTTATATATATATATATATATATATATATATGGTGCATTCAATAAGTTTCCAGACTTTATGTACAGGCAAATTGTTGTAGACCTTGAAAATTCAGTATGTTATTGCTATACATCTTATGAGATGATGGACCAATTTTTATGATTTCACGTTCAAATGAACAGCTACAGCAGGAATTCGAATACACCCTACTAAAGCCTGATTGTCACAGCTGGTAAATTTCAAAAATGCAATCTGACACTTTAGAAGAACGATATACAACAAAATTCTGTTTTAAACTTGGAAAAAATGCTACAGAAACGTATGGAATGCTTCAGACTGCTTTTTGACCATCTTGCACGAATCAAGCATCAGTTTTTGAGTGGCAGAAGAGATTCAAGGAAAGCAGAGAGTCTGTAAGGGATGATGAGAGGTGTGGGAGGAGTAAGGAAGTCAATACACTACAGTTGATTGGTCAAAGGCTTAGGGTTAGGGCTACTATGTTGAGGTTTTAAGGGAGTTCGGGAAGAGATTCTGTCGGAAGAGGCGAGCACTGTTCAAATCGGGTCAGTGGCATTTCCAACAGGACAATACACCAGTCCACAACTCCATCCTTATCACAGGCTATTTGACTAAGATGGGCATCAAGACAGTTGCTCACCCTCCCTTTAGTCCAGACCTTGCTCCTTGTGACTTTTGTTTATTCCCTAAGCCCAGAGGCTGTCGTTATGAGACAATTGAGGAGATGAAAGAGGCTGTGACAAAGGTCATTAACACGCTCACACAAATGGACTTCCATGGGGCCTTCCAGAAGTTGTTGGAATGGTACAACAAGTGCATTGCAGCTGGAGGAGATTACTTAGAAGGGGACTAGAGTTTCATGTGTGTACTGTCAATAAAAGTGCCCATACGAAAAAAGTCTGGAAACTTATTTAATGATCCTCATGCATAGTCATCCACAGACAGACTGTTTCATTGTATCACAACTCTTCATTGTGGCTAGACACATAGGCCACTCAAAGCTGGGATCGAAACCCACCCAACTTTACGTTAGACTTAGTATCTGACCACTCGGCCAACAAACATACCATGTCAGCTTGGGAACTATAAGTTATTAAGTAGTAGCGTTCATTTGTTTACATTTTATACCTTACTGGATACCAGAGTGCTCAATTCATTTGAAGAGCTTTGCATTATGTAAGCGGCAGCAGTAAATTCCTTCGTCAGAGTGCTCAACCTCCATGGGGGAGCATATATGTATAACATATATATATATTGAACTATAAAATAGAACAAGGATATAACTCATATTGTGGGTTTCATGTTGTCAGTACTCAGAATTGATATGCCTAAAGTTTGTTTAAATTAACTGAATAATTATGTGTATTCCTCTAAATATTTATTGAGTTGAATTTAACAGACCTTAAACTTCTTGGTACTGGTTCACCTGTGGATCAATAATGTGAAACTCAGAGTCATGAGTTTTTATTTTGTTTTTGTTATATACTTCTGATGATTGAGATTACTTCATGAAAGGAACACAAGTGTTAGTGTTTGAAATACTCTTTGAATTCGTTTTTATTGACAATTTTAAATCAGGATTTTAAGGCTTTACAATGTATTAGTTGCACTCTCTTTTGATGTTCAGAATTTTATTAGAAAAAACATTACATCTTACAGTAATAAGATATATTGTTCATAAAAATTAATATATATATATATATATATATATATCAGTGGCGACTCTAGCCTATTTTTGCTACTCGTGCCTCCCTCACCCTCTGTCAACTTCAATTCCTAACCCGTGATCCGTGGACCCAAAGTAAGTCACATAGTTGCTATTGCAGGATTCTCCATTGTATAGCACAGATTGACAAACGTACCTTGCATGGTGGTTTTTTTGTAAACAATCAAGATACTATATAATTTGTAGTCTTGTAGATAAGATAATTTTTTTTCCTTTCAAAAGTATAGAAGAAAAGAGAAGATGTTCATTACTATGAAGAGAAAAGTATGTTTATTAGAATAAAGAAACTGATGACAATATACACAGACACAGCTAGTAGTTTCAATTTCGCTTAAAATAAAGATTATTTGTTGAAAATGTATTCAAATAAACAAATTTTAGTTACAGAATGTAATATATGCAACATTCATTAAAGAAATAGACATCTGTTAGAGAAAAAACGAATTAAAACACACCGTTTAACCAACATTTACCATAGCGATGATGATGACGTCGGCAACGGCTCTAATCTGCTATCCCCTCTCTCTCTCTCTCTCTCGGTCCCTCTCCCTCTTCCCAAGACATCTATCAGCAGTCTGTGCTAAGATTTTTGAGCACGGTGTTAGGGTTGCTACAGCCGAAAGCGTATTTCTCTAACATTACTGTTATTATAAGGGTCTAGTGCCAGGCACGGATTGCACGTTCAACATTATAGCCGATTTTATGGGATGTTCAATGAATCTGACGGTGGCCGGACAAAGACCATCCGTTCAAAACAGCATCGTTGTATTATTCCCAGATATATTTATGAACTTTTGGCTACTTAGTTATCGAAACTTGAATAGATACGTAATTTAATTGAGATCAGACTAAGTATGTTTGCTTGAAATTAATGGATGATTTTTAATCCATTTTGAATAACATTGACTGAGTTATTGGTCGTGCCGGGCACGAGTAGCACTAGTCCCGTCTCCGCCCCTGATATATATATATATATATATATACAACTTTCTCTGTGTGTCATCCATTGCTTGTCATGTAGATATCTAAATTTTGATGTAAAATTTTCCCTGTAGATAGTTTAACCTTCCCCAGTGAATTAAGTGCATTAACAAGAGAAGAGTTTTTGTTTTTTTTAAATATTTGTTGAGTAAAATAATTTCTTTTTCATCATTGGGCAACAAGACTTATTAATGTATTTACATATTCAGAATATTTTTTGCATAATTACCCAAAATTAAAAATAAAAAATTTTTATTAGTCATTAAAATCAATAATTTATAAACCTGAAGATTATCACACCTTCAAGATAATTTATAAATTATATTAATATTCTTATATTAGATAATAAACTTTACACACACACACACACACACACACCCACGGGGGTGTCCTCGTGGTGTAATGGTTAAAGCGATGGACTGCGGAATCGTAGTAAGCAAGTGCGTACTCCAGTCATGCTATTACTTTCACTTTCAGCCAAATACCCTTGGGAAAGGTATGAACACCCTTATCCTTCCAGATATGGGTTAAATAGTACCACAACTGTTCTTCTAGGAGAATTGCTTTGGCATTAAATAACCTACAAAGGTTGATATACCATTAAACAAAGAAACCAACCAAACCAAACACACACACACCCACACACACACATATATATATAGGCAGCATTTTCTCTTTTAAACATGTTTGATAAAATAGGACTGGCATTTTGCTTCTGTCTATTTTATAGTTGATCTACTCTACACACACACACACACACACACACACACATATATATAATATTACAGTTGTCTGACCACATTTTACATTTTCCCTATCCTCTAAATACCCATTTCCAATCATGAATTACCATGTCTCACAGATGATTTCTTCTACAAAAGATGGACGCCAGCAGAATTACAAAGAAGGCATGCTTAAGGTAAGGACTATCACCCGAGAAAAGAAAATCAGTGACCTGAGTTCATATACTAGACCTTTCACTACATACTAATGCCCTAGAGAACCGAATCCGTCTTTTCTCTCTTCAGCTATGGGTAAATTGTAGGGCAAACTGAGTTCTTTAGCCTTGGTAAGACAACCAGTCTAGGAAAACACTGAATTCAAACTTGCTGTGCTCTGCTTAAAAATTTAGGTTGTATCACGTCTTGTCCATAGTGGAAAAGTTGGGTACATACAGACCTGGTTTTACCAAGGTGTCAAAAACATTCCAATAAGGTTGGTTTGTTTGGTTGGGGAGTTGCTACACTTACATGACTTACCACTGGTTTTTATATAGTTCTTCTGCATGTAATTATATAAATTTAAATATATTCTTTTTCTATTAGATATAAACTTTTTAAAAATATAAGATTTGGACACTTTTATGCCCTGGGGACTTTATATTTTTATTCATTAAAAAATTCACACACACACACATATATGTATTGTCATCCACAGACAGACTGTTACATAGTATCACAACTCTTCAGTATCGCTAGACACATAAGGTACTCTAAGCTGGGATCAAAACCTGCCTAACTTTATATCAGGCTGATGACATACCCCTTGGCCAAGCCTGCGACTCAACATCAGCTTGGAGATTAACACATATGTATCAAATTTTGTTTGTTTACATTTTGCATTATCAGATGCCAGAGTACTCAATTCATTAGAAACACTTTGCATTATGCAAGTGGCAACCATTATATTCCTTCGCCAGAGTGCTCAAGCCCACCTGGGTGTGGGAGAGCATAATGAATTCTTGCATGGTGTAATGGTTAGGCAGCTAGACTAATTAACCATTACTAGTGAATTTGAATCTCACAGAGTGCTCCATACATTTGACCATATTCCACAACTAAGCAAAGCTTGGTAAATAACTATATATATATATATATTTTTTAATTGCATTGAGAAAAAAAAATTGATAGGTTTTAATAGCATCTCAACCTGTCTAGGGTTATTTTATGCCTGGAGGTTTGGAAATCATATTCTTTGTACATTTATTTTTGTATAGTTTCTAAAGAGATTTTTTGGGGGCTCAGTTTTGATATCAAGTGTTCTTGTCTAATATTGATATACAATTTCCATTAATCATTTTTATTTAATAATAATCATTTGTTTGCAAGCAGTTACATAGTTTCAAGTATTCCTATCTAATCCTCCTAATTTGCATAGCTTCAAGTTACTAATAAGAATCCTTAACAAACAATTAAAGTTTCAAATAAATATTCTTCTGGCAGATATTTTAAAGTCACATGATATCAATTATTTATAATTTGAATAATTTTCAAGCAGTTCTGTTTGATCCATGGA
Organism: Sepioteuthis lessoniana; assembly: GCA_963585895.1. Lineage (NCBI taxonomy): Eukaryota > Metazoa > Mollusca > Cephalopoda > Myopsida > Loliginidae > Sepioteuthis > Sepioteuthis lessoniana. The sequence goes on from OY757913.1 coordinate 57,804,332, forward strand.
TAGGATCCTAACACCTAGGTATTACCACTCTGGATCAAAGTGAACCTGGTAGTAATGGCAGTGAAGGGATTCTCTATACTTCCCAGATCTCCAGAACTGGAGTTTCACCATTAGATGCATTTAAGTGTTATGCCCAGGACACCCCTCTTTTGGGGCAGGTCTTACCCCTCTGCAGGGGATACACTCAACATATTCTAAACTCCACTGGCAAGGCAGGAAACATTTTGGAAAAGAAATTAAATAATGTTATGCAATAAGATTTTTTCTTTTTAACTTTCCTTAAAGTGAGTTTAGGTGGGGAAAATGGTTTTTATTATTTTTATTTTATTTATTTTTTTTTTTTGCTGCCATAAATTTTTATCATTTTTAAGGTCAGCATTTTTATTGCTGCATCAGAACATAAAATTCTAATTTTTGCTGTATCATCATATGGTGATATTGAAAATGATGACAGTAAACACGCATCGGTAATTACTATGTAGAGATAATTTTGTGTGGGGTCAAAATCTGAAGAATACAAATCTCTCTTATGTTAAGAATAACATCCTTTTCTTTAAGATTCTTTCACTTCATCAACTTCCGAACATTCCTGCAAATTCCACCCTGGGACAACACTGTATCAAATCCTGTTTACCAAATCAAAGTTAATGGCATCATCCCTCTTTGAATTTGATCAATAAAAAGAAGTTAATCTTTCTTGTTGAATTCTACAAAGCACTTTGGTATTTCTGGAAAATAAAAACAGATTTGTGATATTAATAATATCCAAATCATATAGAATTCTTTTCCAGAAACTTGAAAGATCAGGACAAGTATCTCATCCTCTTCCTTTTTTTTAAGTTGAGGAATAAGAAAACCATTCTGACATTAACCTTTAGAACAGTTTGATTCCAATCCAAAGCTCAAAAAGAAAAATTACCCAAATTTGGTACAAAATTCTTGCCTCTTAAATCACTGTTAGAGGAACTGCAAAATGGTTTTTGTCAACTTGAATCTCTTAGGAAGGGCAAGATGCTAAATTTTGTCTGGTAAATTTTACAGCTGGATTGAATACTCAACAGAGAGAGATGGCCAGGTTCCTTGCCTTCCTCTGGGGACTATTGTTAAGTTCTTATGGTTCTTTCCCAAAGGTCTGTTAAGCTTGCTGCAACTAACACTAAGCTGACACAAGTATTGATGTGACACCCTTTGGGAGAGTTGCTTTTAGCAACATCAAGACATTGTGAATATGTGTGTACTTACAAGAAGATATGGACATCAGCTAGAGACAAGCAGAAAACAGGAAGAGAACACAATACAAGTTTGGAAACAAAGAGGATTCTTTTTTTAAAATTCTCCTTTCTCCCACACCCTTTCCTAACTCCTTCTCATCCCCCACCTCTTTCTCTTCAATTTATCTCTTGTTTCCCTTAAATCTCTTCATATTATAAAACATTTTGGGGCAAAAATATAAAGTTTGTTGGTTTATGTATAGATAATGATTTAAGTTTCATGATATATTCTCTCATCATCTTCAGTTAATGACTAATAAAGAGCAGATTAAATTGAAGTTCAAAAATCCCTTTCATTCTAGTTATTTACAAAGCTTTACTTAATTGGGTGCATCTGTTTGAGGTTGCTTAAAGTACTGGTACAACTAAGATGTCACCCTTCTAAGTACTGAACAGGCTCATGACTGCTTAACTTTGTTAACATGTTATTATCTACTAAACTTTACCTAGTTTGGCATATAGTTCTTTGGTTGCTTTAAGTACCCGATCAATTTTCTACAGGTACTTAGTATGCAGAGGAATAGAAAACATAGGTGATAGAGATGAAACAGTTCATCACTTAATAAGAAAACTAGCACAAAAGGAATGCAAGACTAGGCATGACTTGGTGGTAAAGGTAATCTTCTAAGCATTGTGCAAGAGATAAAAGTTTGACCATGCAGACAAGTGGCATATGCACCAACCAGAATCTGTACTAGAAAAGAGACACAAAATTCTCAGTTCAAGTGCATCTCTAAATCCTGAAGACTTGACTTAATGTTAATTTTCAAGAAGAAAATAACTTGTCATCTAGTCGCTTCTGCTATTCCTGCAGACCATTGAGTGAAAATAAAAGAAAGCAAAAAGATAGACAAATACTTGGATCTTGCCTGAGAGCTTAGAAAGTTGTGGAACATAAAAGTTATGGGGATACTAGTTCATATACTTGGAACTATTCTCCAAAGACCAGGAAACAGACTGAGGGAACTTGAGATTGGCAGAAGAATTGAGACCATCCAGGCCACAGCAGTGTTAAAATTAGCTCAAATATTTAGAAAAATCCTGGAGACCTGAGGAGACTAGCTATCACTCAAACTTCAGTGAAAAATCATCCATTAAAACTGGTATGAAAAACCTCCAGTGGGTAAAATATTTGTCAAAGAAAAGAACCTTTCTGCAGGTGGACTCTGCTTTTCCAGCTGTTCATAAAGTGAAATTAAAAACAAGTGAAAAACTCAATAAATACTTGAACCTTGCTAGAGAACTGAAAAAAAATGTGGAACATGAGGGTGACAGTATTACCAATCATAATCAGAGTCCTTAGAACAATCTCCCAAAAATGTGGAAAAGGGACTAAGAGAGGATTGAGACCATCCAATACTGTTGAGATCAGCAAGAATTGGATGAAGCATACTAGAAAGGAGAGATCATTTGCTCTCACTCAATCTTCACAGTAGACTACTAAGTTACTAGTGGTGTGAAAATTCACATTGAATTAAAAATGGTAATAATAAAGTGACTGGTTAATCCCCTGGGAACTGTGCAAGAGATTAAAATGTGACCATGCTGATAACTTGTATATTCATAAACCAGAATCTTTCATTGAGACTGAGAACCATAAAATTCTCTGGGACTTAAAGATATAAAAGGATCACCAAATCCTGGTAAGGGCAGTCCCAGTGGCATCATGGCAAAAGTATAATACTATGGCTTCTAAGTAAGCAAGTTGAAACTTCAGACAAACTAATATCTTTACTTTGGACTCATATCCTTGAGAATCTATGGGTTAGATAGTACCACTACTGTACTTCTACAAGTATGATTTTGGCATTAAATTGCCCTTGAAAGTTAGTATGACATTAAACAAAGAAACAGAAACCAAATCCTGGCCAGAAGACCAGACCAAGTGTTTATCAACATGAAGAAAAGAACTTGTCTATTAGTAAATTTTGCTGTCCTAGTCAGGGAGAGCTAAGATAACTTACTCCCACACAATTTTTTGGTAAGCCATTAGTTACTAGTGGTGTGAAAACTCACATTAAGTTAGTAGTAGTAATCCAACAGTTCCCAAAGGCTTGGAAAAAAAACTAGGAGAACAAAGGAAGCTACTATTCTCTCGGACTTGCTCTCCAAACAGATAGAAAAATAAAGAAGAATTAGATTAATTATAATGGTTAGGAACCATTTAAAAACATGCCTTCTAATTGATATGTCAGTGCCAATAGATCAAAAAGTCTAATAAAATAAGTAAATACCAAGACCTGTATATCGAAATTGAAAAAAATGTAGCACCTTAAAACTATCACTGTGCTCATCATAATGGGAGCCCTGAGTATGATCTAGAAAGGGACAGATAAGCACATGACCAAGATACCTGGCTGTCCCAGCCTGTATGAAATGCAAAAAAGTGCACTTTGCAGAACTGTTCATCTTAGGATGGTAATATCAATGTGATTGAAAAACTATCACCCAAATGAAGCAACATAAGCATGAATAGATAGAATCTATATAATCACTACCTTCCCTCACCCTCAGTTTAGGGTGAAGATCTGATGAAGGGTTGTAAGAAATTGAAAAGAAAACTGAAAATTAAACAATAATCCAACAGTCCTCAAAGGCTTAGAAAAAAAAACTTGAGTATCATAAAATTAGAGGAAGAATCAAATCAATCCAGACCACTGCACTGTTAAGATGAGCCAGAATATTGAGAAGAGTTTTGGAGACCTGAGGAAACTTGCTGTCGCTCAGACTCCAGAGAAAAACCATTTGGTAAAACTGGTGTAAAAAATTATGAAGAATGATATAACAATAAAGTGAACAATCTTTATAATATCTAACAGAGTAGAAAACCTAATCAACAAGGTAATTGCATTTGCATTAGAATATTTTCTCTTTAAAATTTGTTGTTTCAAGGTAAATTAGTTTTGTTTACTTTTCAGTTTGATACTGGGAAATTTTTGTTACTTTTTTAAATTGTAAATGTTTAGCAGGATTCAAATTTCAATTTTAAATTTTTCTCTGTTTTTGGAAAGCAATGAATTAACCATGAAATCAGGGTTACAGAATAAATTGGTGTAATGATGTGTTGAGTGAGGAAATTAATGAAACTTTGCCTCATGTACACAGTTAATCAATTTAACAGCAAACACTTATAACACACAATTTAACTTTTTACTCAAGTTAATTTAGCCTTTAAATGCTCTTCAGATATATTCAGACACAGTGTTATGTCTTTGGACTAGAAATTATAAGGTCTTGAGTTTTGCCACCAGGACTGGTATGGTGAGGTTACTCAATCCTAAACTGCATTACAAAAATAACTACTGATTCACTTTATCTACTCTCATAGGTTAACAGAACATTGCATCAGAGAACATAAGATCTTGAGTTTAATCTCAAGAACTGGGTTAGTGAGGCTACTCAATCCTAAATCCCCTAGCAAAAAATACCTCTTATATCCCCCAGCTATGCATCAAATAGTAACACTGTTGTTCTTCTACAAGGATAGCTTTGGCATTAAATAACTCATGAAAGTTGATATGCCATTAAAAAAAAAGAAAGCATTAACACTTACAGCTTAACAGTATTTTGTAAGAATAAAAAATAAGGAGCTAAATCTGCTTAACTGGGTAGGTGAGGTTGCTTAATACAGTGCTAGTTCAGTAATTAATGCCTTTACAGTACTTGTTCTAGTATTTAATCTCAGAATTGGGTTGGTGAGACTACATAATCCTAACTTATCTATCTGATTTACTTTGTCATCACTTGTGAATTAACAAAACATTACATCAAAAAACCAAGTCAGGAGTTTAATCTCAAGAACTCAGTGAGACTAATCCTAACTAGCTTGGTAAAATAAGAATGCTGTTTCAATATCTGACACTTTTTCAACACTTAGAGTTTGACAGGATTTTTCAAAAGAAATATAAGGTCTACAGTTTAATTTCCAGAACTGGATAAAGAAAACTTCTTAATCCTAAACTGCCTAGCAAAAAGAAAATGCTAATTCAATAATCAACACTTATAGCTTAACAGGATACTGCATCAAAATATATAAGGCCTCAACTTTAATCTCTAAACTGAGTTGGTGAGGCTTCTTAATGATATTGTAATATCCATTTAAATTCCTGCATTTTTTCTCAAATATCTCTCTTGTATACAAATGCCAATGTTTAATACACAATGAGATTTACACAGTTTATTTAGTAAAGACAGGAGTATTATCCATCCACCAGATTATAGACTTTTAGCTTTTAGTTGTTGCCTCACACAAGTTAAAAATGAAGGAACATAGACTCCTGAGCCAGTTAACTAAACTTTACATACATTTATATCCATTGCAAGCATATCTCTAACAATTTTTAATAAAATGTTAATTATCTTTTAAATTGAACATACCAGAATTTTGTTATTTCTTGAGGAACTTTATACTGTCCAAAAGATATCATCAGGAACTATATATTACCAAACGCAACAGCATTGAAACTCTGTAACTAAAAACAGAAATATGTACAAGTCCAAAAATAAGTACACTTCTTTTACAGGGCTAAGGGGGAGTCCCCATGGCATACTGGCAAATATGCTAGACTGAAACATCATATAAAGTGAGGTGAAAGTCTAGTCACACTATTACATTCACTTTTAGACAAACACCCCTGGGAAAGGTATAATCTCTTTTACTCCCCCAGGTGGACATACCAGAAAGAAACCAAACTAAATCAAAATGATGCCAACTCAATTCCAGTTCCATCAGCTGACATAGATGTTTTGTCATGTTCCTATATCAGCATTATTTTAAATTAAAGGCTGGTATTATGGGCCATCTAAGGGCTTATAATAAGCAAGTTAATCAGAACAATCAGCTTCCATATATATATATATATATATATATATATAATGTAGCACAGAAAAAATTAATCCACAAAGGTTGATATGCTATTAAACAAAGAAACCAAACGAATCCAAAATTGGGTTGAGATTCATAGATGTGGTTAGAGATGTAACAGAGAAACAGGTTGATGGGAAAAAGAGACACAGTGTTGAGTGTGCTACGCCCTCTTAGAATAAGCACCGTTTTTTTTTTGTTTTTTTTGCAAGAGTTATGTCCTCTTCATCAACTAAATGTTGGAAGAGGAGGCTCTTCCAGCTTAAGTGGAGCTAACAAAATCTGTATAGCAGATGTCACACAAATTTGCAAAGTAATGGTATGGGTCATATTTTGGTTAATAACCAAAATGAGTTTGAGGTGAAACAGCCATATAACAATGAGATTTCCTCTGTTGAGCAGAAGTGCTTGTGAATTTTGTTAGGTGTGAAAAACAGTTGGATACTCAGATTCAAAGATTGGCAGGGCTGAAATTTTTTGTTATCACTATCAAGCATTCCTGGGATTATTACATGCGTAATAGAAATGCATTGATAATGACTTGACAAAAGAAATACATTGAAAATATGTAAGAAAGGGATTGTCAATGGTCAGACACTAATGCAAGCATTTTTATCAAAACAGGCCGATTATAGATGTGAGTGGACTGAAAAATTCACTTGATGATGTCTTATCTGCTATTGATAACTTTTTTGACCAATGGGATCCAATCACTACAATACCAATGGAAGAAGTGTGTGGATTGCAAAGGGGAACAATGTTGAAAAATAAACCTCATTCTGTCACATTCAATGAGAGTATCTTGGTCAGCCTATGAACTTTTCAGTCAACCCTCATATATAATGAAAAAGTATTTACTATTAAAATTCATTTATAAAAATAAATTGAAAATCAGGAAGAAAGAGACTGTTAGTGGTTGGGAATATGCAAGCATTACTAACAGAATAGAGCTATTACATTTGGAATACTTGTTGACCACAAAAGTATGCTAGTAAATATTGTGAATCATTCAATCTTCTGTAGTTTTTGGTTGATACTTGTTAACCATAACAGACTTTGAAAACTGAAATTTCTTATTCTGGGAATACTTTAAGATAGAGCTGTATAACCAAGTGTAGTCTAAATAATACTGGCCCAGTTGGCTGGGGCTGCAGAATACACTGACTGTATCTCTGTAGAGAGGTAAGACTCCCCCAATAACTATCCAGGATATGATACTAAACAATCAGATGGTGAGGTTCCAGTAATGCTGGAACTTTGGAGAATGCAGAGTACCCCTTCGTTGACATTGCTCCCAGGTTCACTCTAGCCCAGAGTGGTAGGATCAGATAAGGTCCTATCTGTGCGTCAAATAGAACTAAACTGTATATTTATGCTAAACTGAATTGCTTGAAATAGAACTGTTTTAACATTTAACTGTTTGTATACCAAAACTATACTTATACTAAACTGAATTGTGGGGGTGTTCTCTTGGTGTAATGGTTAAAGTGCTGGACTGCAGGATCATAATAAGCGAGTCCAAACTCCAGTCGTGCTATTACATTCAGTTTTGGACAAATACTCTTGGGAAAGGTATGAACCCCCTTATCCTCCCAGCAATAGGTTAAATAGCATCTCTGCTGTTCTTCTAGAAAGATGGCTTTAGCATTAGATGACTCACAAAGGTTGATATGCCATTAAACAAAGAACCCAAACCCTAAACTGAATTGTTTGAAATTTAATTCAGCATTAAGTGACCCAAAAAGGGTTGATACACCATAAAACAAAACAACCAAACAAAATAATATGCTAGTACTATTTCTATTGTATAAAGAAAGCAAATTGGAATAAGTAGATATTCATAAACAGCTTTGGTTTATGAACATATTCTAATTGATAATGAATTGAAATGAATAGATAGATAGATAGATAATGAACAGACTTTGAAAGATAGATAAATAGATATATAGATAGATAGATAGTACTGAAAAGAGAGAATGCCAAAGTACCATGAAACATACATGCTATCCTTAATATTCATCCTGCAGTTCAGCACGAGACACATTGTTTCTCAAGTTTCTTCAACCCTTCCAAAAAGTATTCAATAAAAATTTAAAAGATAATTATGAAGATAGATAGATAGATAGATAGATAACAGCATGGGTGGAAAAGAGTTGCAGAAAGTAAACTTTGTAAATGTCACAAGATGAAATCCTCTGCTGCATCCCCATGCCATTCTTGTTAAGGCTAAGATGAGCTTAACCCAATTTTATTTTCTTGTCAGTCACATTAGATTCATTTAGTATAGCTATCATTTGTTCATGTCAACCATATTATTGCTGGTAGGATTTACTAAATGTCAAAACTTTCAATCATTTTAATGATTTAGTAATGCAGAAAAGACCAGATGTTTCTATAGCATCATAGAACCAAGAATGAAAAATGAAATTATCAGACTGAGTTTAAATGCTGGATAAGGTATACTGTATCCTCTTAGTATCTTCAGAAAGGCATGACTCTACATCTCCCTGCCCTATGTCCCATTTTTAGATTTCTTGACAAAAATATCTTGAAGCGGCATGTCATGTTGGTTGTGAGAGAAGAGATTTAGTGAGTGAGAACTTGAGCAAATCCCACTCCCATAACTACCTTACAGTAGTATGTATTTACCCAACCTCTCTACAACCAGAAGATGCAAAACAAGGTCCATTTTAAAGCAGAGTAGAGCTTATCTGAAATCAGAGTTTTCCTTCTCTTTGACTGGTTGCCTTACCAAGGCTAAAGAACACTGTCTGCAAGACTATTTCCCCATAACTGGGAGGAGAAGAGATGGATTCATGCCTGCATAATTTCCCTTTGTCTAAGAAAAGAGGGTTATTTTACAGTGCCCATCTCCTCTCCAACTAATATGTGACAAGCTGTACTGGATTATGTGGTATCAGTAACAAAGAATGAACCCTGTCTTGTCCCATTATTGATTATCCAAGATGAATTCCCTTACATTGCTAAACGGACCCAAATACTCTGCTATTGTTATACATGCCTTAAGGGAGAAATGGATTCATGCCATTCCCAAGGGAATTAGAATGAAATAAAGGCAGACTTTCCCAGCTATTGTTGGAACTTGGTTCACCATTTGCATTCTTCATGCTGTTAATAAACCATCCACACCTCTACAAATATTAAGTCGTGTTTTAAAATGGATTTAGCTGATTTATGCAGTTTTAGACCAATAATTTATTTTAACCATTCTCAGCAATTAATCTGCATATTCTGCACTAAAAATAAAGAGAGAAGTTATCATTTGTCAGAAATTAATTTGTTTCTGAGAAATACACAAGAAATTTCTATGTTGCATATCTTTATTTATTCTTTTTTTGCATATGTAATCTGTTTTTATATATTTCAAATAGATGTGTCATCTATTGTATAATATCTTAAATATATTTTTCGTACATAGTACTTTTATGTTTTGAGATTTATCTATAAAAATGTTATATATATGTATATATACATATATATAATATATAGTTTTAGCAATTTATTTATGATACATATGTTGTATTATATACATTATATGATATCTTTATTTCCCTATATTTTTATATATTCATTTATAATTAAGTTGTATTATATGTAAGATAATATTTTTGCTATTTATTATTGTCAATTTTCTCTGTTTAAGGTATTATTATGATGTTTAGCAATATTATTAGAGTCATTGTTGTTAGTTTCAATTCCTATCAGTATCAGAAATGCTCAATTTTAGAAGTTTCAGCATTTGCATAAAGACTAACAATTAGCCTTCAAGTTAAAAATATAGAAAATGGAAGTCATGAACTGAGTTCATATTCTGGTTTGTGTTTAGTTAACACAAATGGTCTTGGTGGTATCGTGGCTAACACTGGGCTACAACATCATTATGAATGAGTTCAAACTCCAGTTTCACTATTACATTCATTTTTTAAATAATACCCCTGGAAAAGGCATCAATTCCCTTATTTCTTCAGCTATGAGTCAAATAGTACCACTACTAATGCTCTATAAGGATGGGTTTGACATAAAATAACTCATGAAGGTTGATATTCCTTTAAAAAAAAAGAAACCAAACTAATATCTTGGTAAAATTGGAAATAGATCAGGCCAGGGATTACCATGTAACTTAATACAATCTGTCATATGTTACTAGAAGAGTTAGGCATCAATAAATAAGTCAAAAAAATCTTATGCAGAAGTCAGCATGGTATCCTGATTAGATTAGACAATAAGATATAGAATAGACTGATTAGACTGAGGGCATGTCCTCATGGTGTAATGATTACAGTGCTGGACTGCAGAATCACGGTCAGTTTGAACTCAAGTTACTCTATTACATTCACTTTCAAACAAATACCCTAGGGAAAGATAAGAACCCCCTTATGCTCCCATCTATGGGTTAAATAACATTACTACTGTTCTTTTAGAAAGATGACTTTAGCATTAAATAACCCATAAAGGTTGATATGCAATTAACCAAAGAAAGATTAGTTTGATGATCACATAGGTAAGAAACAGTTACCAAATGCCATTGACTCTGAGTTGGTACAATTCAAACTCAGATTTATATATGCTCTATCACTGATATTGAGAACTCCTTCTTTACAAATATAATACACTATATATATATATATATATATATATATATATATAATTATTATTATTATTAATGTTTTAAGCAAGTGATTGCTAAGGATATATAATAATTATTTTTTTAAGTGCTTATTTAATAAATACAATGTCAGTTTCATGTACAATAGGCAAAATCCTTATCGTACATGAAACTGATATTGTATTCATTTTAATATATTAGATTATACATAGAATTATAAAAATATGAATGACAAAGTCAATTTTGACCTGGATATATGATATATGATATATAATGCCTTAATACAGTTGATTCATCCCTTATGTTACAACCTGTGCAAGTACTAATGTGTATATGTGGCCATTTGCTGTAATTTAGCAATATCATCACTACATCTCATGTTCTAAGTAAAGGGAAACACAAATTCAGAATGTTTTTATTTTCATCAGTATAGAATATATATATATATATATATATATATATATATATATATATATATATATATATATATAACCCCAGCTTCAAGAATCTGAAGTGTCTCGACACACTGAAGAGTTGTGATACAATGAAACAGTCTATGGATGACAATATGTGTTCTCCTACCCGTGTGGGTGTGAGCTCTCTTGCGAAAGAAGTAATGATTGCCACTAGCATAAAGCAAAGCTCTTCGAATGAATTGAGCTCTTGGTAGCTGTAAAGCAAAAACAAAACAAATGTGATACATAAGCATTTAAAATTCCTTTGCTTACACTAGTTTCCTCATGGCTAAGTGGTAGAATCTTGGATTGGCATTTGTGTCAGCCAGGTTTCGATCCCAGCTTCAAGAATCTAGCGTGTCTAGCCATGCTGAAGTGTTGTGATACAACAAAATAGTCTGTCTGTGGATGACTATATATATATATATACACACACACACAGAGTAGGTGCTGGTGGAATCATAGAGTCTGAGTTCAAATCTTGGATGGGGCTGTTAGATTATTTCCTTTGGGAAAGGCATGAATCCATTTTTCTCCCATCAGTTATGGGTAAATAGTAGGACAGATAGGGCTCTTTAGTCTTGATAAGTCAATCAGTTTAGAAAAAGAAAATCTCTGAATTAAAACTGGATGTATTTCACCCTAAAATTGACCTTGTGTCACATCCTGCCCATGGTAGAAGAGTCAGATAAACACACACACACACACACACACACATATATATGTATATACACAACCTGCAGGATGTGATACAAGAACAATTTTAAAGCAAAGTTTAACAGATTGGATTTCAATGTTTTCCTTCTCCCATACTGGTTTCCATACCAAAGTTAAAGAGCCCAGCCTGCCTTACTACATATCAAGAGGGAGACTAGGTGGATGCATACCTTTCCCAAGGGAATTAGTGCTATGTGAAATGCAAGGAGCTTCATCTAGGAATTGAATTCTTGTAACCATGTTCATATATATATATATATATATATATATATATATATATATAAAGAATTTCATATTGAAAAAATTGTTAACCTAACAGCTGGTCTTCACCTAATGTCTCATTAGAAGAAATTATACCTCATCTGCTTTTGGCACACTGTGTCAAAAAAGATAGTTTCCATCATTTTCTGTCAATTTCTGATATTCAATTAAAACAATGAATAGATACTAAATAAGTATTTATAAAAAAAATAAATGAATAGTAAATTTTGTTTAAAAATAGATAAATAAAGAAAAGCGTGAGTCAAGAATTTTGAAATATTTTGGTAGATACTAATTTGCAGCATGTATATTATGTGACTAAAGTATTCAAGTCACTTTGGTTGATAGTATTGAGGTAATTGGTGTGCTAATACATTGTGCATTGTTTCACTTTGTGTGAGATTAGAAAGCTGCATAGATGGGTGTGCTATGTAGTCTAATTCAGGAACTTATGCTTTACAAGTTCAATGTGGGCCCTAATGCCACAGAACCAACCAAAAACATTTGTTGTACAAACAATGAAGTCGCAGTTGATCACAGTAAAGTAACCAGATGCTTCAAGAAATTTCCCTCGGGTTGCAAGAACCTTGATGATCAGGCCTAAAAATGGGATGTGCTCATGATGTAATGGTTAAAGCGATGGACTGCGGAATTGTAGTAAGTGAGTTTGAACTCCAAGCATGCCATTACATTCACTTTTAGACAAATACCCTTGGAAAAGGTATGAACTCCCTTATCCTCCCAGCTATGGGTTAAATAGTACCTCTGCTGTTCTCCTTGAAGGATGAATTTGGCATTAAATAACCCAAGACAGTTGATATGCCATTAAACAACCAAACAAACAGGCCTAAAGACAATATTCTGAGACTGTGATCATATTCATAGAGGCAAATTTTGCAAGTAACACTTGGAAAGTATCAGGTAAGCTTCACACCTCATAGTTGGGACCATGGAGGATGATCCTCTATGTTTCCCTGAAGACTGTTGATCAAAATGTGTCATTAACTGACAGTGACTCATCTAGACAGTGGTCTAAACATCTAGACATCACTTTATTATATATGATGCTCAGATGTGCCGACATCTCAGATTTCAGTATAGTTTATCCCTTTCCTGGCCTCAGCAAAAGCATATGAAGCTTCTGCTGAATTATAATTTGCATTACCAAATTAATGCAAAACTCTTGAAAAGGAAGGGAGTCCCTTTGGCATAGTGGCTAACTTGAAGGGCTGCAGCATTGTAGTGAATTAAAATTCCAGTCACACTATATCATTCACTTTCAGGCTAATACACTTGGGAAAAATATGAACTCTTTTATTCACAACACCCCCACCCCCAGTTATGGGTTAAGTAGTAGCACTACAGTTCTTCCACAAGGATGGCTTGGGCATTGAATAACAGTTATTCAAAGGTTAAACAAAGAAAACAACCAAACAAACAGTCTAGTAAAACAACACTAGGAATTCTCAAAAAATAATGTTTTTCCCTATCATCAAAAAAAAACATTTGAACTCACACAAAATATAAGTAAATTTTTATATACAGTGAGCCCTCCATATTTACCAGAGTTAAATGTGCGGCTCCCACATTCTTATGAAAGCAGAATAACTGCAAATAACTCTAACAGCAGCAAACTTGAAAACTTAAAATAATCTATCAAACTGCTACAATAGGTTTTATGAATTGAAAATTATAGTATCATCAATGAAGGCTAACAGAGAAAAGAAAAAAATGCTACACATCCTCAATGGGATGCAATACATTAAGAGATGTTTTGTCATGATCCCATACCAGCATCATTTTGAATTAGAGGCTAGTATTATGGGCCATCTAAGGGCTCATAATAAAGAAGTGAATCAGACCAATTAGCTAATATATATATATATATATATTTTTTTTTTTTTTGAGGTGCTCATTGTTTAATGGATAATGTCATAGGAAATGAATATGGCAACACAAGTTCAAATCCTGGATGAGGCTGTTTGTATTTCACATAGCCTTCATACTCTTAGAAAAGGTATCAGTCCAATGATTCTCCCTCCAGCCATGGGTAAATAGTAGGGCAGACTAGGCTTTTCAACCTTGGTATGACAAGCAGTCTAGGAGAAGGAAAACTCTGAATTTAAACCTGTTAAACTCTACTTAAAGATTGATCTTGTGACACACCCTATTTGTATGGAAGGGTGGTGTTATATATATATATATATATATATATATAATGGAACATGGCAAAATAATGCCAATACTATTTTTCTACAAGGATGACATTAAATGACCCACAAAGTTTGATATGCCATTACACAAAAAAAAATAAATACGTTAATAATACTCGTATTTCATGTATTTGTAACTAATGAATCGTTTTTAGTTTTCTTAACAATTTTTAATCTACAAGAATTATATGTAATTTTAAGAAGTCGGTTGCAGAACCCATAAGAATTCCCATTAGATTATTGATGTCAAATGATGGCAATTTTACATAAATTAGGTCTGTTTGCCTATAAGAAAAACAAAAAAGACCCTTTATTTAATTTAGTGAAAGAATCCATTTGTTTATTAGAAATGGTTAATATAATATTTTTATTTTCTGTTTGAAGTTTGATATGTTGCGGAGCCGACAAGCACGTCGACCCCACAAATTATTTTAGTTAAGTGTGCGAGTAATGACAGCCAAAAGAACAATGAAGGAAACAAAGACAAGATAACAGTATAACAAATATGACAATTTATTTTCTGAGTTTACAAGAACAGATGTCTGTAGTTGTTGGTATATGTTGACATTATTGTTGTAGTCAGCTGGGTGAGTGATGTTGGTGGCTAGTATGGTTGTTGTTGGTAGAGATGTGCCGTCATTGTTGGTGTACAAAGACTATTGTGCCTTAGCTATGCTACGTCACTCGAACGGACAGGGAACCGACAGCTAAGGTTGCTGTACCTTAGCGCTGCGCAGCTGTGCAAAATGGACAAGGAACCAATAGCTAAGGTTGTTGTACCTTAGTGTTGCACAGCCAGATGGACAGGGGACCAATGACTAAGGTTTAACGGTATCTTAGCTGTGCGTACAAATTGGGAACTGATGGCTAAGGCTTAACCATGCCTTAACTCTGCGAAGCAATGCGAACAAACTGAGCAAATAAACCGGGAAGCTGTGGCTAAGATTTGTGGTATCTTAGTGCTGAGCAGACAGGTAACCGATAGCTATGCCTAACTCGTGCCTTAGTGCTGTGCAGCCAAGTGAACAAATGGACAGGGAACCAACCAAATGGTTAAGACTGGGTGGTCTTAGAGTCCTCTTCATATTTGCCTCCAGGCTGTCTGCTTTGACATGTTCATAAGAACCGTCAGAGATATTCCAACCCATAGAAGGAGACCTCTAGTGATCCTTAAAAGGACTTTTTGGCATATCTAAATGAAGTAAGGTGAATGCAGCCACATAAAGTAGGATTGCACCTTGAGAGAGCTTTGCTACGAGAAAATAAGTGTGCTCCGAAATTGCCAAAAAAACTTGTTGATATGAAGGGCCACATAGGCATAAAGTTTGTCTATAAAAAATAGAAGTGGAAATACAGTTCTTCATAATGGCCGGTCAAGGTCATGTCAGGTTTCATCATTTCCAGTCTTAGCCGGATGTAATGTTTTTAAGGGTTTGAGAGATCCGATTTGTTTACATTTTTTTAGGTGGATCACAACAGATACTAATAAGAGTTCTTTTCTCCAAATCTGTCACCTTTCAACAGGTATAACTCCCTTCCTACACACACACACACACACACATATATATATATATATATATATTCTTTAAGAAAAACAACGAAACCGGTCACATAGGATTATAAATTTATTTCCATCCTGTTAACTGGACCAAAGAATACTATATATATATATATATATATATATATATATATATACTTACCGGAAGGTTGACTTTCATGAAACTTTAAGTTGGATGTTAGGTGACATTTTTTTCATCTCTTTTTTCTTATTTTAACATTCTTGTATTTGCTTTACAATATTCTTTATAAAAGATGTTATCACCATTCAAACCAGCTTTACTCCACTTGAAAATTGTCCCGGTATCAAATCCTGTCCAGGGTAAAGGGGTTTGGTAAATATGTACAATGTTCCTTGTAGTAAACAGTCATATTTTCTTATGTTGTTAGTGCCATGTCAGTTTTTAAACTGACATTCTAGTTATAGGTTTTAAATGAATTGTATGTAGACTATTTTTGGTAATATCCATCTATCAATCAATCAATACATATATATATATATATATATATATATATATATATATATATATATATATATATATATAAAACTCCAAGAAATTCTTGTTTCTCTTATAACTTCTGTTCATCTCTCTCTCTCTCTCTCTAGAGTGAGAGAGAGAAAGAGATGAAGAAAAATTATTAAACAAATAAGAATATTTTTTTGAAGTTATTTATTTTGTAATTGTTCTCAACTGGGAGAAAAGTTTTTTGTAACTTTTGAAAAGAGATGGTATGCTATAAAAGAAGCAACAAAAATATCCATTTATTGAAATGTCTAATATATATACATGTATATCTTCATCTTTCATTAAACATAACTGACAAGGAATGTTTATTCAGTTTCTTAAGTTTTTCCAGACAACTAGTAAGATGTTACAAATACCAATGAAGAATGTTTGGATAGATTTTACCAAAGTTTGATCTGTATTTGCCACATATTACTCAATGTAAAGATATGCTAGTTGTTCTCTTTGGTTGGGCAGGAGTAAGTTAAGTTTGTGACAGAAATTATTAATCATTTGGTAGATTCCCAGATGAAAAAATTGCCCAGTCGGCTGGGGCTGTAGAATACACTGACTGCTGCTATGTAGAGGGGGTAAGACCCCTCCCACCTAAACGATTATCCTGGATATGACACAAAAAAATCTGATGGTATGGTTTCAGTAATGCTGAAACTTTGGAGAATACAGAGTACCTCTTCATTACCCTCACTCCCAGGTCCACTCTGGCCCAGAGTGGTAGCAGCTGATAGGGTACTATCTATGGGTCAAATAAAACTAAACAGTGTTGGTTGAGATGGGACTGTTTTGACATTTAAACTACATACTTAAGCTAAACTGAATTGTTTAAAATAGAACTGTTCTGACATTCAAACTGTGTACTTATGCTCAACTGAATTGTTTGAAATACAATTATTTTTACTTTTAACTGACTGCTTTTCTGCAGCGGTGTAAGACCCACCCACCCCAAACAAGTATCCTGGATATGACACTAAAAAATCTGATGGTGAGGTTCCAGTAATGCTGGAGCTTTATGAAATGCAGGGTACCCCTTAACTACTATCACTCCCAGGTCCACTCTGGCCCAGAGTGGTAGCACCTGATAGGCTCCTATCTATAGGTCAAATAGAACTAAACTGTATACCTATGTTAAACTGAATTGCTTGAAATACGACTGTTTTGACATTTAAAGTGTGTAATTATGATAATTTGAATTGTTTGAAAAAGAATTTTTTTGTATGCTAAACTGTATTGTTTGAAATAGAACTGTTTTGACATTTAAGTGTGTGTAAACAAAAACTATACTTATGCTAAACTGAATTGTTTGAAATAGAACAGTTTGAATGAACTAAATAGCTTGAAATAGAAATATTTTTGACAATTAAACTGTGTCCTTACACTAAACTGAATTGTTTGAAATACAACTGTTGATTTGTATAAAAATGGATTTGGTATTAAATAACTTACAAAGGTTGATATGCCATAAAACCCAAACAAACAAACTGATGAAAAAATGACTGGCATTACAAAATTAGTGAACTATATTCATTGGCCCAAATGAAGATATTGTTTTGTAGCTCTATCATTTTGAGCTACTGCATTTCTTTTTTTTTTTGGTGGGGTGGGGGGATATTATGTTTCTTTGTTTTCTCTTAATATGATTTCCCTTATTCTCCAAATTTATAAGATTCATGTATCAACCACTTGCAGCTAACCTCCTTCTCTTGGCTTTCTCTACACTGATTTTTCATTCTTTTTTTTTTATCATAAACTCTCTTCTATTCGAAGTCTCACTTTAATTTCTTCTGGTGATTCATTCAGTCACCTTTGAGTAATTCTAAATTTCTCATTTTCAAGTGTGCAGTAGGTTTTTCTTTGGTTTCTTGTCATCTTGCAGCAGTTCTTCCATTCAAATAATGTTTTAGCACTAGCTTGTTTTCGGCTTAACTTATTTTCTTTCTCTTGTGTGAAAACAGCCAATTTCTCAGCATCTGATTCATTTGTATTTTCCCAGTTTTTATTGTTTTTTGTTCTTTCCTTTCTCATACACTTTGCTTCACTTTCTTTTTCCTGACATCTACTTTCATTCAAATCTTCCCTGCCCAGTAATCTGAATGACTATACTATATCAGTATTACCAGAGAACAATAAAAGTTACTAATATCATGAAAGAACAAAAAAAATGACTAATATTACTAAAGAATAAAGCAAAAGTGGTCAATATTACAAAGGAACTAAACAAAAGTGACTGATATTACTAAAGAAGAAAACAGAAGCAACTAACTTTAACAAGGAATCAAACAAAAATTATGAATATTTCGAAAAGCGAAACAAAAGTGACTCAGATTACAAAATAGACTAATATTACCAAAGAAGAAACAAAAATGACTCATA
>OY757913.1:57830690-57913190 GCA_963585895.1 Sepioteuthis lessoniana
AATCAGTGAGTAGTAACTGGTCTCTTTCTATTTACAAATCTAATGGACCAAATGCTTTTATTTCCGTTTAAAAAAAAAAGAAAATATTATTTAAAAGAAACTCCAAACCCTTCAAATGTTATACTTTTAAAGAAGCAAATTAATCTAGTTTTTAACAAGATGGTATGAGAATAACTTGCAAATTTCATAAAGATTTACTCTCATTTTCTGTTAGTACTTAATTATTTACATTAATTCCTGACACCCAACACTCCCTTTCTTCCTGACTTTCAGTATATTTTTATAGTAAAAATAGATTCGCTGCATTTATATATTTAAAATTATAAGTAATTAATTTACATATATATATTTATATAAAGTCCTATTCTATAACTAATCCTTGCATTAATTCCTGATCATTGAAAAATCGGTTCATTCTTGATTTCAATGTATTTGTTTAGTATAATCATTAACAATGTATTTAATAATTAATATAACCCTATTCTATCAGTAGTATTTCCATTTATTCCTGACCACTGACAATCCCTTTCTTATTTTCTATGCATTTCTATCTTAAAGCCATTAACAAATACATTTACATTTTACATGTAACAACTCGCAACACAGAATATTATTTTTTCCCTTGTTTAATATCAACAAGAAAAAAGCCAGAATTCCTATTTATGAAGAAATTAAGATTTTAAAAGGTAACGACATATCAAGCAATAAATATGTTTACTTAAAAAGATATTGGTTGAAATTTGTTTTCACAAATTTTACATAAAATAATTATAGTTTGATCGTTTAATCACTGAATTCACAGATTGATTTTAATGGCATGTCAACCAGTTTGGGGTTATTTTATGCCAAGTGGCTAAGGAATTGCATACATTGTATATTTATATCTACAGTCTTTGTGTAGTCATTTCTTAACATTTTTTTTGCACACAGTTATATGATATTAAGTATTCCTATCAAATACAAATAATTTTCAAACAGATCTATTTGACCCTAACAAGTCAATACTACTCCAGGTCAGGCGCCTCTGGTGGTGTAATGGTTAGCAAGCTCGACTAGCAAACCTACACGAGTGAGTTCGAGTCTCATTGGGTGCCCCTTTCATATGGCCTTGTGCCACATCTAAGCAAAAAAAGCTTAGTAAATTTCCAATACTACTCCAGGTCAGAGTGGAACTAGGAGTAACGGTGATGAAGGTGTACTTCCCACTCTCTATGGTGCCAGAACTGGAGCCAAACTACCAGATGTTGTTTTGTTTTGTACCCAGGACATCCCCTTTTGTTTAATAAATTCTAACCAGAATATCACAAGTTGCACAAATAGCTTATAATTAGTTTTCATTTATTTTTTCTCCGACTTTTTACAATATTGATAATAGAGGGATTTACTGAAACCTAAATAGATTTTGTTCAAAAAGAAAGTACCTAAAGATTTTTTTTTTCTTAACAGCAATAGTTTTCATTTAGCATTAATATGAAATAGAAAAATGGATTTAAAAAAAAAAATAAATAAATGCTGCTAAAAACCTCTTTGTTCAGATATGTAAAGGTTAATATGTATACTGCTACTATGGGTAGGTAAACCCTTATATAATGCCATTGATCTTCTTTTCTTTCTTTTATTTATTTGAGTTTATATGAAAAATTGCTATGTTAGGTTACTTATGCTTTAATTTAGTAAATAAATTCAGATTTTAAACCTATAAAGACTAATCTTTACCACCGTTGTTTTTGTTTCGTTTTAGAGGAGATTTTCTCCAGAATTTTATGAATCAGATTGGTGTACCATTGTCATATTTTACAAAAACTTTATAACAGCTCTATAAACAAAAGTACCAGAAGTAATAATACTATAACAATTGTTTTGCTGTAGTTACTTATACTGCTTGAAATAAAATTGTGAAAAGTGCATTGGACATAAATTTTGACAAGTGCTTCATTGTGGAACGTGAATTATAGATAAATCAGGAAATGTGAATCAAAGGTGAATTGTAAAAAGTGCATTATACATAAATTTTACCACATGCTTCATTGACAAATTGTGGAATGTGAATCATAGATAAATTGGGAAATGTAAATCAAGGGTAAATTGTTGAATATTCATCTTTGAAAAATTGTGAAATGTGTATCATCAAATTGTGAATTTGAATCATTAACAAACTGTGGAATGTGCATCCTAGAAAAATTATGAAATGTTCATCATAGACTAATTGTGTAATGTGCATCATGGACATATTTTGAAATGTGTCATAGATGAATTATGAAATGTCCATCATAGACAACTCATGAAATGTGAATCTTAAACAAATTGTGAAATATGAATCATGGACTAATTGTGGAAAGTTCATCTAAGATAATATACAAAATGCACCAAGAAATATGTGTAAACCATATGCCAGTAAATATATATCATATTTTTTAATATTAATTTCCGTATGATTTTAAAAGATACCTGATGCAGTTGAAAATCTTGAGAAAGCAATTTGACTTACATAGACACACACACACACACACACACACACACACACAAATGTGAGTTTATGTGCTCTTTATTGCTAATACTTTCTTTTTGTATTTCTCATATATATATACATATATATATAAGTGCATGTTTAAATTGTTATGCAAAATGTATGTTTGCTATAATGCTATATAAATTTATTTTGGTTTTGCTTGGTTTGTTTAATGGTTTATCAAACTTGGTGGGTTATTTAATACCAAATCCATCCTTATAGAAGAATAGAAATGGTACTATTTAAACCATAGCTGGGGGTGGCGGAAAGAGAGTTAAAATCTATTCTCAAGAATATTAGTTCAAAAGTGAACGTAATAGTGCAACTGAAGTTGAAACTTGCTTAATATGCACCAGTCCCCCATGTTAGCAACCATACAATAGGGACTCCTTCTCTTATTTATTCATAAATACATATGAACACATCTTTATTCATTTCTATATATAAATTAACACTAATATATCAGAACAAAGAAAATTATACATAGACATGTATATATCTAAAATTCTTTTTATATATATATATATATATATATATATATCATTATGAAAAGAAGATCATATTTAGGTACATGTTTCTCTTGATATTTCTTAAGATTTATGTAACTTTTATATACTAGACACATAAATACACAAAGTTTTTAGAGAAATAATGGCTAATTTTACTTTTAAATATATTATAGTATCGGTCATTATTTCACAACCAGTCTTTCACCCATGTATGCACACATATGTGTGTGTATGTTATAGGATAGCAAAATTGACTGAATTATTTACTTATGGAAAAGTACTTCTATCTAAGATTAAAATTTAGTAACTATGGCTTTAAAACAAGAAGATTTGAAACAGATAAAAACACATATTTTCATAAAGAGTACAAAAATGTGATACTCCCTAAAAAGTGAAATAATACATGGAAAGCCATACATGAGTATGTGTAGATAATTTTGTTTCATTTTAATTTACGTTTTGCAATATATTTAATTAGATTCTCATGAGTACAAATACTAGATTCTCATCCTTGACAAAAGTACTACAGAAGGCCGCAATGATCCACAAGGCAGTGTATATATATATACTATACTCTCATCTTAACAGATGAACAAAAAAACAAATATCATACTAATTATTATTATTATTGTATATATATATATATATAAACACACAATTATGAATAAAATATAATGGCAAAAGCACTTTTATTCCATCAAATCTTTCAGTGCTCTCTGCATGAAAGTGCAGAGCAATATCACAATATTTACAAATATGAAATAGGATGGTATTAAAACAAAATAACAACTCATTACTCAGAGTTTCATGTAGTCAATCCTCTGGTAAGCCAGTATTTAAAATGTCTCTATTACTGTATATGAATATGTGTGTGTGTGTGTGCTATATATATATTTATATATATATCTATATATCTATATATCTATATATATATATATATATATATATATATATATATTTGCTAGGGTTTTTTTAATGTTTGATTTAAAAATTTGTTGTGACTACTACTACTAATATTATTATTTTTATTATTAGATATAACTAAAGATTATTTTTGAAGTGTAATATTCGGGATTCAAAATTAATACTTTCAAATATGACTGAATAGTACAGATATTCATGCAGATGTATATGAATACATACACATTCCTAGATATACAAATATATATATATATATATATATATATATATATATATATATATATATATATATATATATATATAGAAAGAGAGAGAGAGAGAGAGAGAGAGAACTAAACAGAAAAACATCAAATTTCTTGAAACTTAATGGTTTTTCTAGTCCAATCATATTTTACTTTCCATTATGAATTCTTATAAATATACGTATGAAAATAATTGATAATTAATAATTTTAAGATTTACAGGTTGTTTTATGTCAAGAAAATAAGGCTTTGTAAAGTCAGATTTATGAATTTAAAAAAAATGACAAAACCCATTGTCTTAAAAAAAAAAGATTGAATTAAATACCCTGTCTGCTATGTCACACATCCAGTTTTTAAGATGTAACAAAATAAACAAATTGCCATATTTGATAAAATTTAACAGACCATCCCTTCCTCTTTTAAAGAAAAAAATGCTGAAAACTAAAAAATTATCTCTTGGGTCTAAAGTTGAGGTATCTTGTCAGCTAATATTTACACAGATGTCACAAACTGACGATTTTTGTACCTAACCAATTTCCTAAGAGTGTACTATCAAATTTAAATGAGGAGGAGGTAGTTTTTTATATATATCATCAGATATGGTAAATAAAATTCATTACTTTTATGCCACTTCTCTCCACAGCTTTTGTGATGCTGCTGCCATTACTCCCAGGTCCATTCTGACTTGGGTGTAATGTAGTACCCATTAAGGTTCAATCTATGGGTCAAATAGATCTTTTTAGAAAATTATTAGTATTTGAAGAGAATGTGTGTAAAATAAAACTCTTGAGAGACAACGATACAAAATGTAGATATGATTATGCAATGAACATGGTTCCCTAACCTCTTGGCATAACATAATTCGAGGTGTGCTGACATGCCATTAAAATCAATCAATCAACTACGCACAAATATACTCATACAAGACACATATGACATTTTTCTATTGTTGTATATTATTGGAAACCCAGATACTAAAATGATTGTTTTTTATTTTGAAAATTTTTCATTTTGATATGATGAAAATTTCCAACAAACAAGAATGAAGCACAAAATGGATTTAATTTGTTTTGCACTTACATATTTATTAAAACTAAAGTCAATGATAAAAATGGTAAATTCAAGCTGACTGATAAACTTCATTTTTACTTTTTTATTTTTTTTTATAATATCTACAGAACAAAAATACAGATGCTATACTTTGATTTTTACCCAGGAGAAACAATTAAGAATAAAGGTTTTTCTAACAAATTTGACAGTGATAAATACATCAAAGTTTCAACCACTGTCTTTTGTTATATTTGTCTACCATATTTAGCTAACTAATAAACATTTGAAAAAATGAAAAAATAACAAAGAGAACCTAAAAATGATCCCATAAGATAGTTTTATGTTATCATCTTGGTTAACTTTGAAAGTTTACACATATAGCCTGCCTTTCTAAATTTAATTGACATTATATATTTGATCACCAAAATGATTTAATGAGTCGTTGACAAAGCTAACAGATTGTTCTCTCCCTAGTGGTCTCCCTTATACTCCTATTTCAGATTTAATCGTGTCTTATTCTTTCCAATCAGCAGTCATACTGCAGATAAAAGCTTTGTTCCCAGTGACTTGGAGTATAGGGAGAACACAACCATTTTAACTGTACTTGATATCTACTACTAAGTCTGTCAGCATCAAAGGCTTACAGTGTGGATGTGTGTTTGTATGTCTATATATACATTTATATATATATATATATATATATATATATATATGAGTGTATGTATGTGTGTGCGCGCATGTATATATATATATATATATATTAGTTTGACTGTTGGTAGAACATATTTTAACCATGCTATTTACCACTATTGTAGCTTCAAAAGTATACATATAGTGAAAGAGTGAGTAAGAAAAATAATTTTAACTAAACTTTTTATTCACTACTAAGTTTTTTAACAACAAAAGTTTACATACAGTACGTGTGTGTGTGTGTGTATATATATATATATGCATATATATATATAGAGAGAGAGAGAGAGAGATTAGAGATAAAACACTCTAACTATATTTGATATTTACTACTAAACCTGTTAAAATCAAAGGATAAGATAGATAGATAGATAGATAGATAGATAGATAGATAGATAGATAGATAGATACTAATTAATTTTTTTCTACATTCATAAATGTCAGTGATCAAAATATTTTATCATAATATGTTCCTCTGCTTACCTTTTTGTGTATTTGGGTATACATTTTATGGCTTACAATAATCTATATGGGTCCAGTATTTTATGTTTTTTCAATTTAAATTTGCTATTAAAGTCTTAGAACTTCGGTTTTAGTTTGGTTTAAACAAAACAGTTT
The DNA here is from genome assembly GCA_963585895.1 of Sepioteuthis lessoniana. Lineage (NCBI taxonomy): Eukaryota > Metazoa > Mollusca > Cephalopoda > Myopsida > Loliginidae > Sepioteuthis > Sepioteuthis lessoniana. The sequence goes on from OY757913.1 coordinate 57,837,230, forward strand.
GTGATCTTTAAGAATTATAAACTAATACCTATCTATATGTCATCAAAATTCTTATGTTTATGTGTATATATATATATATATATATATATATATATGTGTGTGTGTGTGTGTGTGTGTGTGTGTGTGTGTGTGTGTGTGTGTATATGACAGTGACATAGAATGAATGGCACTGCTCAGTGAGAATGTCATTAGACCAATATGCTTAAAATGCTCTAACTTAGAGAATAAAGCCATTTCCAGTACAATTTGCAAATCAATAATAATTTTGTACAATCTGGTTTCATAATGATTGCCATTTCTTATCCAAAATTCTTAATATAATGCAGATAATTATGAAATTTCATTAAAATCCTTCCCTCCTTCCAAAACAAAAGCAGGAATATCATTATGTTCCAAAAGGAACCTGACAGGTTCACAGGTTGTCTAGTATTTTGCTAAGTATAGATATTTGTTTGTGGATAGATAAATATGGTTAAATATGATAGATAGATAGATAGATAGATAGATAGATAGATTTCAACATACTTTTGATAAAAGGAAATAGATGTGAACTGACTGCAAGAAATAGATAGAAATTGAGCATATCTATGTATGCATGTGTAAGTTATTACATATTTCACCGCGTAAACTACCAACAGTGAATCAAATAATTAACATATTAGATAGTTAAATATAACAAATTCTTTTTCTAAAAAACACAAATAGTCCCTTTTATGCAAGTCATTATTTTTTTTGTTTTTTTTTAATTCATGAGTTAAAACTGTACACAGTCTTCTTATGTGATAAATATTTTCAGTTACAGACTTTAAACATAATGAAAAAGTTTTGTCTTTGATATCTTTAAGAATTGATATGGTCGAATAAGTTTTCATTGTAATTTGAAATGTTTTAAAAGTTAACAATGTTAAAATCAACCTCAGATAGCCACTGTTAATTTTTCATGATTTTTTAACTAATTCCTATATCTATCACCCTATCCAACTCTGGTCATATGTATCTATGTATATGTCTGCCTGTCTGTCCCTTCATAGCTCTCTATCCCAGTTTCTTCATCTACCTATGTATATCTATCAATATCTGTCTGTTCATATTTATCCATCTCAGTCTCTTCATATCTGTCAGATTATTTCTGTCTTTGTATCTATCTATCTAGATTTACTTTGTCATCAGTAATTGTTTATCTCAGTCTGTTCATATTTATTAATATATTTATCCATCCATCTATGTATATATGTACATATATATATATACATATATATATATATATATATATATGTGTGTGTGTGTGTGTGTATATATATATGTATTATATATTTATATATATAAATATATATATGCGAGTGTGTGTGTGTGTGTGTGTGTGTGTGTGTATATATATATATATATATATATATATATATATATATTATGTGCAAATGTATACATGTATAAAAGTAAATTTGGCGACCATAGTCAAGGGCGACCTGAAGGCTCCCTTTTCATTTGCTACTACACTGAGGTGTAGGAGAGGGCGCAACTCCTATCCATGGATTGGTCCACTTTACCCTTGATACACATCTTATAATCTGAGCATTAAGCAAGGCGGCATCAAGTACCATTTTTGAGTCTTTGGTATAACTCGACCTGAGATGGAACCCTGGTCTCCTAGGCCATTGGCAAACATAAATCATTTTAAGTAAGTAAATTTATAACTCAATAGTCAACATTCTAAAAAACATTTATTTTACACAACAAATATTCATTTTTCAACATAGTCTCTTTTCTTATCATCCACTCAAATCAGTAATACTTCAATAACAATATACATGGAAAATTTCAGATTAAAATTCAGCTAGCAATACTATCAAGTTCCACCTACTGGTAAGTCCTTATATACATGGATTTTCATATACACCCCAGCTGAAACCTGATAGATCATCAAAAAAAGTTTCTTTGTTCTAAAAAAATGAATATTAAAAAGCTGCGTCTATTTTATGAATAAATTCTTACTCATTTGAATAATTGAAGTTAAAAAAAGCACTTTTTATTTACAGTCTTATAATTTGATAGGAAAACATTTTAGATTAATTTTTTACAAAAAATATTTACTTAGCAATATACTTATGTGCACAGATAGATAGATAGATAGATAGATAGATAGATAGATAGATAGATAGATAGATTTGTGTATATATATATATATATATATATATATATATATATATATATATATGTGTGTGTATGTTCAAATGTACAGTGTATTTTATTCAAGGAATTGTGTTGAAGCATGAATATTCATACTCAAGAGAAGCTTATATGAATATATATCTAAATCCTTTTACCCACAAATGCACTCACACGTGTGTGTGTATATATATATATATATATATATATATACACTCATTATGTACATATGATGCATCATCTGCATATACTTATGTATACAAGTCTATCTTCAAGAGTCTCTTTAATTTACAAATGCATACAAACACACACACACACACACACACACAATATATATATATATATATATATATATATATATATATATAATCAGTTATATGTAAAATATGTCCTTTGTATAAGTTTTACAAAACTCTTGAACTTGTTTGAAAACTATCAGAAATTTGTATAACTTTGCATATATATATAGAGAGAGAGAGAAATATATATATATTCCAAATTACTTATGTCCCCCACTCCTTTTCTTCCATTGTTCCATTTGCATAATCTTGTTTGGTCTACAGAGATTCCTGTTTTGTCATTCTCTGTCACTTCATTTTAATAATTTCTCATTCACTTCTTCTCTTTTTCCTTACTAGTGGAAAATAAGTTCCTCCTCCAACAAAACTAATGCTACACTGTCTGCATATATTAACATATAAAATATGTTTTTCGTAATCGACGTATGCGAAATACTTTGAAAATGTCAGTATTTCTATTATAAAATTACTACCAAGTGTATCTGTATGTGTGTATGAGTGTGCTTGTCCATCTGTGCAGCCGTACATATACCTACATATATATTTAATGTCGATCTAAAACTTAGACCTGCATATTATAAATAGGCGTCACCGAAATAGGCGTCTTATATATCGTTCATCAGCTACCTGATATTTGCTTATATCTGACCTTTCGCCTTTCCCTGCAAATCATTACTCTTTCGAGAACCAAGACTAAGAATACAGTGGTTCATTTACCTTTTCGATACATTTTAAAAACCAAACGCATATGCTATAGTTGTTTGTAATTCACAACTCACTAGAAGGGATTCCAGCCTGTACATAACTTTGGTTTGGTCCTATCACCTTCACACATTCGAACACACATACACAGCTTCGGTTCCTCATCTACCAATCAACTGTCACCGAATCAGCAGTTTTATCTACAGCATTGCAACAACGTACCATATCAAACCCTGATAAAAGTGGTGACGCCAAAACTGGAGACCTTTGCAGTGAGGTTGAAAGACTAAGCCAAAGTCCTTAATCAACACCAAGCTTTAAGAAAAAACAAAACAAAAAAAAAACAAACAAACCAAAAAAAAAAAAAACTACAACTCTCTCTGCACGATTGCATCTCTGGTCTTACAAAGTTGGTATGATTATCATTATTATTATTATTATTATTATTATTATTGGTTTTTGAAAACTTGTGCATCTTTATGGTTTTCTTCTTTTTCTGATTTGAAAAAAAAATGTTTTGGCTTGTATAATGTTTATATCAATTTCAACTTAAAAAACTAAAAATTAGTTATTCACTTAGCTACATTTTTCTCAGTGTACAAATGTGACTTATATTAAGTTCCTGGTTATAGTTTTTTACAACAGAATTTCTTACTTTAAATATGAAGATATTTCTATCGGTATTTAGCCAAAAATAGTGTCTTTATCTAATTTCTTTACAAAAATTTACTTGTTGCTGATTTATTATTTACTAAAATTTAGTTAACCTTTTTAGAGAAGAACTTTTTGCATTTTTCTTTCACACACACATACACATGAATATACATTTTATATATATATATATATATATAATGTTATATTTACCAGTCTAGCTCTTCATATACATATGTTGTCTGTATATTATTTTTACAAGTATATTGATATGTGTACTTTTTAGTTAAATGTGTGTGTGTGTGTGTGTGTGTGTGTGTGTGTGTGTGTGTGTGTGTGTGTGTGTGTGTGTGTGTGTGTATATATATATGTTTGTCCATGTTTAAGTATGTATACTAACAGTTATACGTAGAAGTGTATCCTTTCTGTACGTATATATATATATATATATATATATATATATAAAATACAGATTTTCAATACCATATGCTAGAAACTCAATTGAATAACAAATTTACTAAAGTCAAATTTTTACCTTTTATCACTTTCTCAAAAATAAAATTCAAACTTAATGGTTCGTTAATTTTAAATGACATTAGAAATAATTCAAATAACACAAAAGATGAAAATTTCTTAAAATTAATAGTGAAATTACTTTTTGAGAAATCTCCCAAAAAACTTAATATCAAATTTTAAACTATTAAATACTATTTGACATTAAATCTATTGAAAATATGTAATTATTTTTAATAATTTTTGGTTGAAGATTCAATTAGATAAAGGTTTTGTTATATATTTTACAGATATTTTGCTCAGTTTTCATTTCAAACATTAATCAATCCTTTCAAAGAAAAATCTTGAATATATATATATATATTTAATATGTGAAGTTTAAAACACGTGTAGAGCACAAATATGTGAAATAACAACCCAAAATACCAAATTCAAATTAATTTGTGGACCTATTAATTTATATATATATATATATATATTTTCTGTCAGGCACTTTAAACTGTGGAAATTTTAACCTTATTAAGATTAAGATCTCTCTCATCTTGATATAAAACTCAAAACTAATTCATTGTAAACATAGTAAGTTCTTTTGTAGTTGTCATATTTTGGAAGTATATTTCTCAAAAAGTATTTTAATTTTTGTTGATATCCATACCTAAAATGTTTTAAATTCTTTAATAAACTTTTTTACACTTCTGATTAAATTGTTTCTAATTTACCTTCAATAAAGTGCACAGAGTATTTAGTGACCTTTCTTAAACTTTTAATTAAAGTGGAGAGTATATTTTTAAATAATTGACAGCAGATAAAATTAGTTTTTATTGATGAAATGTGAGAGGCAAAATCTTTTAAACTAATTTATTCCAAGCATTTTTTGATAAACAGATGATTAAAAATACATATCTAGTTATTTTTAAATACTAAAGACTTCAAAATGTTTCGTTACTATAATTGCTTTTAAATAGAATATATATTCAAACTCTAATTCTTTTTGATATACTACATTTAACTGTTGAGAAAAATATTTTAAAAATAAACCTCATCAAGAAACCAAATTCAGTTTAGAATAAAGAAAAATATTGTTGCTCTAAAGAAGTATTTTTAATTATTTAATAAATGGAATAAAACCTGTTTTCTTAAAAATTATATCAGATATTTTCATGCCATTCTTTAAAAAAATCCTACTTTCACTTTCACTTTTGAAGAATTCATAAAAATAATTATTTCATTCATTTAATTTTAATCATCATCTAAATAATCTTGACAAAATAAACAAAAGCAAATCTCATCAAGTGAAAAAAATAGCAGAAATGTTTAAAATATCTCAAAGTTTTCCCACTTTTTTTCTGATACTTTTTCAACCTTCACTTCAGGAGAGGTTAACATTTTTTATTACTCTAGACAACTTACCAAAACTTGCATTCCTACATACATGTGTAGATATATATAAAAGAAACACAGGATGCTAATCACCATGTTTGGTTATTTTTGTTGTTATTGTTTTTGTTTTTTTAAGAAGTTTGTTAAAATATCTTGATTTGTATATGAAGAATAAAACTGTATAAATACATACGCAGAACAATATATTTCTTACTTTTGAAAGAACATGTGCATATGCACTCACAAATATATATATGTAACAGAAATATATTACTTTGATAAGTTAATTTTATATATATATATATATATATATATATATATATATATATAAACTTACGTAAAACTTTTTCTCAGTCCACTGAAAAAATTTTGTTTTATCTAAGGTCTGTAATTTATAGGGAGTAATCCACCCTACTCTGACATGCTCGTTCATGATATCTAGTTAGGGGATTTTCCTTCTCATAGATCAGTTGTCCTACCAAGGAGAGCCAATCTGCTTTAATATTTACCTTTAGCTGGTAAGGGTTTTACTATGAGATGAAATGCAAACAGCATCCCTGGAATTTGAACTCTACTCACCAGTACCATTCCTCAACAGTATATATAGTCAATTTTTATATGTAAATATGATATATATATATATATATATATATATAAAGTATTTTTAAGCTTTCATATCCTGTTTGTAGTCTCAGAGCTACAGTGCGATTATATACTAATACTAGTAATAACCATAGACCATACAACTCCATCTGTACCTTAAGCTATCAACACCCACCCATTCCAATGCCATTACCAACCCAATAACAGCACCAGTTCCTTTCCATCACTAATTCTCTCCATCCTTTCCATCAGCTTTCTTCCTCTTCATCGTTGCTGTTATCATCATCACTGCAATAACATACCAGTCTGTAAGTCATTGTCTATAAACAGAGAAACTACCTATAGATATTCCAGCATATACATACACACAAACACACCCACAAAAAAAGAGAGAGATACTAATGTCTGTATAGAGACATCCTCCTGTCTTATCTTTTTGTTGTTGGTGTCTGTGGCAATTCCATCTCGGCAGCCCACTCTGGTGATATTCTATTGATTCTAGATTGTTGACATGTTAGAACTGACACTGGATGACTACGGTAGTTAGAACTATATTCTTCACCCATATGTAAGTAATGTACTTGTATGTCACCAACCTTGGAGTTGGAGATGTTGTTTTTCATTAAAAAAAATATATATATATATATTGAGAGACAGATATAGGTAGATGTATATATATATATATATATATAAATATATATATGACAGACTAAAAAAATTTGTAAATTCTTAAGTGAGTTTTTTTAAGTCAGTTCTACTCAGTTTCAAAGATAGAAAAAGAAAATAAAGAAATTTACCTGTGTTGAACAAAAAACTTAAAAATGCAAAGTATATAACTTTTCAAATTTCTGAAAATAAAATGATAGAACTACTCACACTTAGCAATAGAAGAAGTTTCTTTAAAAATGTATTGTTTTTTGCTTTTGTTAAGTTGATTAAACAAGAAATTTTAACATTTGATTTGTGTTTTCTTTATCTAAAATCTAAATATTTTAAACATCTCATTGAAACTCATGCATTTTTTAAAATCTTTTATGTGGAAGTTGGATATAATCTTTGTTTATATTATTCTGGTTCCCTCATAATATTTCTCTCTGAATTGAAGTTTTTTGTCTATATCTTTGGTCAAGTGTGGGTTTTATAGGTACGGTGTGTTTTTCTGCATAAAATATGAAATTTGTATGTTTCTGCCTGTTGAGAGATAGATGAATGAGTATGAATATTTATGTAAACATATCAGCACATGTTTAAATAAATATATGCATGTCTTAAAATACACCTATAGCTTCAAATAAGCTTATCTCTTAATAAACTGTAAAATCAAATTGCATTTATATCAATATGTGTATGATATTTTTCAAGTATGGAAACAATGTATACCTCTCTATGGCCATATTTGTAAAACAGATTACACACACGCACACACACACACACACACACACACACACACACACACACACACACACACACACACAAGTCAGAAAAGTGCTCAAATACTGGCCAGTAGAGCAAGATAGAACTTAAAACATATAAATTGTTTTTCCCACCAATTGTCAAGATGATAAGTAAAAGTTTCATGTATTCTGAAAAAAATACAATCTTCACATATATAGATGTGTGTTGGTGGGGGGCAAATGATGTGATGGATTAACATGTGTTTATAGACAATTCTCTGACCATATGCTTACGTTGAATACATATATATATATATATATATTTTATATATATATATATATATATATATATATATATATATATATACGCACAATTGCATACATCAATAGATGGCAAAAACCTAATGTTGAAAAAACATATTTTACAATATAGTTTTCCTTGTAAATGCACTTAATTCACTGATGAATATCAATTACATTGACTAAACTTTATATAGTAACTTTTAAAAAATTTAAACACCAATGAATCTATACCAAGTTACAGACTTGTTGATCAACCATATGAATATATATATATATATATATATATATATATATATATATATGTGTGTGTGTGTGTGTGTGTGTGTTGTGTGTGTGTGTGTGTGTGTGTGTGTGTGTGTATATATATATACATATATAGAATTAACTTAAATTGCGAGTCGAAAATCTTCTACTAAAGTTTCACCTTAACGGATCATCAGGAAGCCTAAGTTCGACTTATATATATATATATATATATATATATATATATATATATATATATGTATAAGCTTTTTGTCTTGGTATAGATAGGTATGTGGACATATTTTAAACAAATCTATTTTGTTAATTAAGCATGTAAGTATATATACACTATCTGAAACCATTTTAAGCCACAAAATTTCAAAGACATGATTCCCTTTAAAAGTTATAAGTTAAATTTGCAGTTTTAAAAAATCTATAAAAAATATAGGACTCATAATGAGGAACATAAAATTTGAGTGATTTTAACTTTTTTTTTTTATCCATAAATCTTTTTTTTAATAGAAACAAAATAGTGCAAAACATTGGCTGGACAGTGTTGGTTAGAGATCAAAATTCTTCTCTAATTAATGTTCACTTCTTATATGAACCTAAAATTTAAATCTGGACTTGTTTCTTGTTCTCTTCTCAATGTTTTTCTTATGTTTATAAAGGAATCCATTTATCAGAATTTCAGATAATGTTATCACACAGTTATTATCATTAAAATCACTCAGTTCCAAATAATAAGTAAACTTGATAGATTGCTAAAATTATCTCCATATTTTTGTTTTTTTTTTTGTGTGTATATATATATATATATATATATATATATATATATATAATTATTATATGGTATGTATGATACTAAGTAAAAACTCAAGTAAAGGGTAGTTGACTTTTCGAAATAACCTCTATGCAGAACACCTTGTTCCAAATAGATGAATAGAGATATTCTTATTAGCCTTCTTTTTCAAATCAATATATATATATATATATATATATATATATATATATATAACCATAATCCAATTAAATAGCCCATTATAGCAAGATTTTTACAAGACTAATACATAAATATAAAATAAATAAAGCAATTTCCATCCAACTAAATTATAATTTTACAGATTTTATATTCAAACCGAACATCATTTTTAGATATCCAAATTTTCAATATAATGGATATAACTATGAAATGTTAATTAAAATCTTTCACTCCTTCTCTTAATAGGAGCATCAATATAATCAAGAATTATTGTTACTGTTGGTATACAACAGGTTCCGAGTTGTCTAGTAAATAATAGATTTTAAGACAATAAATTTCATATCAGTTTTTATAATGTAAATTCTAACAAAGAATTTAAAACTATAAAAATAAATGTAAATTATTCTAATTTTTATACATTTTACTTAATTTTAACAGCTGTCCTAACAATGATCACAATAAATTACTTTCTCTGTATTGTATAAGTAAATATTTATTTCATAAACTAATAACTTATTCTCAAAGGCTTAGTCTCCTGGTATTTATTATGTGAGTAATGGCAAAAGTAAATACAAAATTAATTTGAAAAATATAAAATTAGAAAACTACATAATGAATACCCTTATATGCAAAAAAGTAGACAGAGGAATATATCATGATTAAACATTTCTATACATATGAATATTAACATGTATGACTAAAAATGATTATATATGTATCATTATTTATTTATATCTGTATGTATATATATATATATAGCTTAGCTGGACCACATATTTCTATCTAAATAAATGTGTCTAACTAATTAGGAAAGAGGCTGTATTTATGTACACATGGTATTAGTTTATATATATATATATATATATATATATATATATATATATATATATATATATCATTAATATCTATCTTAGTTTATTTATATCTATTTGCCTAACTAAATGAAAGGATGTTTAAACAGATATGTAACTAATTTGAGAGGATTAATATCATGATCTAGCTAATTAGCTTTCTTATTTAATTCATATCTATCTGTCTCTCTCCGTAGCCAAATGAAAGGATGTATGTTTAAAAAGATAAGTAATTCATTAGGGAAAATTGATATCATATTGTAGCTAATTAGCTATCTTATTTGATTCCTATCTATCAGGCCAAATGAAGGTATATATGTTAAAAATTATGTAAATAATTTACAAAAACATATATTCATGTGGAAAAGATGAGGAAAACTCTAAAATTTATGAAATAAGAAAAACATTTATACTTAAATACATTTCTAAAAGACTAATGTCCACTTCCAAGGGCCTTCTCTCTAGACAACACCCTTCCAATTTAAGATGTTCAATTCACAGCGCCAGAGAAGTCCCAGAAGTGAAATACCAAGTTAACAGGACAAGTTTTGTCTTTGACTACACATAATGTATGAGTATTCACCCAAAACTCAACTTTGTGTCATATTCTACACTCACTGAGAGATTAATAAATACCTCTGAAAAGAATATTCTGAAAAAATTCAAGATATCTCAAAGACTATTATTGCAATAACCAAGAAATTCTTTAATGTTCTTCAAGATAATTTTAATTTATTCTAAAAATAAGTTCTTTACTATGTTTTGATTATTTAATTGCAACATGTATCCTTCTCAATATTTAATTGCAACATGTATCATTCTCAACATTTAATTGCATCATGTATCATTCTCAATATTTAATTGCATCATGTATCATTCTCAATATTTAATTGCATCATGTATCATTCTCAATATTTAATTGCATCATGTATCATTCTCAATATTTAATTGCACCATGTATCATTCTCAACATTTAATTGCAACATGTATCATTCTCAGTATATAATAGCAACATATATTATTCTCAAATAAAAACAGTTAGAAATTGCTATGTCAAAAACAAAACCAAAAAAGAAAATATATTCATTAAAATCAAAACTTTGATAACATTTTCTCAATTTTGCCCCCCAAAATGTTTCTCTCCAATAAACTTGAGTTTCAGCACCATAAATTAAAATCTTGATGAATACCTAATGATCTGATTTCAAGGGATTAATCAGTAACTATATTAATCTTTTAAAAAAAGACTTGTACACAATTATTCCATGACAATTGGTAGTATATAGATTTGAAGGTATTAGTACAATAACATTCATGATTAGGGAACTGACAATGATGGTCCTTATTGCAATTATCAATATTTTTTTTTTTCATGCTTAAATAAGTATATGTATATATCTATAGATGTATATTAACTTCAATATTAATGAAGCAAATTAAATAAATGTAAATGTCCTTGTACATATAAATATATACATTTATGTTTGTATGTATATGAAATACATACAAACATTTGAGGATATATAAATTTTAGTGAATATCAATATGTATCTGTATTAATTTTAACATGTGTAGGATTTTTTTTTTAATTATTGATGGATGAATATGAACTTATTCAGACCTAGGTGTGATTATATGTAGCCAAATTTGTTTAACAGGTTATATGTACACACGGGATCAAAATGTACCTAGAGTAAATCTTGAAATTTTTAAATTCTAAGTTTAGATAAAGATCTGTACACAGCAGAGTAGAGATGAGTCAGTGCCCATTCTCAGTACTTTGGAGCGGCAGTTTTTGGTGAAACACAGGATTGGGCAAGTGCAGTACCTTCCATATTCATCTGCTTTAGTTTCATTCAACTTAATTCCTAAACTGAGAATTAAACTGAGGACATGGAGGACATTAAAAGAAATATTTCACACCATATCAAAAGAAAAATTTCAAGTGTTTTAACAGATGGAAAACTTGCTTGAATAATTTGGTTGAATGCTAAGGGGACTATTTTGAAGAAAAACAATGTTTTATGTATATTTCCTTTCTGTCTTAATAAATCCAGCTTCAGTTTTAAACTTTTTGAATATACCTAATCTATATCTAGTGATATACTGATAAATTGATATGGTTAAGATGAAATAGATATGATCATACGGACATAGATAAATAGGAACAGACTAGACTATATATTGAAATGATATGAATAGACTAAAAAAAGATAGATTTGAACTGTCTATGATAGATAGATAAATAGATACTCTTGTAAACTTATATTCATACATGTATATATACTATATATTTTGTATAATTATAATTCTAAGAAGTTTATAGATAGAGTAATAGAAATGTATTTATTCATTAAAAAATGTAACAGTATGTCATTTCTGTAGAAACAATATTCTGCCTATATATTCATATATCTGATGGAATATATATGATAGTGTCTATATAACATTGTTGACAACATTAAGACTACAACAGCTTAATGATGAACTAGGTATTAATTTTAAACAAAAATGTTTATTTTCAACATAATCTCCTTATCTATCAACTTAATTTTGTATTGAATATTAAATGCAGAATAGATATTATACAGTGAAAATTTCAGCTCACTATTGTATTAGGTTATGGACTATTGAACCACCTGTATATTTGAGTGTGTGTGTGTGTAAAAAAAACAATTTCACAGTATCTAAAGAAGCCTTACTGGCAAAACATGTGATACAAATAAATTGTTAGTTTTCATTTTTTCAGTCATATTTCTTAAATATATTATCCTTATCCAAATCATTTATCATATATATATGTATGTCTGTATGGTATATATATATATATATATGTATATATATATATATGTCATTATATATCTATACATGTTCATCAGTGAGTTTACTGCAGCTTAATGATGAAAAAAAAACATTTACTTTATGCAACAGATATTTATTTTTCAACATAATCTCATCCCTTGTCAATGTATTTACTTCAGCGATGACTGTGAATCACACAAATTGAACATTATACAGGAAACATGGATCTACCTATATATATATATATATATATATATATATATATATATATATATATATAATTTGTTATCATCCTAATCCCTTACTAAATTAATACTTTGAGAATATGAAATATTAATCAATAAGAACAACAAAAAAGAATGTTTATTAAAAGTAAATGCAAATAACAAAGAGGTCATTGTTTTTTATTACCAAGCAAGTGTAAAAACCTAAGGGATAACGTAATTATAAACACTAGAATTCATTATTTGAAGTTTTAGGCTGTGTTCACAATCATCAAACAGAAATGTGTGTGCGTGTGCATTGGTCTGAGAGACATGGGTTCAATCCCAGGTTACGTCATTAAAGAGTTTAAAAATGGTACTTGATACCCCCTTGCTTAACACTCAGCAATATAAGGTACACATCGAGGGCCAAGTGGAGCAATCCAAAGAAAGAAGTAGCACCCTCCCCTACGCCTTGGTGTAGTAGCTACTGAAAAGGGAGCCTTCTGGTCGCCCTCAACTACGGTCGCCAACAACAATATATATATAAATATATATATATATATATATATATGCAAATTTCATTAAACATAATAGACATTTTATGTCTACATATTTTCTTTTGGATCCGTTCGAATTCCCGTATTACTTTTATTGTATTCTGGGGGAATTGATTTATGTATTGTCCATAGTTGCATGTATCCCTAGTACCTAGTACATGCAACTATGGACAATACATAAATCAATTCCCCCAGAATACAATAAAAGTAATACGGGAATTCGAACGGATCCAAAAGAAAATATGTAGACATAAAATGTCTATTATGTTTAATGAAATTTGCATTAACGAAGAAATGCTGCCTAAATATACATATATATATATATATACATGTGTGCATATATATGTGTATATTTGTGTTTATATGTGTATATATATATATATATATATATACACCCACATACACATGTATAATATGTATTTTCACATGGCCATAATGGTTTGAGTGTTCGCCTGTAGTCCAGGAGACTGGGGTTCGATCCTAGGTTGAGTCATACCAAAGATAAAAAATGGTATTTGGTACCTCCTTCCTTAACACTCAGTGTTATAAGGTATTGATCAACGGTAAGTGGAGCAATCCAGGAAAAAGAGTAGTGCCCTTCCCTGCACCTCAGTGTAGTAGCTATTGAAAAGGAGCCTTTGGGTCACCCTCAACCACGGTCGACCAACTTAACTAATATCTCACATACAAATAAATATGTTGGTACATCAATAAATGTGTAGCCTGATGATGAAAAAAAATTACTTTACAATATATCTCTACTTCTTTGTCTCTGCACTTAATTCACTGGTAAATATTTATCACATACTTTGAACATGATACAGTGTAAATTTCAAATCAAAATTTACTTAATAACTGGGATTTCTATCAAAAATTGATAATAAGAATTTTTTTTAAAAGGCCTTAGAAATATTAAATTTCAACTAAGAAGAAAAGATTTTACCAGAAATATAAGAAAAGATTATCATATTTTTTTCTCAAGAAAACGTTTTTTATACACTAAATATGTCATTTGGGAACCACTGATGCAGAAGGCCAAATCAGAAAGAATATATTTGTTACAATTTTAAAAGTATTTAATTAGAATGTTAAAACTTTTGTACCTAATGAATCTATGATATCATCAAGTCAACTATTTGCTTGCAATTAGATTTTAAAGATTCATCACGTTTCTGCTCTGTCTGTCCTTCCATACCTTTCTTCTATTATTTTTTTAAACCATGACCAGTTCTTTACTTCAATAAGAGTATATCGTGTCTTAATCTTTTCATTTCATTCTTATTTTTATTTTGATATTCTTTAACTGATTTCTGTGCTCTGTGGCTGGAGAAAAGGCTTTCTTCAATTTCTTTCTAATTTAAAAATGTGATTTTCTTTTACTGTCCTTCATTTTCTATCTCTAGTGATAGAGAGGTTAAGTCATTTCAGTTTAAAGTTGAACAGAAAGGACATTGAATACTTTACAATGTTATTAACATAGTTTTTTAAATTTCCATGATGGTCATACCATGTAATTTCATTTTTTACTATATATATATATATATATATGTGTGTGTGTGTGTGTGTACTATATATCACAAAGATTATCTCTCTTCCTTTTTATAAAATTGATATGATTCAAATAAGATATAAACTTAGATGGCTAGATAATATTCCTAAGATACTTTTTTCAGTTTATATCTTTTTAGTGATAAGTGTTTAAACATCTAATCGTAATATATTCCCCGACTTACTTTCTTTGCATGCTTGGGTGTACATTTGATGGCTTACTAATATCTACATGGGTCAAACATCCAATGTTTTTAATTCAAATTTTCTATTAAAGTCTTAAAACTTCAGTTTTTTATGCAAAATACTTAATCCTTTATAAGGATGAGACAGAGCTACATTAATTTGAATACATTCATACATATATATATTTGTTTGAATTTATGTATATAATTTGGATAATGATATCCAGTAATATCGTATGCATTAACCATAGTTATATATATATATATATATATATGTGTGTGAGTGTGTGTGTGTGTATACACACATATATCATTTTCATATATGTAAATAAATATTCATATAAGTTATCAGTAAATGTACTTATTTTTATATAGATATAGATATATATATATATATATATATGTACTCACAAACATAAAGATGCATACATATATATATATATATATATATATAGCACAAGTACTTTTACTGGATTGATATTATATATATATATAATCAATTTATAAATACCTTCTAATAGGAATATTAATGTAATAGATACACTTTGATATCTATTCATAACAACAAATAGCACAGAAATATACATATAGGTGTGGGTGGGTGTATGCAAAAATATATATATATATATATATATATATATATATATAGTGTGTGTGTGTGTGTGTGTGTGTGTTTACTATTAAATAAATATAATACTGATAAAGAACATGTTGTTCTCATTAGGATAGATGACATACAAATTTTCTCCTCTGTATATCTTTGACACGCACACCTTATATAAACTGTCATTCACATTGTCTCCAGACAAAATAGTATCTATCATCGCAAAAACTTGACATGTAACTTCATTTTATCAGAGATACTAGAAACAAAAAGACAAGAAAATAATAAAATAACTGATGCAAATTCCCATATTTTTCATTATCAATATAATGATATAGCACCTTAAGTGTATAACTGATACTGAGACAGACTTTGTTCCTTAATTCAAGGAACTAGAAAGAAACAGAGCTATTCTCTTTGATAGCAGAAATTACAAGCTAGTCTCACAAATCTAGTAATATCATTATGATTTTTATATTTATTTCATTAGATGAAACATTGTCAACCATGTTTTACTAGTATTTTTCTTTCATTTTAATTTTAGTTGCTTTTCAACCACAACTATTCAAAACATTAGTCTATGACTGTCAAAGAGCAACATTAGTCAAAAATGAAGAATAAGCTCTTGATATGATTCAAACTGAACTTTGACTGGAAAAGCCAGTTTAACCGTCTCAGCAATTCAATTAATTGAGTGACAAAAATACTGATGGTTAGCAGTAGATTATATACCGAAGACCAAATCTATTTTAATTTACCCATCTTTTTCCAATTGCTGAGCATCCCATGTTTTTTGTTGGGTTTTTTTCCATACTAGTAATAATAATGATAGTAGTATTGTCATAACTTTTTATTGAATGAAGAATTATCAACTATTATGAATTGTTGACTAGTATGTTTTCTTTTGAATTTTAGTTGCTTTATGTAGACTATTTATATTATTAGCAGTTGTATGTAGATTTTTTTTTATTAGATGAAGCATTGTCAACCATTATTAATTTTTTCACTAGTATTTATTTCATTTTAATTTTAATTGCTTTTCATCAAAACTATACAGACTGTCAGTCCTTGATAATCAGTAAACATGTAGTAATATTATCTTGAATTTTTCTTTGATGAATTATTATTTGCCATTATAAATTTTTGACTAGTATTTTATCTTAATTTCATCACAACTGCCAAGACCATCAATCAGCATCACAAGTGCTGACTGCTGACTGATAGTCTACATAGTTGCAATAAAAAGTAATTAAAATAACCAGAAAGAAAAGTTTTAATCCACACTGTATAGCAAATATCTTGAGTTACAATTTTAGTGAGTTTGATCCTTATTAAAGGCAAGCTATGTAGCAGGTAAAAAGGCTACCTTTTTCTTGACATAAAAATGTTCTAACTACATTGTCTGGAGATAAAAAAAAAAAGGTGAATGAATAATTATTTACTTTTTTCTGAGAATCTTAAACCATGCTGACAAGACTTTAACTAAACTAATACTTACCAGTTCATAGATAGTGATGTCCTAAGCAATAGGCAGTAGTAGAGTCCCTATTTGTCAGTTTGCTTGCTATACCAAATTTTAGAGTTAACCCTGATAGACCATGAATAAGTAACTTGTTTATTTTATGCTCAGGTTTGGCTCAACTCAAAGTTACTATTTTACTACTATTAACATTAACTAAAGTAACTTAAAAGTAATAGTGGCTAAGTAAAAATATGAAATAAGTAATAGACTATAGGATTGTATTTGTTGTTTAAGCTGCACAAAATTATTTAATATCTCTCACCTATTTAAGGAGGGTGTCCTTGTGGTGTAATGGTTAAAGCGATGGACAGCAGAATCGTAGTAAGTGAGTTCAAACTCCAGTTGCGCTATTATGTTCATTTTCAGACAAATACCCTTGTAAAAGGTATGAACCCCCTTATCCTCCCAGCTATGGGTTAAATAGTACCACTAATGTTTTTCTAGAAGGATGGCTTTGGCATTAAATAACTGACAAAGGTTGATATGCCATTAAACTTAAGCTATGCTCTGCTTTTCACCTGTTTAATAGCTATTATTATCAGACAGTATTAGTTTTGATTATCATAGATATTCACTTAAAGGCCACTATAATGTAGATTCACAAACTCTTTATAGAACATAATAATGAAGAAATAAACAAAGGGTTCTATAACCTCCATTTAATAGTTATCTCTCTTGAGAAATTATAATGAGCAGGGTAAGTACATATAGTGATACTTGACAGTTTCATTTTAAATTATCATAGGTATTCACTTAAAGGCCATAATTCATTTATAGAACTTATATTATGATTAAGAAGAAATAAAGCACTCTATAATCACAATAATATCAAATTGGATTAGAAATTTCTTTATTCTCAAAGTTGAACCCAGAAATCCGATTATAATGTAGACTTGCTTAAAAACTGACTTTAGAAGTGAATATCAATATCAAGTTACAGTCTATTATAAATTTTATAATCAAACAAAATAAAGAAGAGGAAGTAATCTGTAATTAGCACTGATTGGCCTAATGAGTTGAGTGTTTGCCAATGGTCCGGGAGACCAGAGTTCAGTCCCAGGTCGAGTCATACCAAAGACTCAAAAAATGGTACTTGATGCTGCCTTGCTTAACACTCAGCATTATAAGGTGAGGATCAAGAGTAAAATGGAGTAATCCAGGGAATAGAGTAGAACCCTTCCCTGCACCTCAGTGTAGTAGCTATTGAAAATGGAGCCATCAGGTTACCCTCGACTAAGGTCACCCACTAGTCATATCCCTTAAGAAAGGATTAATGCAAACACAAATCCCCATATTATTAAGTTGAAAACTGAACTGGAAACTGTTTTATTCTCTAAGTTACCACATTCTATTGTGTGAGCAAAAGCTCATAACAATGTGAATAATTAGCTGTCCAATTATATATCTGTACACTTCTGTTCATTCTTATCTTATTCTCTTCATCTCTCTCTCTCTCTCTCTCTCTCTCTATATATATATATATATATATATATATATATACACACTTTGTAATCTGTTCATATCTATCCACCCATCTATCCATATTTATTTTTTCTCTGAAATAATATCTCCATGATAATGAAATTAATTATCAATTATTATTTGGAAAAATATATACAGTAGTCTGACAGACATACAAAGACTGCTGAAGCACTTTGTCCTTATGTTCTAACTGAAAACCTAACAAATACACATTGGGATTTGCAGGATAACAATATGAGTTGTTTATGTTTCCCCTTGATATCACAGGCAGGATTTATTGATTAAATACTTTAAAATTTTAATTCATTCTAATGATATATATAATCATTATTATCCTTAAGTCATGCTGATAGTATGAAGTTCCACAACAAAAAGCCATGGTAATCTGGTTGGGTTTCTTTTTTGTTGTTGTGGGGCCCCACTCTTATAGATAAGTATCATTAGTTTCTTGACTGAACTACACCTATATATATATATATATATATATATATATATATATATATATATATATATATATGATTTAGGTTGACACCTAAATAAACAAATGCCTGAGCAAAACAGTCATGGCTAATTTGAAACACATCCTGCCCATGCTTAACACACATCTCCCAAATAGAGAGAGCTCAATAGTCATTGTCTATGAAAGCAGAGATCATATAAAGATCAGTTAAAGACACTTGGATACCCTCCACCAAATTTTCATTCAACAATAGCATAATAGTTCTTTTAAAAACTATCTTTAAAACTTTCTACAAATCTTTCTACAATCTTTTACAAAAACTGTTCTTCTTTTGATGACCTTAGGTCAAAACTAGTTGAAAACAATTAAAAAAGAAATTACACAATAAAAATATTCCTATTCATCTATTTACTTTTGTTCATCTTTATATATATATATATATATAGATACACACACACACATATATATATATGAGAGAGCAAATTCTTGTGATTAAGAAAAAAATAAACCAATAGTCCCAGTGGTGTTTCTTAGCGCTGACTGTATTTGAAGTTTTTAACATTGCTTATTGTTTTCACTGACTTGATTGCTACTCCATCACCTGCCTGCTTACCTTTTATGCCATTTTCTGCAAGAACAAAATGAATGCTTTCACAGTCAGAGATAAAAATTCAGTATTTTTGAGAGCAAAAAAGTTGGCATTTTCTGAATAAAATTTGTTTTGGCAATTTTCTTCATTCAATCCTTAATTTATACAATGAAGATCAAAAAGAAAGAAATTTTTAATGGTTAGATATTGAAAAAGTATCACAAACAGATTAGAGCCAATATATAAATAAATACAATCATTCCTGTCATGCACAAGGTATGAGTGACCAACTGTGATAAAATTTTATGTTAGATCAGTCATACATTTTAAATGAATGGAGCACTGAAGCAATGCTGAACTATATTCTTGAAAATTCTGACTGTTTCTTTCTAAGCTGGTTACCTCACCAAGGCAAAAGAACTCAGCCTGCCTTACTATTTAACATAACTAGATGGAGAAGAGAAAGAGTATTAGCATGAAATGAAATGCAAAAAGATTCATCTAGGATTAGAACTTGGCACATTCAGTTTATTTCCTATGTTCCTATTTGGTCATGTACATTAATTAAATGCATTGCTACCTATTTTACTATAAGAAATCATATCAAATAAGTATGTAGAAAAGCATAGTAAATCAGAAAAAAATGTTAGTAGCCAGAATTTAGAAAGACACCATAGATGGAAGATGCTACCTGAAAGATGGGAGAATTTAGTTCAATCAATGTGTTCATCTGTAAAGTTACTCTGTGTATATAATGTAAACATGTTCAGAAAAAGACAGAGCAGTTATTTACTCAGCTTAAATTTAGTTTAGCACAAGACCAGAAATATAGGAAACCCAGTGAGAATCAAACTCACTAACACTGGCCTACTAGTCTAAGTTGCCTGTTATTAGGTAATAGATTTCAGTTCCAAACTTTTTTTTGTCCTGAAAGTTTAAAAAGTCCCTTTCTGGTTATCTGAGTCTTTAGACAAATCTAGTTTTTGAATTGTTCAGTGTGACAATGACTTAACCAGATAATATAATTAGTTTATTATCATCTTTGTACATATGTGATGATGAAAATCTATGGCACTTTTCACAGAAACTTTTTTAACCAGTAGATAATATATATATATATATATATATATATATATATGTATATGTGTGTGTATATATATATATATATACGAGGATCTTTTAATAAGTTTCCAGACTTTTTTCGTATGGGCACTTTTATTGATAGTACACACATGAAACTCTAGTCCCCTTTGAAGTAATCTCCTCCGGCTGCAATGCACTTGTTGTACCCTTCCATCAACTTCTGGAAGGCCCCATGGAAGTCCTCTTGTGTGAGCATGTCAATGGCCTTCATCACAGCCTCTTTCATCTCCTCAATTATCTCATAACGACAGCCTCTGAGCTTAGGGAATAACCAAAAGTCACAGGGAGCAAGCTCTGGACTATTGGGAGGCTGAGCAACTGTCTTGATGCCCATCTTGCTCAAATAGTCTGTGACAAGGATGAAGTTGTGGACTGGTGCATTGTCCTGCTGGAAATGCCACTGACCCGATTCGAAGAGTGCTGGCCCCTTCCGACGGAATCTCTTCCTGAACTCCCTTAAAACCTCAACATAGTAGCCCTAACCCTAACCCTTTGGCCAATCAACTGTTGTGTGTTGACTTCCTTACTCCTCCCACACCTCTCATCATCCCTCACAGACTCCCTGGCTTCCTTGAATCTCTTATGCCACTCAAAAACTGATGCTCGATTCATGCAAGATGAATTTTATTGCATATCGTTCTTCTAAAGTGTCCTAACGTCCAGATTGCATTTTCGAAATTCACCAGCTGTGACAATCAAGCTTTAGTAGGGTGTATTCCAATTGCTGCTGTAGCTGTTCATTTGAAGCTGAAATCATAAAAATTGGTCAGTCATCTCATAAGATGTATAGCAATAACATAGTAAATTTTCAAGAGTCTACGACAATTTTAAATGCCTGTACAAAAAAGTCTGGAAACTTATTGAATGCATCACATATATATGTGTGTGTGTGTGTGCGTATATGTATATATATAGCTGTTTTGTTAAGATGAAGTTCTTGTGGGGGCGTGTCTGTTTTGTGTTTGGTTATAACTTTTATAATTTCATTGAATTCATCTGTGTTTGTTTTGTTTTTATTATATCTTCCAGAACCTTGGCTTCTGATTTTGTTTTGGGAATGTTTTTTTCACAGAATTTTACAGCATCCTTCATGGGATCAAGAAAGAACCACTTATTTTTTTCATACCTGGTTGATAGAAAATGTTTATTATGTTTACTGATTGAAAGATCCGGTTCTCTCTTGAAGTTGGTTGGGATCAACTTTTCCTTTATATATTGTACTAATTAGTGTAGGTGTGAATCATATCTTGTTATTTTCTTGGTTTTTCTATGAAATCTCACTGCTAGGAATTCTATTTCCTTATATTCTGAGTTTGCTGTTTGGTTTCTTTGGTTTCTTTGTTTAATGGCATATCAACTCTTTTTAGGTTATTTAATGCCGAAGCTATTCTCCTTGAAGAACAGTAGTGGTACTATTTAACCCATAGCTGGGAGGATAAGGGGGTTCATACCTTTCCCAAGGGTATTTGCCCGACAGTGAACGTAATAGCGCAGCTGGAGTACGAACTCGCTTACTACGATTCCGTAGTCCATTGCTTTCACCATTACACCACAAGAACACACCCCTGGGTTTGTTGTATTTTGGCAGTTTGACTTAGCATTGTCAAGTGTTTGTTTTATGAGGAAAATATGTTCTTTTTCCTCATCTTGTTTTCCCTAATTCAAAAGATGAATGAAAATGATAAGACAAATAGGAATATTTTTTTTGTATTATTTAGTTTTTGGTTGTTCTAGGTCATTGTCTGGAGAGAAGTTTTTGTGAAGAAAAGTTTTTTGAGTAAGTTTTTTAATGTTATTAAAAGGAATGATAGAAAATGAACTGGTGTCATAGCATATCCATTCATTAAATAAAAAATTCTTGGAGACAGTGCAGATTCCAAAGGAATGATATTTATGATATGGTATTACTCAATCTTCTTACCCCAATTTCCTTTATTTTGATTTGCTGTACTTTATGACAAGTTTATGTTTGTGGCCTGACTTGGAAAAGAAGTTAGTGCTAATATCTCATAGCATCAGTGGTCAGTGTTCAAGCCAAGGTAAAATAAATTAATAATGCAGTTTACTATATTTATAAATAATATTGAACAAGATTTCAAAAATGATATTTTTTAAAAAACTGCTCTTTTTTCCATTTAAAAAGTTAATCATATTTTAAAAAAACAACATTTTCTAGATATTTAGCATTCAGAACTCTAAAACATGATTAAATGTATAATGTGTTTGATTAATTGCAATCAAACTTGCTTCTTCTTATATAATGTTTCCGTTTTTACCTTACAAAACCAAGTTATTATAAGCAGATTATCTGTTTGTTCAAATAATTTTAAGCAATACTGCATGTATGTGTGTGTATATATATATAGTCATCCACAGACAGACTGTTTCGTTCTATCAGAACTCTTCAGTGTGGCTTGACACGTAGAACGCTCGAAGCCGGGATCGAAACCTATCCAACTTTACGTAAGACTAAGTCTCAGACCGCTCAGCCAACAAACATTTTTTTAGTTGCTTTAGCATTGTTTTGAGTATATATATATATATATATATATAAAGATATACACACATGTGCTCATGCAAACATATATATATATATATATATATATATATATAAAATTCATCTTGGCTTTGCCCCACAATAATGGGAAATGGTGAATTTACAGATAGGTGGGTATATGTTGGAATAATTCAATCATCAATCAGTTGTTACAAATAGACAAACAGGATATTTATAACATAGGTATCTTCAGCCAATAACCATGGCAACTATTTCAGGGGTTTAATAACAGGTTATTTTGGCAAAGTGTGTGTGTGTTTTGATTTGTTGTCACAGTTTGGTTTATTTATTATACACTTGTGCTAGTTTTATTTGATCAGGAAAAGGTCCGAGGCATACATTCTTTTTAAGTAGAGAACTGGATTTAGGTTATGGAATTGGTTGTTGGGTTATATTCAGTCAACATCCTCTCATCTGACTGAATAAATATATAGATAAGTGCTTGAAATAAGACTTTATCAAACAAATCAGAGGATTTGTACACTTTGCCTAAAATGAGAGTGTAGTATCTGTGAACACACAGTATTATATATATAGATATATATATATATCATCATCATCATGTCATGCCGCCAGCACGGATATCCCTGACCCTCTCTCGCCACTTCTCCCTATCATTCATCGCCTCTGGCAGGTCCTCAGGTCTACATCCCATATCCTCACAGAGCTACTGTATGTATGTTCAAGCTGGTCGTACTACTTTTATAAATATATATATATAGAGAGAGAGAGAGAGAAAATTTACTAAGCTTTGCATATTCAGGTACATGGACCTTAGATTGCTTACAATTGATAATAAGTCACTCATTTAAATACCAAAGAAAGTTATTACAGCTTAACATTGACAATTTAACAGGGCTTTACTGTAAGTAATTAAAGAAAATTTGAGTACCTTACATTTGGCACAAGGCAACAAAAATAATGCACTCAATGAGGATCAAACTCACTACATAGTTGTAATTGATCTGCAAGACCAATGTGCTTATAATTATATCATGATTAGGTGCCCTTAAAACCTAAACAGAACTTCTTGGTACAAGGCATAAATATAGGGCACCTAGTAAAGATCAAATTCACAACTAGATAGTAAGATATAAGTAAAGTAAAATAAAGTTGGCGACCGTAGTCAAGGGTGACCCAAAGGCTCCCTTTTCAATAGCTACTACACCAAGGTGTAGGGTAGGATGCTACTCCTTTCCCAGGATTGACCCACTTCACCTTTGATCCGTACCTTATAAAGCAAGGAGGCATCAAGTACCATTTTTTGAGTCTTTGGTATGACTCAACCTGGGATTGAATCCAGGTATCCTGGGCCATTGGCGAACACTCTAATGGGGGTGGGGGGTAAAAATATCACCAACCATTTTAAAAACTTGACAACTTTAGAAAAGAAACAGATAATTTTTTTTTGTTATATTCATTTTAATTCTTGGAAAATACTTTCAACTTTTCAAAAAGAGATTTTTTAAAATGGTGATAATAGATAGATACTTTTATATTTAAAAGCATAAGTGAAATGAGTTAATACCCATATATATATATATATATATATATATATATATACACTTGTTGCTCTTTTCTTTTCAAATGATATTCAATTTTATTTTTCTAAATGTATCATCAACAAAGCAAACAATTTTTCCTTAAAATTAAATTTGGTTCTAATTAAAAAAAAGTATAAAACTGGATTTTGGTATGGAATTGGCTACTAGGACAAATTTAATGAACATCTGCTTATTTCAAAAAATCTGAATATGAGGTTCAAACGAAACACTGTCAAAAGAAACATAGATACTTATATATATATTTGTACATAAACTAACATAACAGTGGACTGTTTGTCAGAAATAGCAACCAAGAGATTTATAGATATGTAAGTATTTATATTAGTAGGAGACAGGCTTCCATTTCCTTTTAAGGGTTTTAAGTTTCTTAGTGTCAAGATAATTCTAACAAAAATTTGTTTAGTTTGACAGACTTCCCAAATTAGGATTGATTGATGAATAGACAGATAAATAGAGAGGTAAACAAACATATATAGAGCCTCATAGACAGATTGGCATAGATGGATTAAAAAAGTTTTAAATAGATAGATATAATGAAACTGCAATAGATAATCAATAAAGGAATAATCTTTATAAAATAGAAATCCGTCTGAAATGTTTGAATTTATTTTGCTGTATACAAAAAATTTTCTGAAAATATTAATTTGTTTTAAAGAATAATTTTTTCATACATTAAAATTTTTAAATTTTCTATCATTTTTACTTGAAAACTGTAAAATTAATTTTTGTTTTGATTATTAAATTTAATTATTAAATTTACAAACAATTTTTATTGATTTTATCGACAATATTTTTAAAAAATTCCAAATAATTACAGTAAAAAATCCCTTTTTATCAAAAGGAATAACTATTTTAACAAATACTAATCTTTCTATAATGAGCTTTTTATATATCATAATATCCCAAGTAGCATTTATTCAACCAAATCACTAACACTACAAATACTAAAAGCATATATATAAATTTACTATAAATTATTTTATCATAGAGATTCACTGAAAATGATTTTTATAGAAATTCATTAAAGATTATTACTGAGATTCATAAGAAATTATTTTTATAGAAATGTATTGGAGATAGTTTTCTAATAGAAATTCATTGGAAATTATTGTTGAAATTCCTTATGACTGATTTTATTATCTCAAAAGGTTAATCTATCTATTGATACAGCAGATTCTAATAAAAAAATAAATAAATAAAAAATAAAACAATATTTACAATTATATTTTATCAATGACAGCATTTGAAACCAGTGTATATATGCAAACTTTTGGATTTTCTCATCACCCACTGACTTTACCATTACAGCCTTTCTTCTCTGCTTAGGTCTCATAATCTGGACTTGAAAACAAAGTATTCCTGGCAGTATGAGAAAATTAGATGATAAACACCAAATTTTACTGCTGTTGATTTTAAATTAGTTTTAGTAAGTTTAAACACTCAATCAGTGCCTTTACAACACACATTTAAGCTTCAAATTGGACATTTAAAATAAGAAAAAGAAACATGAAACCTAAATAAAGTAATTGCATAATTTTGGTGTTGTTCACTATTTAGATTTTAATGGTCCTAAAAACGTTACAGTATAAAAAAAGGCAATCTCAGAATCTTTGTCTAGATAGATAAATAGATATTTCTAAGTCTTAGAAATATCATAGATAAATGGCTATGAATGGACTGAGATAGATAGATAGATAGATAGATAGATAGATAGATCCTTTTTTATTACAAAGTTATTCTATCTAGATTCATAGATACAACCTAAAACCTGGGTGAATTTAAATGGCTTGATTAATGTGTTAATATATCAAGTTATACAGTGTTTCTTATGTCTCACCAAATATTTTACACATCTCTCAGAACCAAATTAACAGGAATTTGAAAAAAATTAACCATTTTTTTTCTTGATTTGAGGAAGACATTTCCTGCAAATTTTTAGAGAGAGCTTTTATTTTCACTTGAAATGAACTTGTTTTGCATAAGGTCTATACCCACTAATCCAAAATTCAGCATTTGATATAATTTCACTTACCTCAATAAAACATTATTTTCTTGAAAGTTAAAATAAAATTATGAATAAATAAAAGTGCAGGAAAAAAAGAAAAAGAGAGAAATTTTTTTTTTTAATCTAAATTGAGAATGAAAAATTAAACTTTTATTGTTAAATAGATATGCCAGAATAAAGTAGAAATAATTTGAATGTTGACATTGGTACTTCTATCTAAGATGGAATGAAAGTTTCTAATTAATATTTCATAGCTATTTCTGTTCTACTGATAATTTAGATAATTAAAAAATAATGCAAATCCAAAAAAATTATGATTCAGTAACAGACTCTTAAGTGCATAACTTTTACAAGAATATCATTGTGATATACTACTTTTATAAGATTTTATAGAGAACTAGATAACCTATGAACCTATGGGGTCTTCATTGTAACAGCATCTTATGATAATACAAATACTTCTATATAGGAAGGGATGAAAGATTCTAATTAGGATTTCATTGAAAATTTGGATGATTAAAAAATGATATCTAGCTTGATCACAGACTCTACAAATTCAACATTCAGTTACAAACTGAACTGGAACTTACTGTATTCTCTAAATGCACTTCTCTTCTGAAAATCTCACAATGAATTAGTTCATGGTTATCCGCACATGTACACACATATCTCATGGGTGACTGAAAAGTAAATCCCTATTTCAGAATTTTTATCATTTATTCCTGAATTATAATTTTTTAAAAGAAATAAATTCTAAGTATTTAAAATGGGGAATAACTTTTCAGTTACCCTGCATATGAATAAAAGCAAATTTCTGTGCACATTTCTACACTCATGCTAATATCAAAAAATCATGTTAAATCGCCAATGATCCAGGAGACCTGGGTTCATTCCCAGGTTGTGTCATACCAAAGACTTCAAAAATGGTACTTGATACCTCCTTGCTTAACACTCAGCAATATAAGGTATGCATTGAGGGTAAAGTGGAGCAATCCAGGGAAAGGAGTAGCGCCCTCCCCTACACCACGGTGTAGTAGCTATTTGAAAAAGGAACCTTCTGGTTGCCAACTTTTACTTTACATGCAATTCACATAGAATGTGCGTTATATGTACTAACAAATGGTGTTTGTCATAGTCATGGGATACCTAATTTGTATAATGATTTTAAAAAGCAAGATTTAATACATAACTGTCCTGTATTATTTCTTGGTAATTTTATTCTTTTATTTTCATATATATATATATATATATATATATATATATATATATATATATATAAACAACAGTAACTTTTTTAAAAAGCCTATTAAGTTTTAATGAAAGGGTGCCATTTGCAAAATACATTAATGTTTAGGGTTTTTTACTGCCTCCCCAAAAATATGCCATCTTTAATCACATGTGAGAGTAAACAAACATGAATTGAGAAATTCAGAACATTGTTTTGTGATGATTATAATGAAAACAAAAATAAACACTCACACATACATACACAACTATATTGTGATGGTCTTCATTTTCATATAACTCAGGTTCTATAATGAAGTGGAGGGATTATTTGTATACAAAAGTCAGAAATGAAAATCAATCAGGCTCATATTTTTTGTTTTTGGCATGATTACAAATTAAAACCACCATCTTAAAAAAGTGTTACAGTGAAGTGCAGGTACTATCACTAGTATATTGATATAGATATAAACAGACTGAGATTGATAGATACTTACATACTAATTGAGATAGATAGATAGATAGATAAGAACAAATTGAAATAGATAGATAGATAGATAGATAGATAGATAGATAGATAGATTCATACATACATACATACATACATACATACAAATTGCAATAGATAGATAGATAGAAACAGACTTAAATAGATAGATCTGAAGAAATTTAGATAGATAGATAGATAGATAGATAGATAGATAAGAACAAATTGAAATAGATAAATTGATAGATAGATAGATAGATAGATAGATACATACATACATACATACATACATACATACAAATTGCAATAGATAGATAGATAGAAACAGACTTAAATAGATAGATCTGAAGAAATTTAGATAGATAGATAGATAGATAGATAGATAGATAGATAAGAACAAATTGAAATAGATAGATAGATAGATACATACATACATACATACATATATACAAACAAATTGCAATAGATAGATAGATAGAAACAGACTTAAATAGATAGATCTGAAGAAATTTAGATAGATAGATAGATAGATAGATAGATAGATAGATAGATAGATAGATATGAAATGATGAAGATAGATAGATTGAGATGAGATAGATACATACATACATACATATGAACAAATTGAGATAGATCGAAATAGACTTAGATAGATACATAGATAGATATGGTGTGAAAATTTTACAACTTCTCTATTATTTACAGCCTTTTTTGGGATCTTATATGCTATATAAATTCTTCATTTTTTTCTGTCTCTTAGTTTAAAAAAATGTCTTCAGCACAAAATTACCCAAGGGTTGATGTGCCATAAAATCCAACCAAACAAATCAAATTTCTCATAGTTTAAACAAGTGACAATGTTTTTTGACAGTCACATTAGTTATCTTTGTAAATACTTAATCCCTAGAGTTTTATCAAATGTTAATAAGCTAAAAACCTTCCTTAAAATTGATGCAGACACATTTATAAACTTCCAATTCACATGATTTTTATGAAGAAAACAAAATGAATTCTTTATATTAAGAAATTTACAGGCCTGAATATAACATACGGTTATATAATAATGCTTTTAAGATGTTTTTTAACTCAAGAAAAAAGTTTAATTTATGGCTGTAAATGTATTTATTAACAACCTGATTTCCCTCATGAAAAAATAACAAATTCTTTTATACTAGAAATATAAGATATATAATATGTACTACGGAAGCAATATAACATTTACTAGTATACTTCATGCAAAAAATGGGGTCTTTTTTCATTTAATATCCTGTCAGATAATATTTTGAGTTACCATGAACAAGGAATTTGTCATTATGTTGTTATGAAACTGTGTGACTGATATATATATATATATATAATAAAAATACAAATAAAAATGCATAAAAAGTGCTCCATGATTCAATGGCAGTGTAGGTTTAAAACCTAAAATATCCGAAATATGTACTCTTAAAGTTGGTACTTAAGATCTTATGTGGATCACATGGTCAAATATATTTCTGTCTAATGATATGAAACATAAAGTCCCAGACTTTAAGAGATCATAATTTGGATATTACTGGGTTATATATATGTATATATATATACATATAGTCACATTAAAATAGCTGTATTAAGAAAAAAGAAATATTTTGATTTTCATTATTTCTTGCATCCTCGCTTATTTTATGATGTTACAAGTGCTTCTGCCAAAATAAAACTACCAAAAGAAGATTCAGTTACTGGAAAAACCTATTTTATTAATAAAAAAAAAAAAGACAAACTTCCTATAGTGTAGATGAGGTAACGAGGTGAGAGGTTACACATAGACACACATCAACTACCTGATTTCCCCAGCATTTTCAGGATCTAGAAAGAGATTGTTGTTTACAGGTTTAGAAATTTATCATCTTTATCTACAGGAATTTACTTATGTTAAAACTGGATTAAGACTAAATCTAAAATATAAATGTCTTTCTCTCGCTTTCCATCAATTCAGCTATTCAAAAAGTTATGTACATAATACTTTCCAAAATTGCCAAGAATAATTTTCCTATAATCTCCTTTCATTCAAGAATATCTGGGAAAAATCCAATTTTTTTGAAAATTTACCAAATTTTTTTCCTGCAAACCCATAAAAATCTGACTTAATCTATTTTATCTTTCTATGTTGCAAATAAATCTTTATTTTCCATAATTTTTCTTAATGTTAACCTCTTGAAGTAATAAAACAGATTTTTTGTTTAAATTTTCAAACTACCTCAGTCATACAAATTTATATAAAATTCCAATTATATTATAAATATATAATAAGAATTTTATATATAGATTTATATATATATATATATATATATATATATATATATATAAAAGATAAGCAAACAGGAATATTTCTTTTGTGCTATTTATTTTTTAATTGTTCTCAACTAGTTTCAACCTTAGGTCATCATCAGGAGAAAAGATTTTGGAATGAAAAGTTGTTTTTAGAAAGTTTTTTAGATAATTTTTATGCTATAAAAGAAGCAATGAAAAATGAACATGTCATGTAGTATATCTATTCATAGAATGAAAACTTCTTTTTTTGGTATCCAGGTGTCTTCAACTGACCTTTATGATCTTATTTTATGATCTCTGCTATTATGGATACCTGGCACTGAGCTTTCCATTTGGGAGATATATGTTAAGCATTGGTGGGATATATTTTAAATTAATCCTGATTACTTTGGTCAGGCATTTGTTTATAATGTTATAGTTACATTATAGTTACCCAACAAAAATACTTGAAGATAGGAAGACTTTTATTAAATAAATACACTTAAGATGCCCTAAATTATGTAATAAAGCAATTTTCAGTCCAGTTTACCACTGAATGTTAAATACATCGGGTTTGTATTCAAGTTGTCATTTTTAATTATACAAATTCTCAATGAAATGCAAATTAAAATCTTTCACCCCTTCCTAAATAGAAGCATTGATATCATCATTGATTAATCTTATAATTGAAACACAACAGGTTCATATGTTGTCCAGTTCTCAACAGAATTATATAAATTTCAATAGGTGCATCATTTAGTGTAATGATTAGCAAACTAGACTGGCAGAAGATTGCTAGTGAGTTTGAATCTTACTGGGAACCCCAACAAAACAAAGCTTAGTAAATAGCTATATAAATCTCAATGTTTGGTTTCTTTTCTATATTGATTAAATTCATTAGATGAAACTCAGCATTTTCTCTTCCAAATATTTTTGTTTGTATCCAAGGTGACTTTGAGACATACCGACAAAATTTGTCTTTTATACATGATAGAGAGAGAGAAGACTAAAAAACTGTTGAATAAGAAACTTAAAAGTTTTTAGCCAATCATCAGCCTAAATTTAAATCATGTGACATTTTGGAATCACCTTTTGGTCAACTGGGTGTAACACTCCAAAAGAACTCCTCCACACACACACACACTTCTTCATTATTTAAACAGGGAAGAATAAAAATGAAATATACTTTTTAAAAAAGTGAAGTTAAGCAATATCTATGTTTCTTTTTTAATTTTTTAATTTTTAAGGAAGATCAAGAAATTCAATACATTGAGGAAAATTTTATAACA
Organism: Sepioteuthis lessoniana; assembly: GCA_963585895.1. Classification (NCBI taxonomy): domain Eukaryota; kingdom Metazoa; phylum Mollusca; class Cephalopoda; order Myopsida; family Loliginidae; genus Sepioteuthis; species Sepioteuthis lessoniana. Next base: position 57,869,828 of record OY757913.1, read on the forward strand.
ATTTGGTAAAGTAAAAACACATATAAAATAGTTTATATTACTTTAGACTTAAATATGAATTCATTTCAGTAGTCATAAAATAATGAATTCATTTATTATTTGCTATAAATATTGATAAACAGTTTTAATACAAAGAATAGAAGGAAATTTCATTATTATGAATATGATTATCAATTTGTACATATATAGATATATATCATGATTTATAAATGCTTCATACATAAATATATATATATATATATATATATATATATATATATATATATATATATATATATATATATATACACTCAAACCCTCTACATGAGCAGGATGTTACACAAGGTTAATTTTTAAGTGAAGTTTAACAGGTGTGAATTCAGGGTTTTCCTTCTCCAAAACCAGTAGCCGTACCAAGGTAAAAGAACTCAGTCTACCCTACTATTTATCCAAAGCTTCATTGAGAACAATTGGATTCATATCTTTCCCAACAATATTAGTGCTAATGAAATGCAAACAGCTTCATCCAGAATTGGAACTCAGGTTGCCACATTAATTTTCTACAACAGTAACCATTACACCACAGGTTCCTCCTAAGAAATATGTCACACTTCACGAATTTGTATGTCATCCTATATATATATATTGTGTCTGAGCGAATCTGTATCTGTGGGTGCATTTGTGTGTGAATGTAGATATATATCTATACATATGTATATTCCTTATTATGAATATACATGTGTGCATACATATATATAGATATATATATGTATGTGTGTATGAATAAAAGTATATATAGATATATGTGTGTGTATATGAACAAATATATACATCTTTATTATTATGGATATGTGTGTTTATAAATATATATATATATATATATAATCAACAAGTGCTGATAACTCTGTATCTATGCTATTCTAACTTACATATATTTGTGAGTGTGTGTGTGTACTTTTGCATATATGTGAATATATGATATATCATGAATATGTGTGTGTATATATATATATAGTCATCCACAGACAGACGGTTTCGTTCTATCAGAACTCTTCAGTGTGGCTAGACACGCAGGACGCTCGAAATAGTGTATGTATGTAGATAGATAGATAGATATGTGTGTATACTGTTATTGATATGTACTAATATCTATAAACAATTCTTTATATGTGTGTGTGTTTTCAGAGCGATTAGCTAAAATTTTAATTGAATTTTTTCCTGAATAATGAATACTATTGAATTAAGTGCATTGTCAAGAAAGTAGATTATATTTTAAAATAGATATTTTACACATAAAATAATTGCTTTTATCATCATAAAGCTGCATGTTTATTGATATTGCATCATACATATTTCCATCATAGATATATATATATAAGTTCAGAACCTAATGATAAAAAAAACTTTGCAAAACAAATATTTATTTTTTAACATAATCTTCTTCTTTGTCAATGTATTTATTCAGAGGTGAATATGAAATAGTATACATTAGAAATTTTCATTCAGAATTTACTGAATAACTATGTATAAATTTGTGAGCATATTGAAGCACCATTTTAGGTAATAATGATTGTATGATTATAATATATATATATATATATATATATATATATATATATATATAAACATGTTTCATTAAAAACTACTGACAAGGTTCTTTTTAACAATGTTTTATTGATTTTTTTATTGCTGTCATACAAGATTTCTTAAATTTGCTTCAATTTTAGATAAATTAAGAAATCTTGGAAGAAAAAAAAAATCAATAAAAATTATTAAAAGAGCCTTATATCTGATATTAAAGAGAATGTCTACTGCCAATAGATAGCCTATATGTATAATGTAATGCATGTATATTTTTATGATATAATGTGTGCATATACAATGATACATAATGTCAACATAGCGTAATGTGTATACATACATACATACCTGTATGTATTACTATATATTGATATACCCATGTATGTTTACTATATATTGATATACCCACACTTGTGAAAAATAGATTTAACTATATACATTGTTTACAGTATATTTATAAGCAGGAGAGACTGATGCTAAACATCTCACTGCAATGTTATTTGGGTTCAGATCCAACAAATGCCAAGATTTATGTAAGTCATATAGAGCACTCAGCTTGCCAACAGAAAGTATGCAATCTGATTTAGTTATAAAAAATCTAATTGTGGTGAAAAATTTCCTGTTTCTCTTAATATGAAATCACTAAACAAATCTTCTTAGTTGTTTTATCTTAACTTCTTAGGAAGCACTCATGGTATAATAGTTATTGTCATAGTAAATGGACCCAAGTTCCAAAACCTGGATGAGGCTGTTTGCATTTCACATAGTATTAATACTCTTGGGAACTATATGCATTAAACTTTTCTCCCTCCAGCTATAGGTAAAAAGTAGGAGAGACTGGGTTCTTTAACCTTGTTATAGCAACTAGTCTAGAAGGAAAACTCTGAATTCAAACCTGTTAAACTCCACTTAAAGATTAACCTTGTTCGTGTGGAGGGGTTCAGTAAATATATATTTTTGAACTGTTTATTTGTGTAAAGAAAACCTGAAGGAAAATTCTTGTAATTTACTCAAAAAATTTATTTTACTAATCCTTGAATTTTTTCTTGATTAGATATTTCCTATTAATCTTTGTTTTTAAATAGATAACACAAAACCTTTGTATTTATTATAAGATAACCAGAACATTTAGCACTCGAGGATTATTCCTTGCTACTGGTAGAATGTAATAAAAACAAAGTGAAGTACTTGGAGAGGAGATGGGCACTGCTAAATAACACCTATCACCCTGAAATATCTCATGAAGAGAAAGTTCTCAGCATGGTATCCTAATGATCCAAAAGATTGACAAACATCCATCAACAATTCTAAGCTTTTCTTTTTTCTTGAATTTTTTTAACATGAATTCATTTCTTTAAATGAATCAATTTTGTTTGCCAATTGCTTCTTCTTGTTGAAAAAGCTCTTTTGGTAATCTGGCATTAAAGTAATGAAACAATTTCTGAAGAAATTAAATTATATTGACAATAATATATTATCATATAATACTTAGTGAGTTTTACATTTAAATACAAAACATGCAAAAAGGGAAGACTTGGATCATAGAAAAATATTTAATATTTCTTTTGCATTTCAAAACAATTTCGATTTTAACACCTTTATTGTAAATGAATAATTCACATCAAATGGTAATTGTTACTATAAAAGATAAATCCATGTAACAGAAAAGAGATTTTCTAATTACATTTTTCATATTATCTATCAAATGAAATTAATATTGCTCAGTGGAATGTTTACAGATTTGTCAGGGAATATCTTTGAAAATCAAGTGAATGATACTAAGGAGTTTATTACACCCTTAGATGGGACCCTAATAGGTACTACAAAACATTATTTATTAAAGCCTTCATCAAGGTTTATTCTTGTCTTATTGTTCATTACACATCCAGATGGGACCCTAATGTTTATCATCGTCAGAAATAGACACAGCAACCTCACTTCAAATCCTGGACAAGGCCATTTGCATTTCATATAATGCTAATACTCTTGGGAAAGGTAGAAATCTAACTATTCTTCCTCCAGCTATGGATAAATAGTAGGACAGACTGGGCTCTTTAACCTTAGTGTGGCAACTGCTCTTGAAGAAAGAAAACTATGAATTCAAACCTGTTAAACTCCACTAAAATATTGACCTCATGTCACTACCTGCTCATATGGAATGATAGGGTAAATACCTAATAGATTTGTAAGTCATCTAATTCATTAATAAAACTAGAAAATGAAAATAATAATAATTAGTAGCCTCAATAATCTGTTATTGAGTTGTCTTTTGATATATATATAGTTTAGAATGGTTTTTATGAGTATTTGTTCATCTATCCATTATCAATTGCCAAACTGTTTGATTTGGTGAGACAAATTTGTTCTACATATTTACTGAGCCTAGAGGAAGATTTTCACATAAAAAATTGTTCCTCACTTGGAAAAATTGCATCTCATTGAAAAGAGGACTTTCTAGCAATAATCAACAGGATGCCATCGAGCTGAAGAGCTCCTAATTATAAAGAATTCAAATTTCCCAGCAGAAAAAAAAAAAAAATAACATATTGTCATAAAGTTAATTATTCACATTTAATGAAATATTAGTTAGGTGAAAAAGTAGTTATTCATGCTAGAAACTAATTATATCATGTCATTGCTTAGTGGGGAGTGATTGGAAGTGATAGCCACTAGTGATCCAGCATGCTGCTCGGTGCACGATATCTGGCAACTAGTTTACATGATCCAGCAATTTTTGTTTTCCTGTTATAGAGGGATTTATAAAAGCAAACTAGTAAATTCCCCTCGCCACTAGTGACGGTAATTTACTAAGCTTTTTGCTTAGATGTAGCACAAGGCCGCATGAATGGGGCACCCAATGAGAATCGAACTCACTCGTGAAGGCTTGCTTGTCTACCTTGCTAACCATTACACCACCCGAGGTGCCTCACCAGGAGGGATGTGTCATTCACATATGACCCGTTTAAAACATATGGATCATTTAAATTAAATCAATCAGCAGAAATTATCCAGATCATGAATGATACATTTAACCCATTTTCATGATATAAAATATTTAAAAACAATCAAATTTTGAATGAATGATTTTATAAAAATACTGGACGAATAAAAAAAAAACCTTAGCAAAATATCCCAAGTTTTGTGCAACTTGAGCTCATTTTATTAGCTTTTCCAAGTTTATATATTATGGAATCTGGGTTGAACCATGTGCATTATTTACTAAGCAAACAAAGAAATACTTTGAACATAGAACATGGTGATTTGTGGCTCAAATTGACCATCTGTAACCTAATATTCATGCTCTCCTGAGTGCTCACCAAATGCATCCTACCCATCAAAAATAATTCAAGAATTAAAGGCACATTTGCATCTATTGTTAACTTATTCTTTTTTCATGTAAACTGTATTAAACACAAGTAAATTAGTTGTTTTTATGTAATTTAATATACAATTAATTTATTATGGGTAAATGGAAATTAAATTTGGTGACAAGAGGTGCATCAAGTAAAAAGTGTGAGAAGTACTAATTTAGACTAGCCATACTAAGGTTAAAGAGCCCAGTCTGCCCTACTATTTATCCAAAGCCGGAGAGAGAATTGTTAGATTCCTACCTTTCCCAAGAGTTTTAGCATTACGTGAAATGCAAACAGCCTTGTCCAGGATTTGAAGTGAGGTTGCTGTGTCGATTTCTGATGATGATAACCATTAGGGTCCCATCTGGAGGTGTAATAAACAATAAGACAAGAATAAACCTTAATGAAGGCTTTAATAAACAATGTTTTGTAGTACCTATTAGGGTCCCATCTAAGGGTGTAATAAACCTTAGTAGTTACTGTGTCTATTTCCGAGGATGATAACCATTACACTAACAGTACCTTCTCACAAACCTATAACATTTCATTTGTAACAGCTGTTCATGATGATATTAATGCTTCTATATAGAAAAAGGTCAAAGATTATAACTTGTATTTCATTGTAATAATTATCATATTAAGAACCTGGATGAAAAAAAATGACCATCAATGCAAATGCAAACACCTCAAAATATCATTTAATTGCAAATTGGACTGAAAATTGCTTTATTCTCTAAATTAGATCATTTTTAGTATATTGTTCAAATAAATGGCAATATCCATATATACGTAAAGAGAGTTTTAGTAATTCTTAATAAATAGATGATAATGGGAACCAGTCACTCTATTACATATCTAACAATATGATAAGAATAATGAGAGCAGCAAAACTCGTGTTTACAAAGATAGAAGAATAAAAAGTGACGATGAGATTGTGAAAGTTGAAACTTAAAGTGATCCAGACACACAAAAACCCCAGGAATAAACTAAAATAACTTGAGATGCTAAAAAGAAAAACTTGTGTTTTTTTTACCCAGTTTTAATCTTAAAAAGCAAAAACAAATGAAAAAACTAGATAAAAAATTTTGAGAATATTTTTGCTACTTTTCCCAAATGAACAAAAAATATTATGAGTAATAATCACAACTTCTCTGCTATACAAGGACCAGCTGAAAAGTTCATAGGCTGACCAAGATTCTCTTAAGGAATGTGAACAAATAAGGTTTATTTTTCAATATAATCCTCTTTAAAGTCCACACACTTTTCTATCGCTGTTGCAGTACTTGAATCCCATTGGTCAGAAAAGTTATCGAAAGCAGATATAACATCATCATATCAACTTTTCAGCCCACTCTTGTAGTTCTAAAATTTTGATTATAAATAATCTAAAATATTACCACCAAATACATATCTATGAATCAAAACATCAATGTATGCAATATAATTAACAACAGATGATGAGACTGCATGCTTCCAAGCTTTCATTCAAGATGAAAGACAACATGTAATATAGCAACAGAATTTGATTATCCAAAATTAATGGTTGATAAAATCAACCATGAGAAGTTGGAATATCCAAAAGACTTCTTAGGTCCTAAAACAAATGATTTGTTCATCAAGGAGGGTATTTATGCGCTTGTGCTCTGCTTGAACAGGGAAATAAATCTCAAAGGAAACTACATGGAAAAGTAGCATAGTAGTCCTGGTAATATATGCACATGGTTTTATTTGTACAGTTATAAACATATTGAATTAAGAAAGATTTTTTTTTTATTCCACAAATTCATTATTTTCAATTTATGAGGTGTTCCAAAGTATTCTTTGTTCTTGAGTATAAAAACCTCTTTTTAGAATAGCAAACCTGTCCCAATATATTCTTGCATTTACTCCATCAAAAACTTTAAAAGTCCATTGCCTAAATTCTACTGCACTTTTTCTTAAGATCTAACACAAATAGTTTCAAATGTATATTTCATATTCAGATCTGATTTTCATTTTTCCAGAAACAATTCTTAAAGAATATGCACATACAAGCAAGAAACAGTTTGGAAAATGTCAAAGACAGTTCTAAGATTTCTCTAACATTGTGTAAAATAAACAGCGAGAATTTTTACATTTATTGTGTTGTTCACTATGGAATGCAAGTCCTTGTGTGATTGCCTTTTGATAGAAAAGAAATAGTGACACCAAGTTGTCAAAATACTTGTAGAACTTTTATCATTATTGTGCATACAGATCATGAGTTGTCAAATCAGTTGTCTGGATGAGAGGAAATTCCTGTTAACTTCTGATTCTGACACAAGTAGAATGCATTCTGGTCATTTTTTCACTGGTCTGTCAACAAGACCTTCACCACAGCACATGAAAGCCATATTTATACCTACTTGCCTCCCCTGAAACTCATCTGCCGTATTTTTAACACCTCTGCACTTCCTCTCTCTATACAAAACAGATTCTACAACATTCAAACCCTGTAATCAAAAATAATTCCATTCCTAATATACTCATATAATTTTTTTTTTTATTACAGAGGCATTGAAATTGGATTTTAGTCATGGTTTCCATGATGTAAAGTTTGGTAATAAATGATACCGAATAATACTTGTTTTGATTGTATAATCTTCTGCTTGAAATAATAAAATTCTAGTGTCTTTTATTTAAAAGAAAATTAACATAATTAATTATTATTCATAACCAAACTCTGCATCCTTCCACTCCAACTGTCTATGTTCTTTCAATTTTAGTACATTCCACATATTTATTTTTTTGGTCATAATTTCAATACTGTTTGATTAGAAATAATACCAAATAATATCTCATTTTTATTGTATAATATTCAAAAAAGAAAACCCTGGTATGTTTGGTTTTGAAGAAAATTAACTTTTCATAAAACAAATTGGTAGTCCTGTACTTTTTTATGGATGACACTATAAATATATATAGAAATATATACATAATGCCATATTTATGGATGACACTATGAATATATATAGAAATATATGCATAATGCCATATTTATCAGCAAGACAGTTTAGTATAGAGGCTATCACAAATGCTCTCATGTCCTGAACACGGTTCAGTCAATTTCATTCTGACCCTCTGTATCACCTCTTTTATGGTCATTGTCCGAATCCAAGAGATCCTAAACCTAGATATGCAAATCACTATAACCCTGCCTCATCTCCATACCCTATATATTTATATAAATGCCAAAACTTGAACTGTGCCTCACATCAGAAAATCTCTAAGTACAAGCAGTTCTTTCTTCCACCCACATTACCATCAAAGCCCTAACCCCAGCTGTTGTATTGGTACTCACCCTCCAAAACCAGAATTCCTGATCCATCTTGTTAATAATACCATCGTCCTGATCATCCTTATACTGATTAGGTCACTTTAATGATTGGTCAAGGAAAACCATTTCATCTTTAATATCAAATGTAAAACTTACCTCTCTATCCTCTACTGCCACCACCACCTTCTTAAAATCAACATTTGCCACACTAAACTTACTCAAGATTTGGAAGGAATTCAAATTTCATTGACTATAAAACATATGGACCCATTCATTTTATGTGATATATTTGGGCTATTTTCCTTGTCTCTGTCGATCGTTTCTTTTATAACATTTCAGCCACATTTCTTCTGGCTTTCTTCAGGTGATCTTTGTTACAAATTCAATCAGGAATATCTTGAAGTGTTGTAGCATAAATATTTGTAGGAAAATACATGACATTTTTGGGAACTTGAAATTTTCAGTTGTGGAAAATGATAAAAATAGAAAATGTTGAGGATAACATTTTTGTAGAGGAATTCATGGTCACGAAATTTTAGTATTTTTGAATGACTCAGTGTGTATATTGGTGGTGTAATTAGTATGACTGTTATTGTTACAGGAAATGGAATTGGCAACCTGAGTTCAAATCCAGGACAAAGTTTATTGTATTTCACTTCATACTAATGCCCTTGTGAAAGGCATCAATCAGACTGTTTTCCTTCCAGCCATGGGTATATAGTAGGGCTGTCTGTTTTCTTTAGCTTTAATAAAGTAACCAGTCTAAGAGAAGAAAAACTCTGAATTCAAACCAGCTGTATTCTGCTTAAAAATCGACATTGTGTCACATCCTGCTTGTGGCAGAGGGGTTGGGTAAATACATATATTGTGTAAGTTGATATAGAAGAAATTCAAGAGAGATTTTGTGTTTAAATTAGGTTTTATTGAGGTATTATAAGTTAAACAGAAAAGATATGTATCTATGTAGAAAAGTTTTTTTAGGATACATGTATAAGTATGTAAGAATATAGTTACCTACTTAAGAAGAGCTTCTTCTTGTTAGTTGAATGTGTCTGGAATTATAGTAAAAGCTTTTGATATTGTGTACTACTCTATAGCGTGTACATAAAGTTTACCACTGATACAGAGCTAGGCTCTTGGCTGGAATTCTTGCTGCTCAGGCATTCTGGATTGTTGATTCATTGATTTTAATAGCATCTGGGGTTATTTTATTTCTAGAATACTATCATGAGGGTGTGGCATTCATGCTTCATTCAGATTTAAAATTTCTATGTAATGTTTCTTTAGATTTTTTTGATTTGCTTTTTTGCACATGGTCCAATTAAATATAAACAAGTTTTAAACAGATCTATTTGACCCATAGATGAGACACTAACAGGTACTACCACTTAAGATCAGAGTGGACCTGGGAGTAATAGCAATGAAGGTGTACTCTGCACTCAAGAACTGAAACCTCATCATCAGATGCCCGTGGTGTAATGGTTATCGTCACAGGATATGGACACGGCGATACGAGTTCAATTCCTGGACAAGACTGATTGCATTTCACATAGCACTAATACCCTTGGGAAAGGTATGAATCCAATTATTCTCCCTCCAGTAGGGCAGACTAGGTTCTTTAGCCTTGGTGAGGCAACTAGTCTAGGAGAAGGAAAACTCTGAATTCAAACCTGCAAAACTCCGCTTTAAAAATTGACCTTGTGTCATATCCTGCCCGAGCGGAGGGGTTGGGTAAATAGGATCATCAGATGCAGTTTAGTGTCAGAGCCTGGACACCCTTTTTGAGAGGGATCTTACCCCTTTGTGGGAGATACAGTCAGCATATTCTTAGCTCTACCAACAGGGTGGGCATTCTGAAAAAAAGAGGAAGAATAATTTTCATGTCTCTACATTTATACCTATGGCATGGTAAGGGAGGGTGTTATTTTCTACCAGTCATGTGATGAAAACATTGTAAACAAGGGAGTTAATCTCACAGGATTATAATCCAAATTTTTGTTTAATGTAAGTTTGGCACCCATAGTTGAGGGTGACCAGAAGGCTCTTTTTTCAATAGCTACTACACCAAAGTGTAGGGGAGGGCGCTACTCCTTTCCCTGGATTACCCCACTTTACCCTTGATACATACCTTATATTGCTGAGTGTTTAGCAAGAGGGTATCAAGTACCATTTTAAAAGACTTTGGTATGATGCGACAATTGGCAAACACTCTACCCACTAGGCCAATATAATATTCTCATTTCTTTAAATATGTAACTGAAAGGAATTTGAAACTGAATTTTGTAAGGAAATTTTGAAATATTTTAGAATGTCATAAGAATTTCTGCGTTATAGAACAAAGAACATTTGAAGAAAGTGAGATGGTACTTGACCAAAACATGAAAAAATTAGCAATATGGATGAGGAAAATAGCCTGTTAATACCATATAAAATGAATAAAATATCCATCAAACAATATTAAAATATCTGTATTTACTCACTCTCTCCACCAGGAGTAGGATATGACACAAGGCCAATTTTTTTTCTGCTGAGTTTCAAAAGGTTTGAATTAGGAGTTTTCCTTCCCCTAAACTGGTTGCCTTACCAAAATTAAAGAAAGTAGTCTGTCCCATTTACTCATCACTGGAGGGAAAATAATCAGATTCATATGTTTCCCAAGAGAATTTGTGCTATATGAAATGCAAATAGCCTTTTTCAAAATTTGAACTCTGGTCATCAACAGTAACCATTACACTACAAGCACCTCCACAAAATTCAAATATAGACACATTTTATTCAGCAATATTAGTTTTATATATTTAGATCTTAGAGATTTCTCTTTTAGAATAGGACCATAACCATACCATATCAGTGACATGACAGCTGTAGATTTTTAAGAGTAGAGTTACTTACCCCACATTTCCTAGTTTTGAATTCTGAATTTTCCTCCTCCAAGACTGGTTGCCCAACCTGTGCTAGAGACCTCGGTCTACTATTTTCTCATAGCTGGTGGGGAAAGAGATGGATCATGCTTTTCCTAAGAATATTGTTATGATGTTAAATACTAATAGCTTCATCTAGGATTTAAACTTGGTTCTCAAAGTCTGTTTTTCATGATGATCATAATTATGCCACCAGCAGTTCCATTTTGTTTTCTTTTATTCAGGCAATGCCGGGTATCTTTGCCAATAATATTATTAAACAGAATAAAGGATACTGAAAGATAGTGAAAAGTATTGCAAATTATAGCTAAAATCAAAGGGCAAAAAGACTAGTGGCTGTTAATGACAGGTCATAAAACTGGATCTAAAATTGTTTAGTCTTCCTCTCAGCAATGAATCCAAGAAATCAACAAATTCTAGTTGTTTAAAATTTGATAAATTGCTTTCTGATTTATGAACAGAAGAGAGAGCAGGTGTAGGGAGATTTATGGTGCATGACAATATGAAGACATTTATTCATTTATCCCAAAATATTTGGTGCTGACATTCACACACACACTCATTCATATAGTCAATTAGTAAGCTTAGGTTAGTTTGACACAAGGCCAGAATGACAAGTCTATTTTTAACCATATTCTTTCAGGTATAATGTGACAAGAGCCCCCATACATGAGCTAAAGAAAAAAATAGCCTTTGTCCCCCAGAGTCCTCCAACCTACTTAAATGGATAACTTGGAATCCCCAAGGCCAAGTTCAGCTATATATTAGTCATATCTTACCTGAAGTTAAGAATATAGCTGAGGAAGTGAGAAACAGATGATACCCTTTAATCTCAACCCAAAGCATGGCTAGAAGTTTAAAATAGCCAATGAAAATCAAATTCACAAGAAACGGTCAGCTAACCTAGTTCATTAACTATTACACTGCCTGAGGTCCCCCCCCCGCCCCAAAAAAAAATTTAGTACAGCTTTGATTCAGAACATGGCCAAAAGTATGTGGCACCTAGTGAGGATCAAAATCATTACTTCATAGTAATTCATCTTTAAAAAAAACTAAATATAGCTTAATTTTGGCATAAGTATACAATAAATAATATACAAATGAACACTTATAGTTTCAAATGAATGGCATCAAATAATCTTGTCTATTATTTATGATTTGTACTCAGTATAGTAAAGGTGTAAGGGAGGGCACTTCTCCTTTCCCTGGATTGTTCCACTTTACCCTTGATAGGTACCTTATATTGCTGAGTGTTAAGCAAGGAGGTATCAAGTACCATTTTTAAAGTCTTTGGTATGACACGAACTGGGATTGAACCTAGGTCTCCTAGACCATTGGCAAACACTCTACCCACTGGGCCAATGATTTAAGTATTTCAAGCAATTATATTATTTCTTGTAACAATGCTTTATAAACAATTATAGTCTCAAATAATTATTCTTACTACAAATGCTTACAATATCAATATTTTAAGTTTCAGTGTATTAATAAAGATTATAATAATTTTAAACATCATCTCAAACAGATCTATTTGACTGAAAGAGGAGACTATGGTACTAAGGGTTTGCCAATGGTCTGGGAGACCAGGGTTCAATCCCAGGTCATGTCATACCAAAGACTTTTAAAATGGTACTTGATATCTCCTTGCTTAACACTCAGCAATATAAGGTACATATCAAGGGTAAAGTGGAGCAATCCAGGGAAAGGAGTAGCGCCCTCCCCAACACCTTGGTGTAGTAGCTATTGAAAAGGGAACCTTCTAGTCGCCCTTGATTACGGTCATCAACTTTACTTACTCTATGTCAGAGTGGACCTGGGAGTAACAGCAACAAAAGAGTAACTTTAAATTCCCCAAAGCTTCAGAACTGGAGTTTCTCCACCTGATGCAATTTTGTGTCATATGCAGGACAGACAAATACATGGAAGAATTTTATTATCAAATATGACTGCATAGTTCATACTTTCTTCTCTGTTACTCTGTTTTCATATTCTAACATACATGAACTGGTTTTTTACTAAATTTTTTTTTTATAAATACAAATTTCTTCATAAAATATGAACATTTATTTATGAATGCACATTATATAAAGGATGAATACATTTTATGTTTAGAAAATTTATCATTAAATATGCAGTATTTTATAATCAAATCATATAAATGGTTGTCACGTATTATTCAACACCAATGCTTCTATGGTATTAATATGAAATTCTTCATTGATTTTAAAATGAACTTTTATGAATATTTAATCAGAATACCAGATTGTGTTTTGTACTTTAAAATAAAAAGTTCTTCTCTATATAATACCAGATGCCAGATTGTGTTTTGTACTTTAGAATAAAAAGTTCTTCTCGATAGAATAACAGATGCCAGATTGTGTTTTGTACTTTAAAATAAAAAGTTCTTCTCTATATACTACCAGATGCCAGATTGTGTTTTGTACTTTAAAATAAAAAGTTCTTCTCTATATAATACCAGATGCCAGATTGTGTTTTGTACTTTAAAATAAAAAGTTCTTCTCGATATAATACCAGATGCCAGATTGTGATTTGTACTTTAAAATAAAAAGTTCTTCTCGATATAATACCAGATGCCAGATTGTGTTTTGTACTTTAAAATAAAAAGTTGCTCAATACAAAATTTCAGGTGCCAGATTAGATTTTATGCTGAAAAAATAAAAAGTTGTTTTATACATAGAGATATAAAAAAAAACCTTTTGAAAAACTCCTGTAAAATTTTGTCTTAGATATCACCCCTTTATGCCATGAACTGTTCCAGTACAATTCACAGTTGGTGGTTTGTTAAACAATATATAAAGAAATCTAATGAGACCAACAGTTCTGAGGTAATTCTTAAACAGTCCCCAGATAGGTGAGTCATTTACCAAGAGTAATCTATATAAGTTACTAAGAATCCTGGAGACATACATGAAAGTAATATATATTTTGCAAGATCTTTTGTCATTAAAATGTATTGTATTTAAGAAATCTATTTCATAAATATGAAAGGCAGGATAAAATGTCATATTTTGGGGGATTGTGAGAAGATGACAATTTTTCAATGTTTATAATCAGATGAAAGACATAAATTCATATCTTTTCTTCCTGGTTATGGATGATATAATTGACAAATACTGGGCTCTGTAACCTTAATGGGCAAAACTTCTCAGAGAATCATAATTTAAGACATTCCAACATTGTCTTTAGCCTCATTCTGGCAACTCCTGTAATAAAATTGTTGCCAAGTTGAATTTCTTTGGACAACATCTATGGCATCGAGATGGGAAACTTCTTGGATGGGAAACTTCCTGGCCCTCTATACAACTTTTCCTAAGCATGCAACTAGCTCCAGGTAAACAACCTTGTGGAACTACTGAATGACACCATCTCATAGATACATGTGGTGTAATGATTATGCTCATAGAAAATAGATTCAGTGAGCCAAGTTTAAATTCAGGGTATGGCTGTTTGTGTTTCACTTCACACTTATGACTTTGAAAAAAGCAGAAATCCATCCCGTCTTCCTTCAGCTATGGCTAAATAGTAGGACCAACTGGGTTTTTTAGCCTTCGAATAGCAACTGGTCTAGAAGAACATAAATTCTGAATTCAAACCAGCTGTACTCTGCTTCAAAATCGACTTTGTATCACATCCTGATCACGGCAGAGTGGTTGGGTAAATAAATAATAATTTTCTTTAACGCTCTCAAAATTAATAACTGTCAGATTTCAGAAACAAAAACTAAAATTTAAACAATTTTAGCTCTTTCTAGAAGACATAAGTGATCTAGGCATCAATTTGAAGAAGGATTTTGCCTTTCTGTAATGCAATCAGTAAATGTTGTATATCAGTTGCTTCATGGTCTATTGATTTAGCATAGGTTAGGTTGGTTCTTGATTACCAATATTGAGGAATCAATGATGAGGTCTATTGTGGATTAGTGCCATCAAAACTCATATAAATTCCTAGATTATGTTATTGAATTACTTAGACTTTTTTGGAAAAATTAAATCTGCAATTACAATTAATATTTATTGGCTCAAAAGAAGAAGCAGCTTATCTTTATAAAAACCATATTTACACATGTCTATGCATATACAACACTCATATATATGTGTGTACAGATGTGTGCACCTATCTATTGCTCTATATAGCTATTTATCTATCCTAATCTCTCTATACACACACACATATAAGAGAAATGGGGGAGGAAAATAAAACTATATTTCAGATTTTCCATTTCATATTAACTTGCACAAGTAATCTGATGTCTTCCAATTGACAAAAACAAATAAAAAAGTCCATTGGTTTTATTTTTAACATATATTAGATAACCTATGAACTCACTGTATTCCCAAACTAACAACAGTCCATGAAGATGTTCATGTTTCTATTTTGGAAGGAATAAATGCTCATGATAAACATTTCATTGTCATCTCTATTATAGGCAAAATTTTTGGAATTAAAAGATGTATAAATCCAAACTCAACAAAAGTATCACAAAGTCAAAAATTGGACAGGAAATTGCTTTATTTGTTCACTTTTATTATTACTCTAATAAGATTATTATTATTGGTTTAATAAAATTCTTGCAACAATGTACCATAAATATTTCTCAAAGTATTTTAAAGATTTCGTTTATTTAGACATTTTAGTAATTTCTTTTAGCTTTTGTTTGCTCTTCATTCTTATCTGTAATTGACAAATAATTTACCATTTTTCTCATTGCCGAGTCAGCACAGCTAACTGTGTCTCTTACAGATGAATAAAACCACAACTAGCAAAAAAAAAGACTGTGTGGTATATGACATTAAATTGCACCTCATCATGAGGTCCCATTCAGGAGCTCTGGGGAGAGCAGAGTCAATACTTTATCACCATTATTTGAAGGTTCACTCTAACCGGTAATTGTGGTACTTATCAGTGTTCTATCTATGGGTCAAATAGATTTGTTTGGAAATTATCAATATGAGATAGGAATACTTGAAACTGTATTACTATGCAAATTATTTGAATTAAGAATAGTTACTAAAAACTAAAATTATTTACTAATGATTATTATCATTATTTGCTTAATACCATACAATTGTTTGCAAAATAATAATGAATAAATAAATAAATAAACAAGACTGCTTTAACACTAAATAACCCCACAAGGATTGACCTGCTGTAAAACAAACAACCACCCTACAATTTCTCTCAATGTTTCTATGTCTGTCTATAATGCAAATACCTTGGAAAATGAAAGGATATTTTTCATGTACCCTAACATGGAGGTTATTTTTCGGAAACCCCAAGACTTTTTTGAAGAATTGTACAAATTCTTTACACTGCTAATATTGTTACCACATTACAACTCCATTCAGCAACCTTCTTTGATTATAAGAAAAATCATTCTTAATCCAAATTTCTTCAGACAATTGAACTTATTTTTATGTTGTTGATGTAAGTACAAATATTCCAGTTAATCCATTTTACAGCTTTCTATAATTGTGACTCTCATTCAAAGATTTTTTTCAGAAAATTAAACTCATTTGCTGCGCTGCCAATGTTCCTACCACATTTCAACAAATTTCTTCTTTTTCAGCTTTCTAATCTGTAATGAATAAGTGGGGTTTCTTTTTCTGAAAAACAGGAAATAGTACTTTATATAATCCGTTAATTCTTAGGAAATACAATATGTTGATAATTACTCATGTAATTCATATACAGGTGATTATATTCCAATTCCTTTTTTTCCCCAGAAAACCATATTATACTGAAATCCATACAAATTGATGTATATGGCTTTTAAAAAAATTTCTTACTTTTCAGCATTGTTCTCTGTAAATTATCTTAACATCATCCTAGTCAGGGTTATGTGTTTCCCTCTTTTTCTAGATGGAATCTGCCATATCAGAATTTTTTTTCCCTCACTCCTTTGAAAATGGTATTTTTTTAATCCATTACTTTAGATTTTAAAATAAATGACAAAAGTTGATATTAAAAATTAGATTCAAGCATGCATATCATCTTTCTTTCTTTTTTTTTTCCTTATTAAGAGAAAATAAGGACTTGTCTTTGATTTTAGAGTTTTTATCAAATAAAATGAAATTCCAAAATTTTTGTTACCAAAAATAAAATTGATTGATATATATATAAGATGTGTACTTACTTTTGAACAGCTTCAAATTCATATTTTTTGTTAGAGAGTTTCATAACATATGATACCTAATGATATCCATTTTGATTGTATGATGTCTTACTAGAAATAAATAAATCAAGGTATGTTTGGTGTAGAAGAAAACTAACATTTTTAAAAAGATTGCTACATGTGTAGTTATTTATAGGTTCTATTGTGCTTGTGTATATATATATATATATATATATATATATATATATATATATATACTAGAACTCTGAGCACACCATATGAAATTTCAAGTAATGATCATCAGACTGTATCATATGGTTTGCACAATCAGCAGATGGAAGTGTCTGATGATTGTGCCAACCATTTGAGACTTCAAGTAATGGACATCTTGTGATCCAACTCATAATATAGCTGGTCTGCCATACTAGAATTGAGCACTTTTTTACGCAAAAATTTTCACTTGCATGTATTTTATATATATATATATATTATTGAAACTGTAACCAAGAATATGAATATGTAGCAGCACAAAAATAAGTACACATATATTAACTAGATCACCTGTGAACCCTAGAGTTAGCATTGTAACAGCAATCCATGATGATATTGATGCTTCTGTTTAAGAGGAGAAGGATTCTAATTCACATTTCATATTCATCTTGATTATAACATGAAATAGAATAATTTCCAAATGACATTCCAAGTGACCATTGATCCCACAAAATATCATTCACTAGGAAATTAGACTGTAAATTACATTATTCTTTAAGTGAATTTTAACTATATTGCTCTTATAAAAAAATATTTCTATGATGTGCCATTTTTGCTGCGTTATGGTTACATACAAATATAATGAAAATTTTTTTAATGATAGATATTGTCTTTTTATATATGTGGATTAGGGAATTATTTTTCTTTTGGTTTCTTTTTTTGTTTGTTTTCTGATTCTTTTCTTTTTTCTTAAGAGAAGAAAACAAGAATTCCAAAATGAAAGGAGAGAAGAACAAGAGAAATAATTTCAACAACTGCCAAGTAACCAAGGCAAGTAACCAATATTGATCTCTTAGACAGAAATAAAAATACAGTGATCAGATGGAACTGATCACGTGACCATAAATGCTCACAGCAAGTGAATGATAAAGTTTGGAGGTTTATAAAAAGTATTTAATGAAAACTAGCATCTGATGGTACAACTCCTACAAGTTTCCTATGACCTCTTAGACCATCAGGATACCATGCTGTATAATTTGTTGTCATGGTAACACTGAACACTAAGCATTACTTGGCTCCTACAATTATCAGTACATCAATAGCTGATGAATTTAATACTTGCACCTCTCCTAAAAATTAACTTAACGATATACACTAGCATATGTTCTGTTTAACAAGCTAGTCTCACAGCCTTTTGCCATTGTAGAGTGCTCAATCCTCATTGGGAAACCATATTTTTATTAGATAACATGTGAAGGCTTGAACAGCAATCCATGAAAATATTGATACTTCTGTTTAAGACGGGAAAGATTCTAATTTGCATTTCATAGATATCTTAATCATATTAAGAAATTGGATGATTCCCAAATGATACTCCAAGTGAACTCTGACCTCAAAATTATCATTCAGCTGAATGGAATTGTTCATTAATACCTAGGCATACCAACAAGAAGATATTTTATCAAGATAATTGCCAGTGATACAAAATAAGGGTGAGGTGAGTTCATGCCTTTCCCAGGTATATTATACTTAAGAGAATCCAAGAAGCCTCATTAGCTGCAATTTAAATATCAGTTTTCAGATTTGATTTTATTTGTTGATTAGTGTTAAACTACCTCACATGTCCATTTAGTATATATATATATAATTCAGGGAGAGATTGGATCATGCTTTTTCAAAAAATGGTTTTGTGGATATGATGCATATACTTAGGTTCAGGGGCATCACAAGGATAAATTAAATAAGAAAATTTTTTTTTTAAATATTAAATATTTTCAAAAAAATGAACAGCAGCACAAGAAAAATCTATTCTGATGGATTAAATAAAGGGTTTGTTTGGAAATTTCCAGAACACTACCAAATAAAACAACTTTCTGAAGAAGGCCAAAAAATACCATGGCTGAAACATGAGGACTCAAATAACCAAGATGAAGACAGTAATTTTGATAAATTAGTGTATAATAATTATTACTTGATATGTTCAAATAGCACTATATAAAAATTATCAGATTAATCTTTAAATAGTGCTATATTATTGAAATTATCTAATTAATCTTAAAATAATATTTCATACTTAAACTTATTGAATTAATCTTCAAATAGTACTATATTATAAAAATATTCTAAAAAGGAAATATCATAACTTATTAACAATGATTAGTTTAGTTATGGGACAAGACCAGAATCATGGATTACCCAGTTGGCTGGGGCTGTAGAATACACAGATTGCTTCTTTGCAGAGGGGTAAGACTCCCCTAACGAGTGTTCTGAATATGACACTAAACAATCTAATGGTTAGGTTCCTGTAATGCTAGAGCTTTGGGGAATGCAGACTACTCCTTCATTGTCATCGCTCCCAGGTCCACTCTGGCCCGAAGTGGTAGCACCTGATAGGGTTCTTTCTATGGATCAAATAGAACTAATGTGTACGTATGCTAAACTGAATTACTTGAAACAGAACTATTCTGACATTTAAACTCTGTTCTTTTGCTAAATTTAATTGTTTGGAATAGAACTGTTTATAAGCATAAAAATGGATTCGGCATTAAATTACCTGCAATAGTTGATGTGCCATAAAACCAAACCAAACCAGAATCATGGTGCTCCCAAAGAGAATCACACTAACAAATAATGGTCTACTAACTTATGTTTGTGTAATGGTTATTGAGCTAAGTATAGCATAAATTTGGCACAGGGTTTGAGCACTGAGCAAGAATTAAACTCACTACTCAGTTGTAATTAATCTTTAAGAGTAGCTTGTTAACCATTGCATTACGTAAAACTTAAAAAAATTAACATAACTTAGATTTAGCACAAGGAACAAGTACAGGGCACCTAGTGAGAATCAAACTCACTATTCAGTAGTAACTGGTCTTCAAGACTAGCTTGTTAATCATTATACCGTAGTATCATTAACCCACTTGGTATAATAGAAATAGTAAGTGGGTTCTTAAAGAAACCAATTAAAAAAATGTTTAAGTTGTCTACGAAATTCAATAAAGAAGTCTGCCAGTAAAAATGGGGAAAAAATGCAAATTGTGGACCATTAAATTATTGTAAGGTTCTGAGAAATGTCAAAAGTATATCTTAGAACTTAATTGAAAAAAATTGGTTTTCTATTTTCCACTATTTTTTTTTTTCTGTATGTAAAAAAATTTTTTATTGATGGCAAAATTTTTTAAAAACTTATACTCACCCATATGTATATATATATATAGTCAGACATTGTCCTTTTGTTTATTTTTCAACTCTCAGTACAAAGGGGCCAGCCAGCCAGCCTCATGGCTGAGACGGTTGTATATTTCTCACCTGAACTAGGACTCTGTGTTCAATCAAAATACCACCATGTCAGGGGCGCTTAGAATATGCTAACTGTATCCCCTGCAGAGGAGTAAGGCCCCCTTCAAAAAAAAAGAAAATGGGTGTCTTAGATATGATACTAAACTGCATTTCATAGAGGGGCTTGAGTTCTTGAGATCTAAGGAGTATGGAGTACACTTTCATTCCTATTATTCCTAGGTCTGTGCTGATCTAGAGTCCTAGTACCATTTAGAATCTCATCTGTGGGTCAAATAGATCTGTTTCAAATTATTCATATTCAATAGAACTGTTTGCAAAAAAAAAAACAAAAGCTCTTTAGAAACAACTACTCAAAAAATGTAAATATGAACGTACAATGAACATAACAACGAGGCACAAAATAACCTGAGACGAATTGACATCCCATTAAAACCTATCAATCAGTTAAACAAAATGAATGAATAAAATAACATTTTTTAAGTCAGAAATAGAAATCTTAACTTTGAATAAACTCAAGTACTTGAAAAATTGGTACAACACAATCTTCATCCTTGTTTCTCCCATCTGATCTAGTAATGTGCAAAGATAAATAAATAATGAATCCAACAGTATGAAAAAAAGAGAAAAACAAAGTAATCCAAAAGTGATGAATTTGTTATAATGGAAAGTCAATGTTAAAACATTTCGGTTTTAGTAAATCTTCATTTTGATAAAATTAATTAAAATGATTAATTAAAACATCCATCGTTGTTCTAGCACCACTTTTTTCACCATCCTTAAGTCCTGATGAAGGTTCACTAAAACCGAAACGTTTTAACATTGACTTTCCATTAGAATAAACTCCTCACTTTTGCATTAATTTGTTTTTCTCTTTTCTTCAAAAATAAATAAACATAAGTTCTGGGCCATTTTAGACATCAATTCTTTTAGTAATAATTTTGAAAATGAAAAGAAATATTTACCAAGGAAGTTTCATCAATATAAACAAAGGTGTCTCCATTTCCTCTTCCTTGGCAGAGACTGAACAAGGAAAGAAAAAACTAAAGAGCTTGAGGAATTGTACAGACCACCATCAGCACTATCTTGACTCCAGTAGTCGAAAATATCCAAGACAACAAGCAGCTACACAAGTTGCAACAACTAACTAGACTCCAGTCACTAGTCCGTCTGGTTGTGTATAGATATGTCCATGTTTGTTTAAATTTGTTGGCCCTTAGTTTTGAATTTAGAACTGTTCCTCCTCCTAAACTGGTTCCCAACAAAGGCCAGAGAGCAAGTCTATATTATCTTTCGCTGACAGGAGAAACGCTTTTGTTCAAATTAGTTTGAAATGAATGCAAACAGTCTTGACCAAAATTTGAACTCTGCTTGCCACTTCTATGTTCTATGCTGATTGTTTTTCTACAGATTTCATAAATATTCAAACTAAATCATAACAGAAGAATTTTCTGCAATATAAGAATAATAATAATAAATGTATCTAAAGATCAAATAATGATAACATCTTTGTCCCAATAATAATTTTACATTTAGTGTAAGAAATATATATCTGAAAATGTAACAACTTTCAGAGACCATAGGTTTTAAGAAAATACTTGATTCAAATCTTGAAATACCAAACATAAATGAACTAATATAGTTCCAATTATATATAAAAGATTTACATTTAAGCACCAAAATAGCCTTATTCCATCAGCAATTTGTGCATTAATTCCTGACCATGGACAATTTTAATTTGCAATGCATTTCTATAGTAAAATCATTTGCAATTTATCATTATATTATTCATTAATATAATAACCATATTCTATCAGTAAAGTTTGCATTAATTCTTGACCATGGACAATCTCTTTCTTCCTGAATTTCTATACATTTCTATGGTAAAACATCAGTAATGTATATGAATTTTACATATGAAAGCCTAATTGTGTCATTAACCCCCCCATATATATATATATATATATATATATAGTTGATAATTATACAATTTTAAAATTTTACAATATTATATAGATGAATAAAACATATAAAATTTAAAAAAAAAAAAAGGAGCTGACAGTGTGATAACATACAAGGGTCAAAAGGGCATTTCGATCATCATTTCTTTTAATTGATCATTTATATTCGTAAATTCTTTGTTTTGGATTGCGTTGGGTTTCGACGATGTAACGTTTGCATGGGATGGTGTATATGCCTGCATGAGAGGTGGTTTCGTTGTTGGTCTGTTTTGTGATGTTTGTGAAGTTTTTAATGGTTTGTGATGTGGTTTGTATGATTGGTATTCCTAACTTGGTTAGTTTGTTGTAGAGTGTTATGTTATGTATGTTTGTGGGTAGAGAGATCAGTCTATGGGTGATGGGGATAGTTGGGTTGGTTTTCTTTGGTTTATTTCATGAGTGTATATCAAGTGCTTTTTTTCTAGCATTTGAAATTTAAAATTTTGGGTATTTTAGGTTTTTGAGGGAGTGTTCAATGTATTCAAATTCTTCATTAAGGTATTGTGGGCTACATATTCTGAGTGCTCTTAGGTAAAAGCCTATTATAAGGCCTGTTTTGATTTTGTTCTTGTAGTGGGAGTAGAAATGTATATAACTGTTTTTGTTGGTGGGTTTATGGAATGTGACCAAATAAGGTTTATTTTTCAATATAGTCTTCTTTGTGATCAACACACTTCTTCTATTGGTGTTGCAGTGCTTGGATCCCATTGTTCAAAAATGTCATCCACATATGAACTTTTCAGTCAACCCTTGTAATTCCCATTATAAATAAATAATTCACAAATAAACACCAAAACAATCCTATTTTTCATTCTTGCATTAATTCCTGACCACTGACAATCCTTTCCTTCTTGATTTTAAATGCATTTCTACAGAAAATAAAACATTATTATTCCCACCATACATATGAAAGCTCAATTCTGTTATTTACTCACCATATTATATCTGTCAAATTTATTATTATACAATTCTAAAATTTCACTGATTCACAGTTACATATATATATAAAACATTGAAAAAAGAAAAGAGCTGACAGCGTGATTAGAACCTGAAAATAGATTAGTTAGTCAAGTCTTTTATTCAGAGAAGGACTAACATATGCAGCAAAATAAGCCTGTGTCAAGTGAATGGTATGACGAAATGACAGCAAAATCAATAGAACCTGTAGATACAGAAAAAAGAAAGAAGCAATTCTTAGAATAGGAAAAACAATGAAAGAAAATACATTGAACAGTTTAATCACAGACTGTTTAGAACCTTGTTAACAGTAAGACAGAAAAGTTTGTGACTCATATCGTTACCTGATACACTATTACATTTTTATTTTGTGTGCAGTTCAAAAGGTTGTTGAAATAAATACATCATATATTATAGTCTTTAGAAAGATTTCTTGAGAATACAGGAATGAATTAGTCATTTTCTTTGTGATTTAGTAATTATCTATAACAGTCAGTCATCTTGTCTATTCCATTTACGTTAATATCTACTTTGTAATATATATGTTTATTCCTGGTTTTTATGTAAGCATTATCCATTCACTTCTCCCAGACAAGAATTCCTTCTTTCCAAAGTAGCAGACTATTTTAATTTATCAGCATTTATATATACTTCTGGTTGAGATGGAATATTTCAT
Source organism: Sepioteuthis lessoniana (assembly GCA_963585895.1). Taxonomy (NCBI): domain Eukaryota; kingdom Metazoa; phylum Mollusca; class Cephalopoda; order Myopsida; family Loliginidae; genus Sepioteuthis; species Sepioteuthis lessoniana. The sequence continues at coordinate 57,894,230 of OY757913.1, forward strand.
CAGGAAATTTTATTAATGTTTTCTGCGGTGCTTACATAAAACCTACACATTTATATTTAAAAAGAAAAGAAAAAAAATTGTAACAAAACTCTTGCAAATACAAGTTCATTTGGCATAGGTAAGTTAATGATCATTTTTTGTTTTTTTAAGATGTACAGAAGGAGTGAGTCCCTGTTGTTTAGTGGCTAATGTGTTAAACTGTGACATTGTAGCAAAAGAGTTCAAATTCCAGTCGTGCTATTACATTCACTTTCAAACTATGATACTTTTAGGAAAGGTATTAACCCTCTAATCCCCACAACTATGGTTTAAATTGAAGTACTATTATTTTTCTACAAGAAAGGCTTTGGCATTAAATAACACACAAAGGCTGATATGCCATTAAACTAAGAAACCAAACCAAGATATACTGATCAAGAAATTCCAGTTTACTTGAAAAAAAAATATATATATATAAATTCAGGCACATCTGACATCTCATTTTTATACTTTTTGTATTACTTATTACTTCTTGGTATCTTAAATGAATATAGATATACACAAAAGAAATACCCTACCTCTGTCCCATAATATTTGATACATTTAATATATAAAATATATATGCAAATATAATAACTATTATTGGACACAGATAGTATAAAGTTGGTAAAAGTGGAACCAAGAAGAGAATCTCCTTTATTTTTGTTTTTATTTTAGTTATTTACTAAGATTTACTTACTTGCTACACAAGGCTGCATATATGGGACACACAGTGAGACTCAAACTTGCTAGTAATGGTCTGCCAGTCTAGCTTGTTAGCCATTACATCACACAAAGTGCTCTGCAAAATGCAAAAATAGTTACTGACTTTTTTATTGTATCTTTTTGAAAGGGTTAAAGTAAATTTGAAAACCATGTGCAAAGTGTATAAAATTTCAGGATGAATAGATGACATAATATGTAAATTTTGCAGCTCGAGCTCATTCTTTTCTTGATTGAGCCAAGAACTTTTCATCACACATTTTCTAAATAGGATACGCTTGGACTCAGTTATACATACATACACACCAAATAAACATCTGAAAATAATGACTATATTTGTTGTTTTTTATGATTAGCTAGGTACAATAAGAGAAAGAGTAGAGGATGATTGCGTTATATCTATCTTCCAAGAGGGGAGAGCCTTACTGCCTGGAAAATCAGCCAACAAAATCATATCTTTACTTGGGTGGGAATTGTGACTTCAAAAACTAGTAGGTAGGCCGCAAATATCTATGAAACTTAGCTTAGTATAAATATGAAGAAACAGAAGTTGGAAGATTGTCCTGCTCCAATCTTTCAAGAAAGAAGGATAGCTTATGTACCAATTTTAATTCTAGTAGAGAAAAAAACATAATCATCCTGAATACAAGTCTAAGCCTTCATCATTATTTATTAAAAATATTTTGTTCTTTATATATATATATATATAATTGATTGGATGGATAAGAAACTGACCATCATCAAGCACCATTGATTTTGTGCGTACACTATCATAACTTATAGATATATGTACATATGGTTTAATGGCAAATCCTATATATAAATGTATATGTATAAACAGGATTTGGCTTTGATTAATCATCAATGATTGAAATGCCATTAGATCAAATAACCTAACCGTGTGTCGAATATTCAGTTCAAAATCATATTATATATATATATATATATATATATATATATATATATATATGTTGTGATGAAGTAGTTCTTTAAAGCAAAGTATGAAATATATGTTCTCTTCAAGCAAAAAATGAAAAGAAAAAAGAAAAAACTAACAAAAAATCCCATCTCTCATTATGCGAAATGTTTGTAAAATTTTCATTGTTTTTTTAATTAATATTGATATTACTTAACAGCAATCTTTTACTAATATATATATATATATATATACACACACACACACCTTAGATATTTACATATACATAAAATGTGTATATATATATATATATATATATATATATAGTGAGAGAGAGAGAAAGAAAGAAATTAAGTAATATCTATATAACTTATTTAATTTAAAAAGACAAAAAAAAAAAAAACAATGCAAATTTAACAAACATCTTTATGTATGTATGTATGTATGTATGTAAAGTTTACCTTGCAAAGGTTGAATATCGTCAACTGATTGACAAGGAAAGAAACTATTTAGACGTAACTTTCAAGACAATTTAGCATTTTGAATAAACTAAGAAAATGAATACTGTTTATGTTCAACAGCATTTTCTTTTTAATCTTTCAAACATTATAATAAAAGATATAAATTCGAAATCAAATTCTTAATTGTACAATAGTAACAAATTTTTAGACTTAAAAATAACATCTAACTCATACTAAACAATAGGATAAAACTTAAAACACGATTTGAGGAAAGCTTATCTTATTTTCCAATCTTTTTCTTAATTTTTACAATTCTAACCATTTTGTGATATTTTCGGTCTTCTTATACAATGACAAAATAGACAGAGAATTACGAACGTACGAATACATGTGTGTACAACCAATTACAACGTTAGTTTTAATTAATAACCACCGTACAGCCATGAGCAAAGCAAAGCAAATGATATAGCGTCTTTTTCTTTTTTTAAACGAAACACTTTAGAAGTAGTTAAGTAATTTTCATAGGTAAACCCACGTTTATTGTTCATTGGCTCGTTTGACGAACAGGTATTTCAGTTAAACCAATGGTTAACGTACTGCGTGTTCTAACAGATATTTTGGTGCGTCTTACTTGTTAGCGAATTTGAGAGTTTATCCGTTTGAAATTTTGATTTTCCAATTAAAATACGATAATCATTATTTTCAAAAATACAATTGTCTATCTAACAGACGACGTAAGTGACTTAAGATCTTTAGTCTAACAAAACAAGATATTGAAAGTGTAACTAACTACCAACATCAATCACCCTCAAGGGGTTTCTTGGAATCATAAATAAATATAATTTTACGGTCTTATTTGATAAAAAAAAAACAAACTATGAATGAAAAACAATCACTTTTCTGTGTAAGCCAACAGGGAAAACATGATGAAATCCAAAAAAAGTTTGTTTATTAAGTGTTGCACATTACAATTTATTGAAGAAACTTTTATAGAGGCGACAGAAATTGTATTTCTCAAAAATGTTTTTTGTGTTATTTATTTTATTTTCTTTCTAGTTAGTAATTTATTTATGTAGACCTGAATAGAAAGTCTTTTCCATACCATTTTAGGAATTTCGACATACACAGTAAAATCTGCACAATCATTGTTATTTGACGGCGTGAGTAATCTGTACATAATTGTTTTAGTGACTATTAAAACTATTTCTTTACACAAAAAGTCTTATCTAAAAAAAATAGTTTAAAGGAACTCGTAACCAGAACAACTTTTAACTCTTTGATAAAACATAGGTATTCGTACTAAGTAAACTTACATCTAAGCATTCTTTAGTCGAATAATGTATAATACTCTTCTTTTTACACACTCACGCACTTAGTGTGTAAACAGTACTAGCTGCAATGTATTAAGACTTTTCCAGACCCATGCGTTTGACTGATGTCTCGACTTAGTATTTATTGGTACTATTGCGGCTGCTACTACTACTATTTTGGTACTTACTAAAGCAGTCTCTGTGACTAAGAAGAAGAAAATGGAGGTACAGCTGAGTCGAACCGTTTTCATTGACTACAAAAAGGCTATTAAGACTACTCAAATTGTTCTTCTCGTCGTTGTTCATTCAACTCGAACGACTGTTTGATTTTAGCCCTTTCTTCCTGATTCAATGATACAGCTTGATTCAGAGACACAAAATTACACTGAGGTTGGTTTTTATTTTAATCTCACTATATCATCTTCCTTTAAATGACAATAACAACAACAATAATAATAATAATAATAACAACCCTAACAAGTGAAAAACAAGATAGATATTGCTAGTCAGTCAGTCATCCATCCGCCTCAGATGTATTGACGCAGTCATTCATTGCCTTTTTTGAAGAGGAACACCAAAATCAGTTTCGGCGTAAAACGCGAAAAAAAAAAATTACTTTAATTCTCAGGCAGGTACTTCCTATCGTTTTCCAAACCGATTGGTAATAACACCTTTTGTTTGTTTTTGTTTTTTTAAGGTGTTTATCTAAAACTTAAAAAAAAACTTTTAAAAAACTTATTAAAACAGTTGATTAAAAAAAAATAATGAGCAAAAAAAGTATTTTTTCTTACAGTGTTTAAATGTTAATTCAAGTTATGAGCTGCCAAATCTTAAATATAAGCTGAAGGAGAAAAAAAAATCCCGGCGATCTTTGGTGGTGGACATATGAAAAATGAAAGCAGTCGTAGCACAAGTTGAAAAATAAATCAACTGCTTTTATTTATTTTTTTAGTTATTATTCCCAAACTTGTCATTTTACTTCGGTTTAAATTATCAACAACGTTTTTGTACCTTACCGATTTTTATCATTTGAGACGCTTTTTTCAGGATCCCTTCTCTTTTTTCAGTCCACTAAAAAAAAAAAACTCAGGTAGATTATTCATTTATTAGTTGTATTTTTCATTAATCATTTATTTATCTATTTTACTTGTGTTTGGTGGCTTTTTTCCTTTAAACCTAATCTTAAGTACGGTTTATGGATGTTTTTACTTTAGTGAATTCATTTTCTTAGTAATATCAAAAATGCAAACACTTCTCTAAGGAATTTTGACTAACAAAAACTCATTGTTTAAAAAAAGTTCGCTATAAAAAAAAAAGTTGTTTTTTCCCCACCTGCTGAAAAGGATGCGATTTCATCCCTACAAAAACTAAACTATAACTTAATCAGTTGAAATTCTAAAGCTAGATTTTCTGCAAGTCTTTTAAATATTTAAAAAAATAAATCTAATATCATCTGTAGAGTACTTTTTTTGTTTTTTATGAAAAAATTCTTGACACCGGTGTCTTTTTCTGATGATGCGTGTCCAATGACAGGAAAAGAACAGTCTTATTCATCATTCTAATTTTAGCCAACTCCAAAAATGAACTTGAAAGTGATGCCTTGACAAGCCACACGCCTTTTTTCTCAGATGTTGTTGATATATATATATACATTCTACTTTGTTTACCTACATCTTATTTATAAATAAAGATTTTTATTTATTTATTCGTGTTTGTGTTTTGTCGGGACAAAACGCCGCGAACGAACTATCATTATCCTTTACTTTAAAAAAGGTCTGTGGGGGGAGAGACCAAACGGGAATGAAGCGATTTAAAGAACTGAAGATCTTGGGTCACATAATACCCAGTAGTATATATACTTAAATTCCACACTGTTACTTTAGTCCTACTCGAAAGTTACTAACAAGAATCCCGGCAGATTTTTCGAAGTTGTTTGCCCAAGTAATAACAGATCCTGCTGGTCGAGTCGGTGGTTTTTTTGTTGTTGTTGTTGTTTTTTTAACACCGTGAAATAATGTATCAATTTTACGAAAGTAATATTGTTCAAAACTTTTAATATTTACCAGACTGAGCGAAGAAATGTTATTTTAACAATTGAATTATATTCATTCAAATTAAACTTTATCAAAAGTTCACATTTAATACCGTTTTACTTGGGAGTATGGTAAACTTTTTAAAGAATTTAATATCGTAAAAATTGACAGATTTATTTTTAAAGTAATATTTTTAGATGTTACACGGGATACAGGAAAAATTCAATTAAGTAACTTTTACAAATAAGAGCTGGAAAAAAAAGGTTTTTTGTGGGGAGGGGGTTACCTTGTTTAATGTTGCTCGCCGTGATATCTTAAATCACAGAAAGCTTTAAAATATTTAAAAGAAGAAAAATGTTAGCTTTTTTTTATGGAAAGATTAATTTTATGGGAGAATCCTCTAAAAGAACAAGATAATAGATTAAAATTGTTTTTAAGCCAAATTTTCATTTATTTATGGATGAACGATTTAAAGAATGTATGAGGAGTCCCGAATCTCTAGTCAACAAATAGCGTTTTAATTTTCGCTCAATTTTATATATATATATATATATATATATATATATATATATATATATATATAAGCTCCTAAGTTGAGTTTTAATAAATAAATAGTCAAGTTCTGAAATAAACTCAGTTTGAAGAAAGTTTATTTTGGGAGGATGAAAAATAATTTCTGTGTTTTGCCAATGAATTAAATTTTAAAAAGAAATGTGATAGCCTTAGATTTTCTTTTTGGGTGGGAAGAGGCCAAAAAAAATCAAGCAAAAGATCGTCGATTTGAAAAATATATTGTTGTTGACGAAATGGACCTTTAAAAAAGGTGAGGAGTTTTTGTTGTTCTCTCTGGTAGTAAACAAAACATAAGTTATGTTTTTAGTTTTGTTTTGTTTTGTTTTTAAACAACGCCTGGTTTATTTTAAATTGGCCATTTTAGTTTCCTTAAAGGTTTAGCGAACGTTAGTGTATAAAAGACGGCAAATTTGGCAAGAAGAGTAGGGGAAGAGAAAACAAAGTTTCATTCAAATTATTATTGTGACTTGATGATTTGTGCGACAATTTATTTACTTATTCTATAAGCGATCGTGGTTGTGAGAGTTGTCATTTAGAAATTTGTCTGTGGATTTTTCTTTATTTATTTCTCATATGGTCAAATTTCACACTTTCTGAAAAAATATTTTAAACTTTTTTAACACTAGTTGTTTCTGAAGAGAGGTTTTTAGAAAAATTTTTGAATTTAAGGTTTATTTATTATATTATTTCCCCTTATAATTTTGATGAAATAGACTTAATTGGATATCTCGCACACTCCTGTAAGAATTCCTATAGAGTTCTTGGTCCCATCATGACAAATGCGCGGGTGGCCGTTGTAAATGACTCTTTCGCTTCACTTAAAATTCCTCTGTTTTATAATACATTTTGGAGACTTTTTTTAAATAATTTTTTTCTCTGCAGTTTAAGCTCGTTTTTTGTCTTTTTTTTTTTTAGTTTTTATTTACTTTAACTTTTCATTTACTTTTTTCAATAAAGTTTATTATTAAATTAAAAAAAAAAAAAAAAAAACTTGATCAGTCGTTTTTTTTTTCTTTTTAAGCTTTGCATTAAAAAATGCCAGCTCTAAGCAAAACCTAGTAAAATATAGATGGTTATACACTTGATTTCCCGGTAAGCTTTGATTCAAAGAAATCAGCCGTGAAGGAGAAAGTTCTGTTGTTTTGTTTTTTGTTTTTCCCGAAGTAGTTAATTGAAAATATTTGCAGACGCAATAATAAAAATATAATGTAAAATGCAGTAAAACCTTATTGAACATAAGTGGTTTATCATGACACCAAGAAAATACCATATCTAAAGGTTGAAATTAAGGTAAATCTTTAGGTAAATTAATCAATCAGTAAGTTAGGTATGAAAGAGAAATTAAACCAAAAAATGTTAACGACATTTTATTGTCGTTCTTGGAGTATGTTCTATATTTGGAAAAAGAAAATCTATGATGAGAAAAAGCAGACACCACTGGATCTACTATAGCTACTAGTTCCATTTTAGTGTCGAAGACTTTGATTGCGACGGGCTACCAATGCCACCACAAGCAGCATTAATTGTCTTCGGCAGTACTTGTTTAGGTGTTCGACGTGGCTCAGCTAGTAAAACTACACTTCCTAAACCAAGCTGTTCTGGGTTCATGTTTCAAACAAGCAGAAACTTTCAATATGCGATTGTATTTTTTTCGAATCCTGTCAGTTTTAAACTTGTAAAAACTGATTAATTATTGTTTGGTATCGTCAACTTGAAACAGTTTAAATTTTTATCTATCAAGTATAAATGAATAAAACTTATCCGTAGTTACATGTACTTATGGAAACGAGTTTTCGAACGACGGTTGGAAAACGGCATTTGATATGGGAAATCAATTTTCAATGACCAGGGATCAGTGAGCTTGTTCAGCTGGTGGGGTCTGAGGCATACACTATGATCTCCCGTATGTAGTTGTTGTTGGGTTTTTTTTTTTTTTGTAATATGGTCAATTTCGAGATTTCTTTTTTTTTTTTTTTTTTATTGGGTAATGAAACCACATACACGTGTTGATCAATGATTCACAATCCATTCCATTCAAATAAATTGAATAAACTTGAACCACTGAACAAATTTTAGTGAAATTTAAATCATTTTAGTCTTCGAATTTATTGATGATAAGTGTATAGTTTACAACTTAGCATATCCTACTATTTATACTTACTTTACTTACTACATATTACACTGTACACACACACACAAATAGTCAGTAAGTACATTCTAAATTTCTCTTATTTCTACTTGCTTATCAAAGAACAAATGCGGCGTTAAAAAAAAAAAGCTGGAAATTGAATCGTAGGTATACACCGTACCCACCCCAATTTCTTTACTACCAAATCTTGAAAGCAAGCAGACTAGTTTAAAATGCTAGGTGTCGACTGGGTGAGCCACGTCTTTTATCCAGGTCTCTGATTATTATTACACTTGTGGCACTAGAACAACTGTTGAAATCTCTAATTAAACACTAGTATGGTATCTTGACTTCGCTGTATCTTCAGCTCAGTTACAAGACTAACAATTTAAACTTTGAATTATTACAAATTTTAAAGTTTGAAAAAAAAAAAAAAATTATTCTTTCTCTGTCACTGAGTTCTTGACTCTTTCTTTCTTCTTTGGTCTTAGGTCTTTTTTTTTTTTAACGTGACATTTGCTCATGTCTGGAATTGTATTGATAGATTGTCTTTACAATACTTATATACTTTCACAAATCGATTCCTTTATTAGCTTGGAGATGAATCTCGTCTTCGACAGCAGACACAAATATAGTGAAATTCATTAGACCAGGAAAGTAGAAAACTACTTATGTTAAAAGAGAGATGTTGTCCTCTCTACAAGAAGAAAGATTGGTTTTAATGACCATTTTTCTTTGAGAAAAAAAATGGTCAGTGGACAATTAGTTTTTTTTTAGGGGGGGTCTCTCTCTCTCTCTCTCTCTCTCTCTGGTCTGATACCAATATTTAAAGATATTGGGGTTTAACCTTTTAACTACCATATCTTACTTGTTATTTTTCTTAAATGTCAATCATTGCTATTTAGTGTTTATTTTGCTTTTAAAATAACTTTGAAGGTATTTTAAAAACTTGGTAATAACTCTCAAAAGTATTTCTTTTATAAATATGTTTTGATAATATTCTTAAATCTTAAAACTGATTTTAAACAGTGAGTGAATTAAAAGCATACTTGATTTCCACTTTCTTTTAAGATAAGTTTATTTATCTATAAAAATTTGACTCCTTGGAACTTTGCTGTTTCCACTAAATTGTCGTCATTCTTTTAAACAACCTCCATTTGAGTCTGTTTTATTTTTTTATTCAATTATTATCAAACAACTTCATATGGTCAATTTTATTTTGATGATTTTCTTCTATTATTCTCTGTATAGTTGAAAATTCATTATCTTAGAATTACCATACTTAAATGGAAATCGAGGGCGAAAAAATGTTTAAAATCTCATATTATTCTTATGATTTGATAAATTTAGAGATTACTTCATTCAAAAAATAATGTCCATCCTATTTTTGAATGAAGCAATTGTTTTTGTTTTTTTTTTTTTGTTGTGTTTTTTTCAGATCCATTCTTTTCTAAATGACTGCAAATATTCTCAACATGAATTCAGATTTAATGAAAGTTTTCTGGGGTTGATTTGAGCCAGATTTTTATTTATTTATTTAAGTTTGGCCAAAGTCTTTTAACTAGATTAACCTGCACTTTCTTCATGAGTCAGCAAAATTTTAGTTTCCACTCAATTTTCTTTTATATATTGATATAAAAATAAGTTGGCATGAAATTGTTTTATAATGCAATACATCAATATACATCAATTTACTAAGACGTATTCATTAAAACAAGGGAAACTAAAAGTCTTATCAAGATGACAACATGTAAAAAATTTAGTTTCTTCATATTTTTACAGATTAAAAAATCCTTTCTTGGGTCGTCTTTTGCACTAAACCAAAATAAGAATAACATTTTTTTACCCAAATTGCCAACAATTGGCCAAAAAATAAATAGTACTTTTATGAACTCACACACACACACACACACACACACACACACACACTCTCTCTCTCTCTCTCTCTCTCTCTCTCTCTCTCTCTCTCTCTCTCTCTCTCAATAATGATCTTTAAAAAAGCAACCTTATTAATGTGGTAAAAAGTTTTTGTGCATTATAAAATGAAATTTAGCTTATCTTTGAAGTCCATTGGAACTTGTTTATTGTCAAATAAAAGCAAACCAGTTTTGTAAATATATATTTCATTATGGCTCATTTTAACGTGAACTTGTTAATCTATGTAATATTCTTGGATATGAAAGGAAACGTTTTGTTGGTTAAATAATTATTTCTTTAATCTGTATATTGATCATCTGCTATTAGAATCACTATGGTTATTTTATAGATTATACAAACCCTATTTTTGTAATCAACCCTGCTATGTTTTCAGTGTCTATAGTAAAATTCTCATTCTGTTTGTACATATGTATGTAACCATGGTAGTTAAAAAAATGTACATTATAGCAAAATTTTTTGGCGAGTAATACGCTTAAAATGCACTTATATAATAAAGCAATTTCCAGTCCAACTTGCAAAACTGTTTCACATGTCATCTAGTTTATCTTATTAGTTTTAGAGAGAGAAAAGGTCTTGATGGTATGTTTCTTTTTTTAGTTGTTTTTTTTTTGTTGTTGTTGTTTTTCAGCTAATGAGGTTTGAGATATCAGATTTTTTTTAGGTTTAATTAGTCTTGCTTTTATTTTATTTATTTATTCTTATTTCATTTAATGTACACCCAAGAATAATCATATTTATGATCTAGCAAGGGATATTTAATTTTGTAATGAAGGGAAGTGTTGATAATAGTTTAGAGTGAGCTTATTAAACCTTCTTTTAAGGAATCATATACAGGTGAGTGTGTTTGTGTTGTTTTTTATTTTTATCAATTCATTTATTGATTTTTTTCTCCTATAGATGGGTCTGTTATATGGTCAAAAAATAGTTAAACATTTAAAGGACAACCAATGAGCATAACTTGTGTATTTTTTTTTTCTTCACAACAATAAGTTCATTAACATTGATTTTCTGACAAGTGTGTGTATAAAGATTAACAAGAATAGTATTTCTGTAAAATTTTGAAATTTTTTCTCAACTGATTTTGATTTTAGATCATCATAAGAAGAATGTAATAATTCCAAAAATCTTTTCAAACAACAGATGTAGCTAAGAATGAACCCAATAAATTTGTTAGACATTTTAAAAGCCAATAAAATTTTGTTTTCTTCATAAATAACTGCAACAGTTTTTGTTTTGTTGGGTTTTTTGGAGGTGGAGCATTATCTTAATTAGTGAGAAAAGACTATTTTAATGATTCTTGAGACAACATCAACTGTTTTCTGTTTACTTTTTTTTACTCTTTAAACTGTGGACTAAGATACAGATAATCTAACATTTTATTATTTATGTAAAGGTAAACTTTAGTTGGATTTTTTAAAGACATCTTCAACTATGTCAATGATTGTAACTTAAATGATCATAATAATTTCTAACAGTGTTCAAGGCTTTTTTTAAAATTCAGGTCAGGATTTTTATATGAGCATTTTACCAAATCTATTATCAAAGTACTTAAGCAGCAGCCATAATGGCTAAAAATGTTCAGAGATTAAATGACTTATCTTTATTTAGGTTATCAAAAAAAGAAATCAGAGCAAATCAATTTTGTTACTGTAGGAGAGTTTTTGATTGAAATTTTCTGATTTGCAAAATTAACCTTTTTTAAACATTTTATTTTAATAAATGCATAGCATTTAAAAATTTTTTTTTTTTCCTTCTAACATTAAACAATCTGATTTTGTATTATTAGTTATATTGAAGTACTCGGGTATTCTGTTTTTTGGGTTTGTTTTTTTTTTAAATAAATTTCATTGGCATTATTGAAAGAAATTTTCAATTCATCAAAATTCTTGGAAATAATTCAGCCTGGATTTCAAATATCAATTTTTAAAGATTATCTTTTTCCAAACTGTTCTTTAGCTATAAGGCTATTTACAAATTGTTTTAATAATATTTATCATGTGTGTTGCAAATTTTGTGCAAACATAATTTAAATATACTTAAGATTTTCAATCATGAAAATCTTAGAATTGTGACTTTTTAAAATAATTTTTTTTAATAAGACCCAATAATGCTGTTCTTATATAAGTTTTCTTAGAAAAATTGAAGAGAATTTTTTTCTTTTCAATTTTTATTGATTACAATGAAAATTGAAACAAAAAATTTTCTGAATTTTTAGAAAATTAAGCATTTATTACAATTTCTTTATTACCATTCATTAATTGCTCTCTGAACATAATACGTACTTTTATTAGTGGGGAAAAAAAGTGTAGTATATATGTATACTTTAATTTTAAAACTATTAATCACTTGTGGTGTTGTGACTATCACAATTCTTTGAAGTATTTACATCAAATGAAAGAAAAACAAACAAAAAGCAGTGAAATTTTACTTTCTTTATAAAAAGATTAACAAAAATTCCAATAAAGATGACATTCATTAAAATAAGTGTTTAAATTCACCTATATAGATTGTAAACTATATAAGGGTCTGAAGATCAAAAAAAATTACTGACAGTCAGTCACCATACAATGCTCTGAAAATCAAAGAAAGCCTAAAACTGGCTGTCACTTTTACAATGTTGATAAATATTGTATCCTGGATATTGAGCACAATTCCCATGTTAAAAATCAAATAGAATAAAAGTTATTTAGACTGATATTTTTTTTATTTTTACATTAAAAGATGACATAGAACATTCTTAGTCCTTATAAATTTTTTTAAGTTACAAAATTAAATTTTACTAATAGCATAATATTTTTTAGTATGATCATAAATACTTTGATAATAGACTTTAAAAAATTAAGAGAAAAACCCCCAAAAGCTTGGAGATTTGTCAATCAAGCATTTTAGGTATTTTTTGCTAGATTAATCTGTGGGTACAGCCATTGCTTTGAATGTTTGAACTGATTTCCTTCCATTTGAGAGTAAAAAAATATTGTAAAAGTATTTCTTAAAAATATCTGTAGGTGGCTATAAAAGATGTCCACTTTATTCCCTATAACTTTTACAAGCAAACTACCCTTGATGATATACTAAAAATGCTTATATTTTCTTCATTCCATACCTAATTCATTTTTTTTTAAGGATAGCATATGAATAAACAAAAAAATATGGTCTAAAGACTAAAGAAGGCATGAAATTAAGATTCAACATGCAATCTTGATATATGCTGTATTCTTGATATTTAGCTACTCTTTCTCATAAATACAGTACTCAAACATATATGAATGTTTACTTGATTAAATGAAAATTTTTGTCTGTGCCTGTGATCTCTTCTACAAAAACCAGCCATGAAGAATCCTTGTTTTGAAACTATGTATTAACTAGTTATTATCATGGATATGTTGGAATTTTAAGAATTTTTTTTTTTTTTTTTAAGAAAAACTATTTGCCACTGGAGGAAAATTGTTGTTATCAAAGCACAGCAGTTGCTTATACATTTCAAGTGACACTGAGCAAGCCTTGTTACTATGATTTTGTCACCGTTTTATTGCCATTACTCCCAAGTCCACTCTGACTTGGAGTGTTAGTACCTGTTAGTTTACCGTCTATAGATCAAATAAATCGATTTGAAAATCAATCAAAAGTATCTAGGTAGAAGATGGAGCTTTTTAATTTTTAAATTTAAATGAAGAACTGTTAAAAATTATTCTTATTTGATAAGACTGTGCAGAAAATACCTCTTAAGAAACAACTATACAAAAAATGTAAATGTACGCAATTCCCTCAGCTCTCAGCATGAAATAACCCTAGATGGGTTTACATGCCATTAAAATCAATCAGTCATTATTTTCTCATTAGTCAATTCACCCATCTCTTGGTATTATGATGACATAGAAAAGTGTTATGCATGAAATATATACCTTTATATAGTTTGGTATAAGCTGTTCTCTTGTACAGGTAAATCCTTGACTTATTGATCACAAAATTATTCATTTATCGAATTAATATTTATTTATTGATTAATTTATCTATTTTATTTTTTTTTTTTTTAGCTAAAGATTTTTGTTAGTCCTTCTTTATTATGCTTGGTTTTGAATTTTTACAAAATTATTAATATAGTTGATGGCAAATTTTGCTAAAAAAGATTAGGTCTTCAAAATTTGACCTATAGACATATATATATATATGGTATATGAATACTCATTTTATGGATATGAATTCTTATTCTATCTGAATGTGAAAAAAAAAAATGAAAAGTTAATAGTTGTTGGCTTAATAATAGAATTATTCTTCCTCCTCCCAATTAAAAGGTTGTTATATCCCTGTCATAAAAAGCTTATATCTGTACATTACTGTGTACTGAGTAAAAATACAATACGACTAATTAATATCTGTGTTGATTTTAACATTTTATTGGCTAGTCACAATTTTAGATGGACTGCTTACTTAGGTCTAATTCTTTTGCTTTCTACTTTTGTTTGTTTGGGTTTTTTCTCTTTTTTCTTATTCCTCCATATAAGCTTTTTTTAATGGAAAAAAAAAAGTCAACAAAATAGCAATTAATCAACCCAAAAGAAAGACTTTAAAAGAAAGGCACATATTTTCATCACATCTCTAGCAGAATATTGGTTGTCGGAAGGTAAGAAGCAATGACTGGCTATTTTTTTTTTTCTTTCTTTCTTTGTGGCACAAAACATTTCATATCTTGCTTTTTTGTTGTTCTTTTTCTGTAAGAATTCACCGAGATGAACAAATTCCCAATCCATATCTATTCACATACTTGTTAGAATGAAAATGTTGAAGGGAATTGTATGTTCAGGGTTTGTAATATCAGCTTTAAAAACCTTACAGTTTTTTTTTTTTTGGGGGGGGGGTATTTTTGCGGGGGGGGGTGATATTATGATTAATAAATTAAGTCATTTAGAGGTACAGAATTAACTTGTTGAAGTTTTTTTTTATTGCCAAAAAACATGTGTTTAGTTGGAGATAATTGAAAATTTATCTTACTCTTTCTCTCCTATACACAAAGCATCTAAAGATGTATATATGTTGAAAAGATAGATTTGTAGTGAATCTGACAGTATGATAGAAATATGTGTAAAGTTGAATGAATCAAACACTTAGCTGAGATTGAGATGTATGATATTTCGTTGGGGCTTTATTTCATCTTCACGATTTTGTGTGTGTGTGATTTGAGAATTTTTATTTATTGTTACCACTTACGGTTGCTCAACTAATAGACAATATATTATGATTTTTATTTTCATGAATATCAACTCAGAAATCTGAATTCTTCAGTTATATTGTAATTTTGTTTATCTATATATTTATATATATTATAATCTACCAGAAACTGTTTAGTTGAATAAGCCTTTTCTTTGTATTCTCAATATTGTTAAAGTACCTTTTTTAAATGTTTTCTTTTTATTTGATATTCGATGAGGGCTGAAGAGTTTATCATCAAAAATGTTAAGGTTTCTTGGTTTCATGGCATATCAACCTTTGTAGGTTATTTAATGCCAAAGCTATTCTCCTAGAAGAACAGTAGTGGTACTATTTAACCCATAGCTAGAGTACGAAATCGCTTACTACGATTCCGCAGTCCATCACTTTAACCATTAAACCACGAGGACACTCCAAAAATCTTAAGTTATCAAGAATTTCAAGAAAAGTTTCAAATACACTAACTTTTTCTAATAGGCTATTTTAATCTCTTTTTAAATCATTGCTTTGATATCTTTACATTGAACCAAACCATTATGTAAAGCTAGAACAACTTGTTTTCTTTTCTTTGTCCTTCCATTCCTCATAAAGCCAAAAGAACAGATACTAACCTTTCATCAATAATAGATCACTTGATAAATAGATGGATTTTGTGCTACAACATTATTACAAATTCATTTCTGCTTAACAACTATATTTTGGTTTCTTTGTTTTAATGATATATCAACTTTCATGGGTTATTTAATGCCTAAGCCATCCTGGTAGAAGAACAGTAGTACTATTTAATCCTTAGCCAGGGGTGGATAAAGAAGTTCATAGCTTTCTTGAGAATATTGGTCCAAAAATGAATGTAGCAGTGTAACTGGAGTTTGAACTTGCTTACTATAATGTTGAAGTCTAGTATGTTAGCCACTGTGCTATGGGGACTCCTCTTAATATTTTGGAATTCCACTTTAAATTCCATTTTAAACATAATAAAATTAGTCAAACATAATTGAGTATGGGTAACATTATAAGTAATTAGATTAAATTCAAAATGATGGTACAGATTATGTTAACATTGGTTTTTGACCACTTAATGGAATAAATGTATAATAACTGACTTTTGTCGTTAGACTAATTTCTTAGAACAATTTGCAAGATAATAGCAGAAAAGCTATATGAAACAACAAGTTAAGGCTCTCCAAAAGATAAGATTCTTCTAATTCTATGACTGTCTCTAACAATATTTCTTAATTTAAACTATAAAGATCAAATTTTTCATTAAAAATGCAATAGAATAAAGCAGTGTTTTAGAATGTTCGACTGAGAAATAATTTTTAGAGGGACTTTTTCTTTTTTCTTCAATCATTTATATTTTAGAGTGATTTTTTTTTTTCTATCATTTATATATCTAGGAATACTATGATGCATCAACATAAAAAGTTGTCTATATATATATAAATGTTGTTTTAAAATTAGATAGCTCTTAAAGGTACAGAAAGTTTTAACTTTGTTTTTAATGAAAAATATTTTTACAAATCAAAAAAAATCAGCATGTTACTTGAAAAATAATCTTTTGGTATTTCCCTAAGAAATGCAGCTAAGCTATTGGAATATTTTTACCATTTGCATTTGCCAGACTATATATTATGATTTTCATTTTCAAGAGTATTAAAGTTTCAAATTTTTTTAAATTTTCAATTGAAAAGCATTTAAAATAATTAAATTCTATTTATATGCTTGCTGTGCATAAAATTAATTATGTGTATGCAAATGTTTCTAGGATTTTTTTTTGTTAAATAGGGATAAATACACACTTGAAAAACATTTTGTTTTTGCTGAGAAAAGGCAACAAATAAACAACCTTAACTCATACCTAATAAATAAATTTGTATGCAAGATTCTTTCTGTAATTATTGATCATGTCCAGCATTTTATAAACAGAAATTAGACAAAATACTCTTCAAGGAATAATATATATATATATATATATATATATATATATATATATACACACACACACAGAGCTTACAAATGGTTAGTGCTAGCCGTTATTGTTTTACTGATGTTAGAAAATGTAATTTAATCATTTTAATTCTTAAAATAAAACACGGTCGTGTGTGTGTGTGTGTGTGTGTGTGGATGAGTCAATAATTATCCTCACTAAAGAAAAATTGTGTAAGTTAAGCACTGTAGTAGTATTGTATCAAAATTGTGGAGAATTACTGACTTTCTCAAATTTATATATATATATTGTGTGTGTGTGTGTAATAATTTCTTGGATTTTATGCTTTCAGAACTGGTTGATTGAAATATAATATAAAAATTTTTTTTCTAAATTACAACTTTAAGCACACACACACACACACACACTTGTGTGTGTCATTATCAGTATGCATATTTACAAATAGGCATATATCCTTGTAAATGTATACACTTGCACCCAGAAATATATATATATGCATATAAACTTAAAAATGTATGTGTGCATATTTAAAATACATGGAAAAATCTGGCAAAAGTTTGTGTATATATATATATATATATATATATATATATATATATATATATATATATATACACACACACACACACACACACACACACACACACTCAAACATGTAATCATGTATGTTGAGACAAGTGCATAGAGAGATGTGCATGATATATATAAGCATTTACATATAAAATCACATTAACATGCTAATAGAGAATTTATCACACACAATAAGAAACATTTATCTGTTAGGTCCCAGAGCTATAAGAAAATTTACTTACATTGGTAGATCTTTCCCCTCCTCTTCTCTTTTTTTATTTACATACATGTGTGTGTGTGTGTGTGTATTCATCTATGAATGCCAGTGCCTTTACATATGGTGCAGACTACTTGGTATAAGTAGTTGGTATCGCATTCTCAAAAATTAACATTCCACAATTTTTTTTTTAAGATTACTGTTTTTTTTGGGTTTTTTTAATGTTTTCTTTCCTGTATCTTGTTCAGTATTTTATTCTTTTTTAACTTAAAATTTCCTACTGTTTTTTTCTTGACCCATCCCTTTTTTTTTTTTTTTTTTTTTTTTCTCTCTAAAGAGTATGTGATATACAGTGGCTGTTGTGAGAGGGGAGTTGGGGTTGGCCATGTATATTTGGCTAAAGGCCAGACTGGGGCATGACCACAGTTGTTGGTACCACATTCCCTGCCATCTCCACCAGCCCATGAGCAAAAGATACAAATTTCAATAGACATCAGATGGACACTTTTACCTGAACTAATAGAATCAGAAATATTGACATCTGCTTTGTCCGCTAAATTTTTCATAGACGCTGTTGTTGCCATCATTATTACACCTAGCACAACTTGCTCTATCAGCCCACACTATCCAACATCCCTCTCTTGTTTCTTTATCGAATACCAGTGTGACCACACATACCAACTGACCAGTCGATTGACCAGAGCAACTAACCAACCGTGTGCTGGTCAGTATCTTCTCTTACCTCTCTGTCCAGTTCTTGTCTTTAATTAGTGTTTCTTTTTCTTTCTCTCACATTTTTAATTTTATTTATACCCACTGACTATACTTTTATCAACGTTAATTCTACATATATATATGTATATAATCACTCACAGTAGTGTATAAAAATGAAAAAATCTGTGTTTGTATGTTAAATTTCCT
>OY757913.1:57917214-57954714 GCA_963585895.1 Sepioteuthis lessoniana
ACCTTTTCTGGATTCAATGTTGTTTATTGATAAACTCAGTTTCAACAATTACTTTACTGTATTTGATCACAGTGTGTGTATATGTGTGTGTGTATATATATATATATATATATATATATATATATATATATATATACACACACACACACAGACACATTGTATTAATATATGTATATGTTCTGTGTAAAGATTCTCTCTCTCTTTTTTCTTTTTCTTTTAAGGTTAATGTGAGAAGATAGTAAAAAGAGGAAATGCCTAAGGAGGCATTAAAAACAAATAATATTTTCTTTAAGGTTTATGTTAGAAAATAGTAAAAAAGGAGATGCCCTAGGAGGCATAACAAACAAATAATTTAGATGTATTTAGTGTAACAGTTACCATCATACAAAATGGAATCGGTGATTTGAGTTCAAATCCTGGAAAAACTGTTTGCATCTCACTTTGCACTGATACTCTTGGGAAAGGCATGGAATGACCTATTCTCCTCTCAGTTATGACTAAATAATAAGACAGAGTGGGTTCATTAACCTTGGTAAGGCAACCAGTCTAGAAAAATGAAAATTCTGAATTCAAGACTTTCACTCACAAATTGACCTTGTGTCACAGAGGTTGAGTAAATATATATGTTACCATATATTTTTTATGCATTATATATTTTATATTTTATACATTTTATGTAATAATTGTAATGATATAGAGACAGTACATTTTTTCTGCTGAGAGTAACTCAAATTCTTAAATAGTCATCTGTTATTTACTTTTGCTTTGCTTAGTCTGGCACAATTGCAAGTTGCTTATAATATCTGCTGTTATTAAATTGCCCCTGATCTAAGTACTGGACTGACTCATTGATCCTTAACACTTAACAAGTGTTTTGTCAGGAATCAGTAGTTTCATACTAAGTTTTATAGTCACTTGTTGAAAATCATTTGTAAGCCATCATACTCAGTAATTAGATGATTATTTCTCATATTAAGAAGCCTATGATATTCAAGTTTTATGCTAAACCCTATTTTAGAGGGCAAGAGAAATATAAAACCAATGAGAGTGCATATACAAAAATGCTTAAATTCACCTCAGTGTGTCTAGTTTACTTAAATATATACAACTAACTTTTTTCTTTTCTTTTTTGGATGTGTGAGGAAAAAGATATGTTTTTTTTATCTATTGAAAACTGTGAGTTAACTCTGGTGGTCTCATTAAGAGATTAGCAAATTTTCCTTTAGCTAACCAGGGGGTAACCCATTTCATTACCACTGTCTGACCCTTGCCTGCTTTTTCATCTTGGTCTTTTTCCAATAACATTTTTCTTTCCTTCACAGCTATACAGATATTCTGAATTGAAAATACATCAAAGGTGGTGAAAAATCTTTGTATTGTTTCACATGCCTGATTAGGATTATTAGAATCCAGTACTCGGCATAATCAATGCCCTCCTCTTCTTTTCACAGGCTGTAGAATCTATCATAATCAAAAATGTGTAAGAAGAAAATAGTGTCTACATATTCCTCTGCCTCCTCCTTTTTATTTGTTTACCTACTGTGCTACTTGTGTAAGGATTCATTGCCCCTTGGGACTGGCTGGTTGTATTTATTAAACCTGTTTCAAAGGGAGAAAGTTTCTTCACTATTTACAAATACATTGGCATAGACCCATATGACCTTCTCCACCTTTTGCGGGTGGGGTACTCAACAAACACCTGATTTCCTTTAATTTCTTTTTTAATGCCTGTAAATATTACAGGTGACAAAAATTGTTTTATGATTAACTGTCAGTTCATATTTTTGTCTAATTCATTAGTTTTCTTTACATTAGAAGCAGAAAATCTCTTTTTCTCTCTTCATCATTTATTATTTGTGTGTTTTTAGTATCTTTATAATTTTTTTTTCTAATTGAAAATTAGAAAAAGAGAAAAAAAGTAATATATTATAATAAAATCCTAAACTGCCCTTTTGATTTTTTTCCTTACTCAGGGAAATATTCTAAAACACAAACTAGATATGGATAATCTATGAAATTCATGTACAAACATATATAAAAATTGACCTCCTCAGGTACTGATAGAGCAACAAGTAAGGAAATAGATTTTGAGGTTAGCAAAACCACCCACTTCTAATGAGGGTGAGCTATTAATTGTTAAAAAAATAGATCTTTTTCTATCAACTTTCTGGTTTTGAGACCAGTCAATAATAAAGTGAATGGCCTTTTTCTCTATCCTCATGTCTGACTTTTTCCTGATATGAACCTTTCATTATCCCCACTGACTTGCATCTAGACACCACAATGAAACTGAAGATTCACTGATTTTTAACAAAGTCTAAATGTCATTACTTTATTATATAAGTTGCTCAGCTGTCTGTTTGTCTCTATAGAAATGTGAAGATTTTTAAAGATTTCAAGCTTCAGCTTTAATATTTTACTTCAGATTGAAAAAAAAAAAAAAAAGTTCTAAAAAAGCTAAATCTGAACTTGAAACACACATGTCTATGTCACTCGGAAATTAAGTGACATAGACATGTGTGTTGTAGGGACCTGTTATTTTATACATTCTCAGTTTCTCTCCATCATTTATTATTCATCTCTTCTCATTCAATTGCTATTTGAACTGTGTGTATTCTTTCTTTCTTTTTTATTTAAAATGAAAGCTTCCTTTAAAAAATAAGTACCAAAAGTATTACTAAAATCAAACTATGAGTTGAATTTGGTAGATTTTTAAAAATGAGAGCTGATGGTTTCATACATTTCCCAAGATAAAACACAACAACCTCTTTGAGGATTTAAACTTGGTTTGCTGAAACTATTTCCAACAAAAAACCATGTTAGAGCTCAGTCGATGGGAGCTGTAGAACACACTGACTGCATCTCTGCAATGTCCTGGATATGACACTAAACAATCTGATGGTGAGGCTCCTGTCTTGTAACTTTGGGGAATATGGAGTACCTCTTCATTGCCATTGCTCCCAGATCCAAGTGGCAGCACCTGATAGGGTTCTATCTGTAGGTGAAGACCCTTCTCAATGAGTATCCTGTATATGACATTTGCTTTTCTGATGGCAAGACTCCAGTCCTGGATCTTTCAGGAATATGTTTGACATTTAAACTGTGTGCAAAAATATGACTTATGTTAAATTGAATTGTTGGAAATAGAAGTGTTTGATCATTTCACTGTCTGTAAACCACTAACTGATATTCAGTTGAAATGTTAGTGATACTTGGAACCATTTAATTGTGTGCAAACGAAGGAATAGTATTCAGTAGAGTAATTATTGTTGAATAGCAGTATCTGTAACCACTTCACTGTGTGCAAACAAATAATAAATATTGAATAGAATTATTTGTGTTAAATTGCAATAATTGAAACCATTCAACTATGCAGAAACAATTGTAATATTAGTCTGCAAACAAATAAGTTCTAACTCATTTAAAAATGAAATTACCGACAAACTGTGTGCAAACAAATAACTGATGCTAAATTGTGACTGTTATATAGCAGTACTTGAAACCATTTAACTGTGTGCAAACAAATAGAAAATAGAAATACTTGGAACTATTTAACTGTGTGTAAAAAAAAAAAAAAAAAAAAAAATGCACTCAGGTTCATTTAAAAATGATATCTTCAAAATATGTTTACAAATTGTCT
Source organism: Sepioteuthis lessoniana (assembly GCA_963585895.1). Lineage (NCBI taxonomy): Eukaryota > Metazoa > Mollusca > Cephalopoda > Myopsida > Loliginidae > Sepioteuthis > Sepioteuthis lessoniana. The sequence continues at coordinate 57,920,855 of OY757913.1, forward strand.
ATATTTAATATGTATAAACAGGATTTGGCATTGAATAACCAACAATGCTCATAAAACCTATCCAAACCAAAAACTGTTACACTAATACACTTTCAAAAACATGAGTTTTTATGTAAATCATTTTTTTTTTTACCTATGAACATACTTGGGCACCTCTGGTGGTGTAATGGTTAGCAAACTAGACTTGCAAACCTACACGAGTGAGTTCGAGTCTCATTGGGTGCCCCATTCATTTGGCCTTGTGCTACATCGAAGCAAAAGAGCTTCGTAAATTACTACCTATGAACATATTTTTGCACATATCTCTGGTTCTGTAGAATATGCACGAATGATTTTTATATGACAATTTTCTCCAGTCATCTTACTAACGGTGCAATGTTTTTCGGGATAAAATTTACATTTATACAAGTCTTTTTTTTATGCATTGGTAATATATAAGATATATGGTTATTATTTCAAAAATTATAAGATTTAATACTTCCCTGAAAATAAACAGAAAATAAGAAAAAAACAGTCATATAAAAATAGCGTCTGACAGAAATACCACCCACATTTTAAACTGTCACCTATATAGTGTAAGTGAATTTAGGTGAGCGTTAATGATAGCTCCATCTAAGCTCAGGTCTTGTTTTTTCTTTGTATCAGAAAAAAATTTAAGAAACAATCAGTTACAATCATACCTTGGACTGGTGCACACTATACATTTGCTATTTAATCATTTTTTTAAACTCTTGAACCAGTAATTGTTACACAGCTTTTTGAGCTCATTCCATCTTATGTCAGAATGATGTTGTTCTGGATAGAAAATCTTTACTGCTATGGGTTGAAAATTTCAGAAACACAGGTTCATTGGTTAAAAGAAAGCCACCTGGAAGATCTTGAAACACTCAAACTTCAGAAAATATCAAGATTGGGAAACATTCTTTTGTATGGTCTTTTTGTCAGCCTTTAAAAACAAGGCCAATCCAAGCTATGATAGTAAATAATCATATCTGAAGGATCTACCGGTGCTACTTACCTAAGTTAACTGGCACCACACAGGTGACAATATACATTGAGAGAAATATTTTTACTATACTCTCTGTGTAGATGATTGTTTTGATTTTTGTATTTTAATTAATTAATTAATTAATTAATTTAAGTGTTTTTTTGTAGACACAATTACAACACTATAATCTTAGGCAGAAGTGCTAATCCATGGAAAGGTCCTGTCAGTTTAGTACATGCTGATTGTATCCCTTGAAAAAGAGTGAGACCTCCTGCCAAAAAAAGTTAAAATATATTAATCACTTCTGTTTAATGTAAAAAAAAAACTGTTGAACTTTAATAATGAGAAAAAGAAGAGAAGAGAATAGGAATGATAACCTACCTAAATTCTTTGACTCTAGAAATTCCTGGTAAACTTTTCCAGAAATCAATATCTAATATATTTATTTAAACATCACAGAAAATTTTTTTAAATTCATTTGCTTTTTCAACTTTTATCATTGTTATATTTAAAAGAATGTTATGTGAATTTAAAAGCTATATGAAATTCAATGACTTTTTTCTTCCCATTTTAACTTAAAAAGAATCAAATGTAATTTAAAATGGAAATGCTTTCACTGAAGCCAAATGAAAATCAAGACTAGATAAGAGAATCTCTATATTTTCACGTCAATAAATGAATAAACATGTCTAACCAATAGAAAAGCTGCCCAAATTTCTAACAGCTTCAAATGTAAAACTTTTCCCTTCCATTAATCTTTGTACTAAGAATCCCTACAAGGATCTACTTCAGTACAAAGAGAATTAATATTTATCATAGTTTATTTATTAGTGCTGAGCTTAGGATGGCACAGTTCACTGTGGCTTTTCTGTAGTCACCCATTCTAAAAGGACATGGTTTGTTCTGGATGAATACTTTATAACTATTTTTTGTATGGATCCTTAAAAAATGTTGTCTAAATCAATACAATTCATAGTTGTCAATAAAAAACATGAATAGATTTCTTAAAGAATATTTATTTAGAGTATTGCTTATAAATAAGGGTAGGTTGATTGGTTGGTTTTATAACATGTCAACTCTTGTAGGGTTAATGTTGGTCAGTTTTTATGCAAGCAACTAAAATGTTGTTTTGAACAAATCCTGGAAGCAGCACCCTACAAAACAGCAGTTGTACTGCCACTTACCTCCCATCTTGCACATAAGTGAACTTCTTGCATTGACTCTCACACATAGACATACAAGTGTTGGCCAATCAGAAAAAAGTTTAAAGTTATCAGTTCTGTGTGTCCACTGGGTGCTGTCTGGAGGATTTTATGAGTATGATGGTAGGAGAGTGAAAGGAATTTGTGCTGTTGGCATACCTAGGTGATGATAATAATACAATTGTATGGTTTCAAGTGATTATTCCTATTTGATAACAGGAGAGAGTACCTGTGACTGCACCATAGTATGCAACATCATAGGAAGATAGTTCAAACTCTACTCACACTATTGTATTGACATTTGGATTAATACCCTTGGGAAAGGTACGAAATTTCTTACCCACCAAGCTATGGGTTAAATATTACCACAACTGTTCTTCTACAAAATGGCTTTGGTATTGAATAACCCAAGAAGGTTGATATGCCATTAAACAAAGAAACCAAACCAATGTTTGCGCTCAGTTATAAGGTGTAAAGTTTTCCTATCTAAGGTAAATAATCTGCACACTTACCTGGTTTTAATATTAATGCTTTTCAACAGCTCTATTTGATCCTTAGATGGAACCCTAACAGGTACTACCAGTTTGGTTCCCAGTGAAACTGGGAGTAATGGTTACAAATGAGTACTCCACACTCCTCAAAGTTCCAAAACTAGAACCTCAGTACCTGAGACAGTTTAGTGTGACACCCAAGACAGCTCTTTTTTTGGTGGGGGGTAGATTGTACAGCTCTGCAAGGGATACACTTGCTGCATTTTGGGGGGTGCCATGAATAAGTATACTCTGATGATTTGAAAAAAAATTAATTAAAAAGTTAATTAATTCTTCTAAACCAAGGATTCCAGGATTTTATTATTTCTTGTAGAGCATCAAACAATCAAAATTAGGATTATTAGGCATTATTTAAGACCAAACTCTACAGCATGAAAATTCTGAAAACATAAATATGATTATGTAGCAGTCTGAAAATAAGTTCACAGGTTATATATATATATATATATTCCTGAATATACTACATGTTATGTATACTAATGCATATACTACATGTTATATATATTCATGCATTTTTATTTTTGGTTATGGAGTTTCAGTGCTGTAGATTTTGGTAATAAATAATACCTACTAATGTTTTAAAAAACATTCTTTGATAAGAATTCCTGGAGAGTTATGAACACATTTCTTTCACCATTTGTTTCTGTCTTGATAAAATCAAGTCCAGTCTTGTTAATTTTTTAATATACTTCATCAAGGCCAGTGCTTCATAAGTATTATTCATAGAAAATATATGAAAGCCACCCTTCTGTGGTCTCTAAGCAGGCCTCCCACCCTCCACCATCAGGAGGTTTGCAAATGGTAAGCATCAACCCTGTACTTCATATCAATGGATGTGTATATAGTTGAATTATAGTGAATGATTATGTACATAGATTTATATATGCACAGGTTCTAAAATAAAGAGTTTATCATTTGTATTCACACTCCATGCATATCATATATGTAAAGTAAAGTTGGCGACCTTAGTCGAGTGTGACCCAAAACCTCCCTTTTTAATAGTTACTGCACCGAGATGTAGGGGAGGGCACAACTCCATTCCCTAGATTGGTCCACTTTACCCTTGATCCTTACCTTATAATGCTGAGTGCTAACCTTGGTCTCCCGGATCACTGACAAACACACTCAGCCATTGGCCTAATGAGCAGAGTGTTCGCCAATGGTCCGGAAGACTGAGGTTGAATCCCAGGTCGAATCATACCAAAGACTCAAAAAATGGTACTTGATGCTGCTTTATAAGGTGAGGATCAAGGGTAAAGTGGAGCAATCCGGGAAATGGAGTAGCATCCTCCCCTACACCTCAGTGTTGTAGCTATTGAAAAGGAAGCCTTCAGGTCACCCTCAACTAAGGTTGCCAACTTTACTTTATATACATGTACACAGATTAGAATTGTGTTCTTTTCATCAGTGGAGATATATATCATCATTATCATCCTCATCATCAAGTCGTGCTGACAGCACTGAGTTCCCTGACACTCTTTCACCATCCATCCTTATCATCCATCACTCCTGCCAGGTCTTCTAGATTGCATCCTGTGTCCATACAGAGCTGATGTAAGTCTCTACTTGTCTACAAACACTGGCACATCTATGAGTACGAGTTCATAAAAGAATGCTGCTTATGAGTCTGTCTTTGCTTCTATGTATCTTTTCCATCTTACTCGAATGGTTTTTGAGATGGGAGGCAAGTAACCACATAACTGCTGTTTTGTAGAGTGCTGCTTCCAGAATTTATTCCAGACAGAAACCTGCATTCTTGTGTAGTTCCCCTCTAGCTTTTTCTCGGTACATTTTGTTAGTGTCCAAGTAGTATTGACATAGCTACAGCTTGGAAGAAAGCTCGTTTTATTTTATCAGAGAGATTAGATTTCCATTTGACCAATAGCTTATCAGTAGCATTCCATGCCTTTGCATAGTGCATATTGGCATCACTTTCAGTAGATGAGATATTGCTGCCAAGGTATGTGAACTTGTCTACTAATTTTAGGGGCTTGCCTCCTTTTTATATATATATATATATATATATATAGGTCTCTTTGATATATATATATATATGTATGTATGTAGGTCTCCTTTATATATATATATATATATATATATATATATATATATATATATATATGTCTCCTTTATATATACATATATATATATGTATGTATGTAGGTTTCCTTTATATATACATATATGTATGTATGTATGTATGTATATAGGTCTCCTTTATATATATATACATATATATATATATATGTATGTATGTAGGTCTCTTTTTTATATATATATATATATATATATATATATATATATATATATAAAGAACTTTTTAAAAAAATCTCATTTCAATGATTTATGGATAATTTAATCATTTGTAGAAATTTTTTTATTCATCATTTCTTTGTTTACTTAAAAGCCAAGAAGAGATTGTTTGTTGGAATCATTTTCATTTTCTTCATCCATATATGTACAAATACACACAACTCGTAAATATATCTGTTTGTGTAACTCTAATAAAAGGTAGATTCTTGTGGGCTATTTTATTTTAAATCTGTCATTACCTTTTATTGACTTAACTTTCTTTAGATGATTCATTTAAAACAGTGTTTTTTTTTTGTTTTTTTTTTCTATTTCCAGAGTTTTGCATCTTATTTCAGTCCATGTACACAACACTCCTAGAAGTATAAATAGAATCTGCTGAATTTAATTTGGTTCTCAATGTTGCATTTATTTTTTAACATTTTATTTGTTTTTTTTATTTTTTTAAATTTATTTTTTATTGATTTTTAACTTTTTATTAAAATGAGTCTTTCAAATTAGAATGCCTAAATATTTTGGATTTTTTTTTTCATGTTATGGATGTGATAGAGAAGAAAATATTCATTTTTGTTAATATCCACATTTTATATACTCTGTCTCATTCATTCTGACTCCTTTCCTCTCCTTTTCTTTGAGCAGGAGTATATATCTATGTGTGCTTTTATATCTATATAAACTGAAGTACTAATCAACATAGGGTAAGAGGTCAAGACCGATAGTGTAGCTGATAAGAAATTTATTGAAGCTTTTATGAATTCACTCATATAAAAAAACTAAAAACATGGTTTCAGCAACAGTTGGTTTGAAAGTGTTAACGAAACAATAGGATTCAGAAACAAAGAATAAACTTCTCATGAGATTTGAAATTATCCCCTCTATCTTTGGAAACCTGAGCAGAACACCACCTTACTGATTCAGCAAAGAAAGCTAACATATTTTATTTAAATTTAGATAGTAATTAAAGAAATTAGGTCAACTTAAAACTATCACATCTATAATACTGTAAGGATTATCATATCTAAAATACCATAAGGATTATGATATCTTTAATAATGTAAAGACTATCATATTTGTAATACTGTAAAGATTATCATATCTGTGATATTGAAAGGATTATAATATATATGATACGATAAAGGCAATATCTATTATATGGAAAGGATTATAATATATATAATACTGTGTTGACTATCATATTCATAATACTGTAAAGTGTTAACAAATAAACTCTACCAAAACTCTAAAAAAAAGAACAGTTTGGTTTAAAAAAATTGACTTACAGAATTTTGTATTCATATTTATGTTTTTAGTTATAGCGTTTCATGGTTGTAAATTTTGAAAATAAATAATACATCATAATATTCATTTTGTATAATGTTCTCATAGAAATAATCAAAAAACATACATTTTATAGAAATGAAAAAAATTTTTGTCATAACCCACTATTCATGAAAGTTAGTTTGGGTGTAAGGAGGTGAAAGTCATTCATAGAGCTATGAATGAATTAAAATTACTAAATGAGTACTTAAATTTCATTTAATTATTTATCATTGAATTAAAAAAAAAACCTTTAGAAATAGGTTTGGACTTTTGAAATCAGGATAAAATGATTATCATTGGTCAGTATTTAATGCAAACATTACAGTCAGAATGAAACTGTTTTTATATATGTTGTTGTTGACCAACTGTTGTCAAGGGCAAGCCGAAAGCTCCCTTTTCAATTGCTACTACACCAAGGAGTAGGGAGGACGATACTCCTTTCCCTGGATTGCTCCACTTACCCTTAATATGTACTCTATGATTCTGAGTGTTAAGCAAGTAGGCATCAAGTACCATTTTTTTGAGTCTTTGGTATGACTCAACCTGGACCATTGGCCAACACTCTAACCATTATACCAAATTTCCATGGCTAATCCTTTTACTTTTTTTATATATATTATATATAAAAGCAAAAATATGTGCACAAGTATTCAAGTTTTAATGTAACATGTTATATCAAATTAGAAAGACTAATGAAACTAAATAAAAACACATATTAAAAAAAAAATTATATTTGCTTTTAATTTATCTTAATTTGACTTTTGCATAAATTGTTAGTTACTAATTATGTTAAACAAATTTGAAAATGGGGGTGTCCTCGTGGTGTAATGGTTAAAGCGATGGACTGCGGAATCATAGTATGCGAGTTTGTACTCCAGTCGCGCTATTACGTTCACTTTCGGGCAAATACCCTTGGGAAAGGTATGAACCCCCTTATCCTCCCAGCTACGGGTTAAATAGTACCACTACTGTTCTTCTAGGAGAATGGCTTTGGCATTAAATAACCTAAAAAGAGTTGATATGCCATTAAACAAAGAAACCAAACCAAACCAAATTTGAAACTGGGGTGGTATAATCAAGGAATAGAACAGCTTGGATGCTAGCTCTTCCCAACACTCCTGGATTTCATTTTAAAATTTTACTTATTTAATTATTTAACTAAATGAAACATTAAAGAATAAAATTACAATTATTTCTTTTTGCTCATGAATTTCTTTTAAGAATTACTAACATGATTTTTGTTTATATTCTTTGAATTAAAACCAAACAATTAGAAAACAATAAAACCAAGCAAATATTAATTGAAATCAAATTTTTAAGATCAATATGAAAATTAGCATTTTCATTCATACTGTAAACTGGTTGTGTATAATTTAAATAAAAATAAAATTATGGAGACATAAATAACTAAAGGAATTGTGACAGAAGTAGTGATGTAGTTCAGTTACACAGATAGATAGGTGTATGATTTTTATTATAAGAAGATATATATATAATCATTGCTGAAAAAGGAAAGGATTGGATAGTATTTGTACCTTCTCTCTGTAAGCACACTGTTCAGTTGCAAACATAAAACAAGGCTAATAAATGATGTCTGTGTTAGTCATTACAATAACTTTCTTCATGATTTTCAATTTGTTTCTATAATGAAATCATTAGCAATGCATTTATGATATCAACATAGCTTTTTCTTAATTTTTAATGCTTTTTTATTTTCAATCATTTGTTTGCATGCTATATGTACAAAGGTAAGCTGAAAAGTTCATATGGTGACATTATTTCTGCTGTTGATGACTTTTTTTTTTACCAATGGGGTCCAAACACTGCAACACCAACAGAAGAAGTGTGTAGACTGCAAGTGGGACTACATCTGAAAAATAAACCCTTTTTGGATACATTCCATGAGAGTCTCTTGGTTAACCTATAAGCTTTCCTACTGACCCTTGTATGACATATTTATTTATACACACACACACACACACACACACACACACACACACACACGTGTGTGTGTGTATATATATATATATATATATATATATATATATATATATATATTACTGTTTTGAAGATAGTATGAACAGACAAGCATGAATTGTCTTTATATAGATTATTATTACTTATGTTTTAATTTTCTTTCTTGTGGCTTTTGAAAAGATACAATTGATGAACACTTTCCATCACTGTCAATTTTCTTTCTTGTAAATATAAGAAAAAAATACATGAAAAAAAACAAATATTCAAATCAAAACATGATCCATAATAATCGTGAAACATGTCTTTCAAATTTCTACTCATCACAATACTTATGTCTGCTGTAAGTATCTTAAAATGTATTTCAATGTTTTCTTTATTCTTTTATTTTTATCACTACAAAACACTTTCTATTTTTAAATATTCTTCATTTTTTTTTTTAATCCATGAACAAAGTTTTAAAGTAGGTCAGTGTTTATTTTTATCATTCTGATTGTAAAATATCAGAGATTAAGGGGTGGAGTGATGATTGGCTCTTTCTACAAATTGAGTCAATATTCAAATGCTATCATATTGCAAAAATTGCTTTTCTTCTTAAGTATTTAATAGCATCTTTTTTGTCATTACCAGCATCAACAGTGCAAATCATTTACAATAAAAAGAGAAAATGAAGAGCCATTTAATCTGATATTAATTTTCAATACAAATGCACAAAATCACTTTGCATGATTTTTCTGAAGAATAACTTTGTAGGAGTTTACAATACCCCAATTGTATCCCCTGCAGAGGGTTAAGACACTCCCCACCAAGCCAAGTCAGTTAGGGCTGTAGTATTCACCAACTGCATCTCTGCAGAGGGGTAAGATTCAATATCAACTCAAGTGTCAATCTTAAGGTGAGGTCACGCACTGGAGCTTTGGGGAATGTGGAGTACCCTTTCATTGCCATTTCTTCCTGATTCAGAGTGGTAGGGTCCCATCTATAGGCCAAATAGAACTGTTTAACCATTTAACTGTGTGCAAAGAATGACTGATGTTAACTGGAATTGTTTGTGATACATACCATAGTAATTTACAAAGCTCTTTTGCTTCGATGTGGCACAAGGCCGAATGAATGGGGTGCCCAATGAGACATACCATAGTTGAAACCATTTGACTGTGCAAACAAATGATCTCTGACTCATTTAAAAATTGTCAACAAATTATTCATTTACAAATCATACATATTTAACATATTTGGCATTAAATAACCTACAATGGTTGATATGCCATAAAAAAAAAAAACCCAAACTATCAATACTTTCCACTCTGTTTCATAGGAAAATCAGTTGATGAAAACTTGAAGCCTGAAATCTATTATCTTTTTTTCACATCTGAAAAATCTCTGTATACAATATATGTTAGTTTTGAACAATACTGAAGAATTTATCAAAAATAAATTGTTCCAAGACAATAACAGCTGGGCTATAAACGAGGATTTTTTTTCGGGAAGTGCCCGCGGTGTAATGGTTATCGTCATAGGAAATGGATACAGCGACATGAGTTCAAATCCTGGACAAGATTGATTGCATTTCACATAGCACTAATACCCTTGGGAAAGGTATGAACCCCCTTATTCTCCCTCCAGCTATGGGTAAATTGTAGGACAGACTGGGTTCTTCAGCCTTGGTTAGGCAACTAGTCTAGGAGAAGGAAAACTCTGAATTCAAACCTGTTAAACTCCGCTTAAAAATTGACCTTGTGTCATATCCTGCCCGAGCGGAGGGGTTGGTAAATAGAATAAACAAGGATTTTTCACACAAAAATATAAAAGAAGTTTTTTGGACTATATACATCATTTATTCTTCGATAGTGCTGAGAAGATTTTTGGACTTTATACATCATTTATTCTTCGATAGTGCTGAGAAGATTTTTGGACTTTATACATCATTTATTCTTCGATAGTGCTGAGAAGATTTTTGGACTTTATACATCATTTATTCTTCGATAGTGCTGAGAAGATTTTTGGACTTTATACATCATTTATTCTTCGATAGTGCTGAGAAGATTTTTGGACTTTATACATAATTTATTCTTCGATAGTGCTGAGAAGATTTTTGGACTTTATACATCATTTATTCTTCGATAGTGCTGAGAAGATTTTTGGACTATATACATCATTTATTCTTCGATAGTGCTGAGAATTTGATAAGCTTGTTACAGACAAATTGAGTTGAACTTTGCATTAAATTTTTATCTTGTTACTTAACCTTTTCTTAAAAGAAAATAAGTTAGTCTTACTTAAGTTAACAGCCTAAGTTGACTCTGACAGAAATCATGCTTACAACCTCACCATCAGTTCAAAAGAATGATTTTACTGTCATTTTAACCTTCTTTGATTCAATTCTTGACCTTTTATCCAACAAAGCTGAGTACTTCTGCTTGCAACTACTTACAGGATAAAAAAATAGGTGTTTGTGGTGCAACAGTTATCATCATAGGAAATGGATGCAGTAACTCAAATTCAAATTTTGGATAATGCTGTTTTCATTTCTCATAGTGCCAATACTCTTGGGAAAGGTGTGAATCCAACTATTCTCCCACCATCAATAAGTAAATAGTATCGCATACTGGGCGCTTTAACTTTAGAATGGCCAACCAGTCTCAGAGAAGGAAAAACTCTGAATTCAAACCAGCAGCACTCCACTTAAAAATTGACTTTGTATCACATCCTGCCCAGGGCAAAAAGGGGTTGGGTAAATACATACAGAAAGAAATGCATAAAACTTTGCTTCATTGGGATTCATAATTGCTATTTAATTTGAGACAATTATGGGGATAATTCAAGTGTTATATTTAATAAAAGAAATGCAAATAAAAGTTGCATAAAAAGTGCTTGATGCTGTATAGCAGAGCAAGTATAAGACCTAAAATATTCAAATTATGAATTTTTAAAGTCTATTAGTTGAAGTTTCATGTGGATTTCACAATCATTAGACTGAAATATGAGAAAAAGTGGCTAAACAGTTTTTATGGTTTGAGGTCTTGTCACATGGCAAGATGTTTGTTCATATGATTGAGATATATATATATATATAAATCTGTGGATAGGTGAATTTTTTTATAATTCACATTTTAAAAACATTTGTAACTGAATGATTGTCAGAATCTTTTTCCATCTGAAACTTCAATTAAGGGAATTTAAGAGTTCATAATTTGTGTGTGCGTGTGTGTATATATAAGTAAAGTTGGTGACCGTAGTCTAGGGTGACCCGAAGGCTCCCTTTTCGATAGCTACTACACCAGGGTGGGTGTGTATGGGGTGGCGCTACTCCTTTCCCTGGATTGCTCCACTTGACCCTAGATCCGTACCTTATAATGCTGAGTGTTAGCAAGGAGACATCAAGTACCATTTTTTGAGTCTTTGGTATGACTCAACCTGGGATTAAACCCCGTCTCCCGGGCCATTGGCGAACACTCTATCACGCCAATGTCTGGTACTAATATATTCATTCCATATTATTTATATTTGCATATAAATTTCACACACTAAATGTAATAACTGTTAAAGATCAGGAGAATCATTTTTTAAAGTGGAGATTAATTTTTGACCAAAATATGACAATATGATTTGAAACCCATCCCCAATGTATATTCTTATGTATTGGTCAAACTTTGAAAACTTTTTTTTTTTTTTAAGGCTAAAATATTGGCATCAACCTCTAGATGAGCGATAAATGTTTAAATTGAAACAACTGTAAAAGACTATGGGCAAGTCTTGCCTTCAAAAATGAATTCCATGTATTTATAATTTTATGGGTATAAATCAAGACTTAACTTGTACACAAAATTGACTTACACAAGGAAAAACTATACTCGTACATTTAATTTGTTTTTTATTTTATTTTATAACATTCTACATAGAAATATGATCTTTTAACAGAATGAAAACCCAAATTGACAAAAGAAAATCCTAAAGGGAGGATATTAAATCTTCTTTTTTAAAAATGTTTTTGAGGGTGATGAGAGGAGAATAGTGATCTCCATTGGAAATACAAATACGCAAATATATATATATATATATATATATATATATATATATATATATAAAGCATTTTAAAGTGCATTTATGTGAAACAAACAAAAGCAAAAAATACACAAAAAAGAGGAAATAATAATAATCATGTTATAATTTGGATATAAAAAAATCTAAATAATATTGCAACTTCTCTCTTATCAAAATGTTTGCTAAATAAATACATACTGGATTTGATGAAATTTAAAGAAAACATTTTGTCATGCTTTATTGATCAAATACAATGGGTTAACAGCCCAATATTGGTGATTTCCCTTGTGTGCATCATACTATATATATACATACATACATTCCAGAAACCAAACATCACTTCATTTTGGCTGTAATGTAGTAGATAAATTCTAAAAGTGACATCTTGACTGGGTTTATTTTCTTTCCAATCCAAAATGGCGTTGCTAGAGTTTTATTCCTCTTTTTCTTTTTCTCTTTATGTAGACAACTGGTGCTGAGATTGACTGAATTGACTGACTTTGTCATTACATAGGCAGGTTAAGAATGTCTGCAGACTTGAGCTGCAAGATCTTGTAAGCATCTTCCCACCACCCCCCAGTACTGCTTCTTTCTGTTAATCCACCTGAAGTCTGAAGTTTGTACCAATGCCAAGCCGATAATGAAGAAATCAAAAATACCAGTGCAGTCTGAATATAAAAGAAAAAAAATCTTTTTGGAGTCTTCAATAGTCAAAAAAAGAAGAAAAAATTTGTTTAAACAAAACTTACTGGATAAGTGTATTTGGTCAGGTCTAATGTTTTCTTCTTAAGTTATCAACCAGCAAGGATACCTAGTAATAATCTGATTTGGTTGGGTATGAGAAGCTTTTGCGATCATTATTAACCTTTATTGGCTCAAGTTGTCAGATCCATTATTTACTGTATTTGATGAATTAAAAATACATAAAAAGAAGATGAGACATAGAATAAGCTGACTGTATCACCTGAAATGGAGAAAGACCCCCCCCCCCAAAAAAAATGAGTGTTCAGAATATGACATTAAACTGCATCTGATGGTGAGGCTCCAGTTCTGGATATCTGAAGAGTATAGAGTACCTCTTCATTGCCATTACTCTTAGGTCTACTCGTAAAGGAGTGTTAGTACCTGTTTGGGTCCCATCTATGGTTCAAATAGATCTGTTCAAAAATTATTTGCATGTGGAAAAAAACTTCAACAACTACACAGGTGTAAATATTAACATACAATGAATGCAATTCCCTAATCTTAAAGCATATAATTATCTTAGACAGGTTTATATGCCATTAATATCAATCATAATCATAATCAAAAAGAAGACCTATTCATTTAAAACTCATGTCCGTTAACAAAGCAATTTCAAATATTTTCCAGGTTATAACACCAGGGATTACCAAATGGTTTATTAATTTGCCTCAGGGCTGATGGAACTATCCAAGGTGTCAGTAAATGTCTGGAAGTTACAAAGGGATTGATAAACTTAGGAGTCAAAAACTAACATTAATAATTAAAAATTGACTGATTTACTTGCCAATACCAAATGATAACGAGCAGATATTCTACTCTGTGATTCCTGTATTTTCTTTGATGTATTTATTTATCATGCAGTATTTCAAGATATTTTTCTTTTGGAAGCCATATTCAGCATTTAAATTTTTTTTCAATATTTCAATTTGAGATTTTTTTAATCAAATTAATTCACAGCTATACTGTTAACTACTGTACTCTAGACTGGGTTTAGCTAATGATGTCAGGCCTAATAAGGGACACTCAAACTGGTTGGTATTGAATCCTAGGGTTTAATGATATTATCCAAAGGATCAATAAATGCCTGAGGTCAAAAGAGACTCTACAAATGTGTTGGGAATTGAAAGATGATTATATATGTCAAGGTATTCATAATATAATGGTTATTGTCATAGGAAATGTACATGGCAACATAAGTTCAAATCCTGGATGAGGCTGTTTGCATTTCACATAGCACTCATACTCTTGGGAAAGGTATGCATCCAATTATTCTTCCTTCAGCTATGGTTAAATTGGGCAGACTGGGCTCTTTAACCTTGGTATGGCTGCTGGTCTAAGAGAAGGAAAACTCAGAATTCAAACATGTTAAATTTTGCTTAAAAATTGACCTTGTGTCATATTCTGCTTGTGTGGAGGGTTTGGTAAATAAGTCAAATGAAAACGGACTCTCCACTCTCTGTATTTCTCCATATTAAGTTATCCTGCCATATTATTTATAAGAAATGTACAAAATACTCAACAAAATTCAACATAAATGTATTCTATCTTCACAAGATTTTTACCTATTTTGATACTGAACATTTTATGTTGAATACTAGATTTATGTTCTATATTTTTGTATATTTCTCATACTTTAAATAAAAACACTAAAAAATTCTCTTTTTTATGCTTTGATATTCAAGTGTGATAGTCACAAGAGAGAGGGTATACTGAGCAACAGTCCCCAGGACTTACTTTGTAGTTTTCTCCATTCATGCATATGGAAACTGTATTCTCACCTATTAATTTATTTCTTTATTATACATGACTTAGGGTCAATAAGAGATCAAGGATTCCATGAAGTAATGGAAGGTTCCAATTAGATAATATATCCACATGTCAACAGTTCAATTAAAAAGTTCAATTTACCTTTCAATTTAACTAATATATTTAAAAGCGAAATACAAGAATCACTTTTTGACTTGTGGGAGAGTTCACATGGCCTAGTTGCTAATGTACTGATTTGTGACATTGTAGTTAGTAAGTTCAAACTCCAGTTGTGCTATTATATTCACTTTTGGACTTATGCCCTTGGGAAAGGTATGATCCCCCCTTATGTCCCCACCTATTGGTTAAATAGCACCACTACTTTTCTTCAACACGAATGGCTTTGGCATTAAGTAACCCACAAAGATGCCATTAAATAAAGAAACCAAACCAAATATTTTGATCACACATTTCAAGTATTGAAACTTAGGATATTTTCTATGGAGTTTAGGATTTGATAAGCTTGTAATAGACAAACTGTATCAAATTTTACATTTAATTTTATCATTGTTTCATAACCTTTTCTTTAAATTTAGATTCAGCTAAGTAAACATTAAATTTATTCATAAAAAAATGTAGTCACTTGCTGTAAATGGTTAAGAAATAGTGATTTAAAGATTATGAATCAACAATACCCCCACCCCCCCAAAAAAAGCATGAAATTTGCTAAGAATAGTTGCTACATTTTTTTTCCAATAAATCTTTTACAAATTTCTTCTTTTCTCATCTTGCTTCCTTTTTTTCTTTTTTTTAATTACATATTCAAAAACAAGATATAAAAACTAGAATTTTCTATTCAAATGTTAAGACAATATTTTTTTTAAAGAACCAAGGATATGATAAACTTGTAACAGAAAACCTATATTTGAAAATTTTATCTTTTTACTTAAATTTTTTTCTGCAACATTTTTCTAATTTTTTCTTGTTCATCGTGCTACATTTTCGCAAGAAAATCAGAAAAATAGAAACTTAAGGAATTCTAAGATTTTTAGTGTATCATATCCAACACTAATATTTTTTTTTTTTTAGATATTTTTCTTAAGTCTATAGTTCTACATACTTCTAGGGTCTTCTATAATGTAAATATGTAAAAAAAGAAGATATTCAAAGGTTGTATTAAATTATAGATAGAGAATCTTTTATTTGGTATGAAGTGTAGAATTAGAATATTTGTTAAATGGCTGGAAAGATACTGTGAGTCAACTCAGTTTAATTGACAGGTAATGACCTTTAAGAGCACTTCAAACCTTGGCTATCATTGGTGGATAGTTGAGTCTGGTGACTAAAATCTTAGAAATTAGATTTCAACTTTGGATTAATTTAGCCAGAGCTGTTGAAATCTCCAGGCATAATTTCCATCAGTGTCCCAAATGCTAACTCATAGTTTTTTGTATGATTTGGTTATGTAACTGAGAAGATGTCTAAATCAGTAAAGTTATGTGTGTTCACCAGAAAAGAAAACTTTGTATTTGTTATTTATACCAGTAAAGTAAATAGCATGGTTAGTAAAGACTATGGAACAGTAATATTAAGAGGAGAACTGACCCAGGCCGAAGAACAACAAGATAGCAATCCAACAGATGTATTTATCTATTTATGAATAATAAGTTAATGCTTTGTTTTTACTTTTTGTTTTTAAACCATCTTGAGGAGGATATTGTTGTGATGTTATCTCATCCAAAAAGTTATTTTCGATTGAAAAAAACAATTTTTAGAATTTTTAGAGAAAAAATTACATTGCCCTGAACACAGTTTGAAAGACAAAATGAAATGTTAAATGTTGGCTTACTATTCACATATTATTAAATGCATCTTATCACTGTATTGTTTTTTCTTATTTAGATACTGTCAGATTTATTTCTATTTTTCTCCATGTACCAATTCTTCATAATATTTACAATTCTTTAGGTTACAGGTTGTCTGATGACTTAAAAAGTGTTGCAATAGGTGGTTTTAATTTTCATGTTATGCTGTCTATATATGTTTATAGCCCAGATATCAAACACTCTCTCCATAGGTAATGCAACTTTTAAACAATAATGATATATAATCAGAGGGTTGGGTTTTATGACATATCATCTACTGTTATTTAATGCTAAATCCCATCTATACACACATATATCAAATATATATATATATATGTTTTGTAAACACATTTTGTTGATAACATTTCTGAACAAGCCCAAGCTCATTTTTTGCACACTGTTAAATGGTTTCAAGTATTGCTATCTAATACAAATAATTCTTTTTACTATTAATTTGTTTTCACACAGTTAAATGGTTTCAAGTATTGTTATGTAGCAGTAACAATTTATCATCTGTTGTTTGTTTGCATACATTTAAATAGATGTTATGATTTGTTGGTAATTTTATCTTTAAATGAGTGAGAACTAATTTTTTTACACACTAAAATTGGTATTGTTTCTACACATTTAAAAAGCTTCAATTATTGCTGTCTCACATTAATAATTCTATTCAATATTAATCATTTTTTTTTTTTTTGCAGACTGTGAGGTGGTTACAAGTATTACAATTTAATACTAATTATTCAATTCAAAACTATTGCACACAGTCAAATGTTTCCAAGTATTGTTATCTAATACTAATAATTCAATTTAGACAGACAGTTGAAGAGTTTCAAGTATTGCTATTTAACTTTAATAATTCTATTAGACATTACTCATTCATTCGATCACAATTCTAAGATTCTAAGTATTGCTGTGTATCACTAACAATTCAATTAAACATCAGTCATTTGTTTACACAGTTAAATGATCAAACAGTTCTATTTTTAACAATTCAATTTAGCATAAGTCATTTGTTTGTGCTTAGTTTAAATGTCAAATAGCTCCTTGTCAGGTGCTGCTACTCTAGGTCAGAGTAGACCTGAAAGTGATGGTAATGAAAGGGTACTCTGCATTCTCAGAGCATCACCATCAGATGATTTAGTGTCACATACAGAAGACTCGTTGGTGGGGCTGGGAGTTAATCCTCTGCAGAGATGCAGTCGGTGTATTCTACAGACCCAATCAACTGCCAATGGTGAACCAAATGAGAAAAGGTCTTAAAATAAATTTACAGTCATAGAAATTAATATCACAATAAACAAAGATTCTACCACTGTCCCAAAGTCATTGTTAAACTTTCATGTAAATTTTATATACTAAATCCACTGATGGAAAATAAAATTCCAATGCTCTAAATATGTGTTTCAATTTAGTCAAGATTAAACTCATTACTCCTTGGTCCACTTTGATCTGGAGTGATAGTACATGTTTAGGTCCCATATATGGGTCAAATAGATCTGTTTAAAAATGATTTGTTTTCGAGAGGACTGTGTAAAAAAATTAAAAAAAAAACAAAACAAACAAACACACAAAGCTCTTAAGAAACACCTCTGCAATGATGTAAATATGAATGTACAATGAACATTATTCTCGGCATAAAATAATCCTAGACAAATTATCATGCTATTAAAATCAATTAGTCTAGATTTAAAATACAGGTAATATAGATGGCTCACATATAAAGATCAATGCATTCACAGTTTCCTTTATAAAGGGTGTATTAATAAAACTCGGATCCTATGAAAATACACTGAATATCCTCCTCCTCAATTCAAATGCTTGACAATGCTGTTTGTTTTACTTCATGCTAATGCCCTTGGGAAAGGCATCTATTGAAATACTTGGTGATAGGGAAGATATTTTAGTCAAGTCACCATTCTCCAAGGACTAATTTTAGCATTAGTTTATCTGTGATATACTAATACTGAACACAATGGAATGAACTCAATTACGCATACAAGAATATTTAACCTTTTATATACATAATATACATGCAAGTGGTATTAAAAAGAAAAAATGCTCAAACATGTTCCAACAACTAGAACAAGATACATATTGTTCCATGAACAAGCAGTATGTTGAAGGGGTACAAAATAGCAAAAAGCTTATTTGATAAAGGTAAATAAAATATGTCTAAGTGGTTTTAACATTCCCTGGCTAGGTCAGAGACAATGTCTCTACAGTTGAAAGACCAGAGACAAAAAGAGGTTAAGATTGGGTTTTTGGAATTATGATCTGAGGACATATTTATATACCGTACCGTGACACATGTCAACTAGAAGGAAAACTCTGAATTCAAACCAGCTATACTCTGCTTAAAAACTATTATGTTCACTTTTGAGCAAATACCCTTGGGAAAGGTATGAACCCCCTTATCCTCCCAGCTATGGGTTAAATAGTACCACTACTGTTCTTCTAGGAGAATAGCTTTGGCATTAAATAACCTACAAAGGTTGATATGCCATTAAATAAAGAAACCCGAAACCCTCAGCTTAAAAATTGATCTCATATTGTGTCTTGCCTGTGATGATGGGATGAGTAAATATATACCCTGTACATCTTTCTTGGAAACTAACTATGTTCTTAATATATTTGCAACAGGATTTAGCAAAGTAAGGGAATGTTTCAGTCAGCTAAACATTTGATGGATGATTGAAATCAAGAAAAAAATACGAGGATCATTAAATAAGTTTCCAGACTTTTTTGTATGGGCACTTTTATTGATAGTACACACATGAAACTTTAGTCCCCTTCAAAGTAATCTCCTGCACCTACAATGCACTTCTTGTACAGTTCCATCAACTTCTGGAAGGCCCCATGGAAGTCTTCTTGTGTGCGCGGGACAATGACCTTCGTCACAGCTTCTTTCATCTCCTCAATTATCACATAACGACACCCTCTGAGCTTAGGGAATAGTCAAAAGTCACAGGGACCAAGGTCTGGACTATAGCAAGGGTGAGGAACTGTCTTGATGCCCATCTTGGTCAAATAGTCTGTGACAAGGATAGAGTTGTGGACTGGTGCATTGTCCTGGTAGAAATGCCACTGACCCGATTTGAAGAGTGCTGGCCCCTTCCAACGGAATCTCTTCCTGAACTCCCTTAAAACCTCAACATAGTAACCCTAAGCCTAACCCTTTGGCCAATCAACTGTGGTGTATTGACTTCCTTACTCCTCCCACACCTGTCATCAAACCTCACAGACTCCCTACCTTCCTTGAATCTCTTATGCCACTCAAAAACTGAAGCTCGATTCATGCAAGATGGTCGAAAAGCAGTCTGAAGCATTCCATATGTTTCTGTGGCATTTTCTCCAAGTTTAAAACAGAATTTTATTGCATATCATTCTTCTAAAGTGTCCTCATTGCATTTTTGAAATTCACCAGCTGTAACAATCAGGTTTTAGCAGGGTGTATTCCAATTCCTACTGTAGCTGTTCATTTGAACCTGAAATCATAAAAATTGGTCAGTCATCACATTCTGAATTTTCAAGAGTCTATGACAATTTTAAATGCCTGTACAAAAAGTCTGGAAACTTATTGAATGCACCACATATATATCTTACTTTTTAACTGGAATTTCTAACTTTTGTAACTATACTAATGGAAAATAAAATTCTAATACCTTGAATATATGTTTCAATTTACTCAAGATTAAATATATGCATAATATATAGGTTCATTAGAAATAACTTCCTACTAATAAGGATTTATTCCAGGGTCATTGGCCTAATGAGTAGAGTGTTCACCAATAGTCTGGGAGACTGGGGTTCAATCCAAAGACTCAGTAAAATGGCACTTGATGCTGCCTTCCTAAACACTCAATATTATAAGGTACGTGTCAAGGGTAAAGTGAAGCAATCCAGGGAATGGAGAAGCACCCTCCCTGACACCTCAGCGTGTTGCTGTTGAAAAGGGAGCCTTCGAGTCACCCTCGACTAAGGTCGCCAACTTTACTTACTAATAAGGAGTTACTTTGCTGTCATCCTATATATATATATATATATATATATATATATATATATATATATATATATATACTCCCTATTAAGTGGGAGTTACTTTTTAATCATTCTGTTGATGAATCACAGTCAATGATCAAATATACAAATTGATAGGTGTACCAGTTTTGAATAAGTGGTTTATCAAAAATACTCAAACACTATGTAAATACTATACACAGGTTAAAACCAGCACTGTTCTTTCTAATTGGAGATATGGATTTTAGAAGTACATGACCAGGTTAATTGCTATGTAAAAACTAGACATTCATTAAGTTGGATATTAAAAATGAAACCTGTTTAAAGATTAAACTGAATAAGATGAAGAGAAAAGAAAGAACAGTTTTCATTTAATGTAATAACTTCATTCAAAACTGAAATAATCTGCTAAATATAATTACTCTAAACAGTTTTTTAAATAGACAAAGGAAATGAATATAAGAATTTAGTTTTGGCATACAAACCTCAGCTTGCTTACTACTGTTACTAAGTGATCACCCATCTAAGTATTGAGCAGGTTCATTGCTGCTTAACTTCACGGGTGGTTAGGTGGTGGGGTCCGTGGCAACTAGTACTGTAAGCAGGATTTGACCTTGAGTCAGACAAAGAAAATAATTCTTGGTTCAAATGAATTGCTTACTACTGTTTCTAAGTGATCACCCATCTAAGTATTGAGCAGGTTCATTGCTGCTTAACTTCACGGGGAGGGTGGGGTCAGTGGCAACTAGTACTGTAAGCAGGACTTGATCTTGAGTCAGACAAAGAAAATAATTCTTGGTTCAAATGAATTGTTTACTACTGTTACTAAATGATCACCCATCTAAGTATTGAGCAGGTTCATTGCTGCTTAACTTCAGTGGAGTCAGTGGCAACTAGTGCTGAAAGCAGGATTTGACCTTAAATCATCTTGGTTAAAATGGCACCAAGTAGACCAAAGAAAATTCGTTTAGCATAGACATTTATTTTTTAAAGCTATTCCATTAAAATTTGCTTAAAACAAGAATGTTAAATGTATTTTGCATCATAGTTGCAGCCACCTGTTTAATGCTCTACAATGCTGCATGTTCAAAGACTTATTGACAGCTTGTTATGAATATATCTTGTAAGTAAAATATAAGAAATGTTTTAAAAAAAACTCCAAAAACTTAGTAATTAGAAGTTAAGAATTATCGTAATCACAGATTACATATTACATGTCTATGTTCAACATGTTTTTACTTATCCAAGAAGGAAATGGATTCAACAAATCAAGTTCAAATTTTGTATGAGGCTGTTTGCATTTCACTTTGCACAAATATCTTTGATATTGTATTTAGCAGTGAAGTAGTGGCCAACATGCTGGACCATGACTTTGTAGTTAGTGAATTTCAACTTCAGTCATGCTATTACATTCACTTTCTGACAAATACCCAAGGAAAAGGTATGAACTCCCTTTGTTCCCCAAAGCTATGGATTAAATAGTACCACTTTTGTTCTTCTACAAGGCTGGCTTTGACATTAAATTACCCACAAAGGTGGATGTTTTATTAAAACAAAGAAACCAAACCAAAGGAAATCAATATTAAAATTTAACTAAGTTTGGCACACAAGCCTCAGATTGCTTAATTTCAGTGGTCTAGCAGAACTGGTGCTGCTAAATATACAGTTAATGATCACATTTACTGGTGATATTTGATGAATGTCCCACCAGACAGACGAGTGTAGCGCAAGGCCTTTTTTTTAGGTAGGACTGGACACACCAAAAATGCCTTGAGCCCCATCAGCATTCCCCTAAAAAAAGGGCACCTCAGGCACTAATCGATAAACCTAACCTCTCCATGAAGAGTTAAAGCCTGGGGGTACGGCCCCCTGAGGCTTGAGGAAATTAACCATCTAGCACGAAAGCCAGACAGTCTGCTGAAAAGCCTCTGCACAAAGCAGTGGCTGATACAGGTCAATATATGCAAATGTTTCAAAATAAAGAGGAATATTAATAGTACTTAAGCCCTATGTTAGTACACTGTAGATCCACCTTGGGCATTAATAGATGTTTTAATCTCTTTACAATAACAACTTACCAATTAAGGGAATCTTTCATTTGGCTAAATATTTGATGAAGGATTATATACCAAACTGAAATTATATGTATATCCTTATTTTTAAGTTAGACTTTCAAATTTTTCTAAAAAATATAATTGAAACCCCTTGAATATGTTTCAATTAACTCAAGATTATATGTCAAGATGGTATAGCAGTAAATGATAACATTTATAATACCTTTACAGGTTCCAAAAGAAGGGGTTTATCAACAATACTCAAACCCTCTTCATATACTGGACCAAGGTCAGTACCTCCATCATACTTCACTGTGTCACAATTTCATTTTTTATCTGTCTGTATGTGTGTGTGTGTGTATATATATATATATATATATATATATATATATATATATATATATATACCCAACCTCTGTGATATAAGTAGGATGTGACAAGGTCAAATTTTTAAGAAGAGTAAAGCTGGTTTGAAATTAGTTTTCCTCCTTCTTGACTGGCTGCCCAACCGAGTCTAAAGAACCGAGTCTTACTTACAATACTTTCTAAAGTTGATAACTGTTAGACAAAGCACGCCTCATTATATAATATATATGTCAATATATAACAGCTGTTATGGGACTGAGGTAGTATTATATTTCAAAGTGTTTATAAGTTGATTTTTTACATGTTTTGCTTTGGGGTGACTGTTAATACTTACTTTTATTTTTACAGGTAAGTGTTCATTTTCGAAGATGCTCACACCGAGGGAAATTGTATTGACTTTGGTATAATTCTGTACACGAGAAACTTCTGAATTTTGGAACGTTTGCAGCAAGAAGGTAAAAGCGTCAAATTACCTATTAAACGTACATGGTACATATACATTTTCTTACTTTTTGAAAATTTCATTTCATCTGTTTGCTTTAGTTTGATGGATCTTAGCTTTTTTTTAAAAAAAAAAATCTTTTTCTATAAATGTCCACAGAAAATATTTGTTATAAACAAGTCCAGGATATTATTGGTATTTTCCAGAAATCTTCAAGATGTGCTATTATTATGTATTTAAATGGAGATATTATTTTGATTAAGTTATTTTGCCATCATGTCGTTTCTTTTTAGTAGTTTCATTTTCTTCATCAAACAAATCGTTAAAGCTTAAAAACTAAAAACATTCAGTTTTCCATTCTGTTCAGCTTATCATCTTTCCAAGAAATTAAACTTGAGACAAGCAACGAACTGTGTGATAGATTTGAGTGATATCATTGTCTGTCTTTATTGTACCAATTAAGATAGTTTCAAATAATAAGTGCTTCTAATTTTGTCACAATCTACATTTTAAATCATGATCATTCATCCACAGCAGAATTGGCTCAATGGTCCACATGTTAGACTTGAACACAAGGTAATAATGTTCAAAAGCCAGTGTCAGGTGAGGCTTGGTGATTCATTCTAGTAGTACAAGCATTACATCAGATGTTAACAAGTTTTCAGTTCCTTTTTTTTTTTTTCTGTAATAACGATGAGGTTTCTAACTGTTTAATATATTCAAATGAATAATTACAACAAAATAATAACACAAGAGGGTGCTGAGAAGTTCTCAGCCTCACCAAAAAGGGGATGACATTTTTCTTTTTTGAATTTTTTAAAAAACTTTTCAATTTTACTGATTCTTTTTTTTTTTTCAGAACATTAAAGAAACAAAAAGTTAAAATCCTGGACAAGGCTGTTTGCATTTCTGATATCATTTATGTATTCTTCTTAAACTCTTGAGACTTGAAAAATGCCACTTTTTTACTACCGATTTCCTATGAGATATGAACAAAATATCGTTTCAGCTACTTCAAGACAATTGCAGCTGTCACTATCAACAAATTATCACGAATCACCCTCTGATTCACTGCCTGAATAAAAAGATCCTCTGCAAAGACATTTCTTGCAAGCTATTTTATTATCTGCCCCCACCATATTAATCAAGAATCTTTTATTTACAAGTATGTTGGCTGGATTGAGTTTTATCCTTTATACAAAGTGGGGAAGTCTTGCAGCTCATGTGTTGAACTACAAGATTGTAGTAAGTGAGTTCAAACTCCAGTTGAGCTATTATGTTTACTTTTGGATTAATACTTTTAGAAAAGGCATGAATACTCTTATTCCCTCACCCCACCTATGGGTTAAATTGTACCATGACTACTACAAGGATAGCTTTGGTATTAAAAATAACTCATAAAAGTTGATATGCCATTAAAACAAAAGTAAATTGAAAAAATAATATCCCAACTATTAGATGATTTGATAAACTTTTAGAAATATATTTATTGTCATCGTCTTTAAGAATCTTAAATCTCTATCATCATTTGTCTTGAAAGTCTTATTAGACCATTAACCCCTTTTTTTTTATTAATTGAGAATCTTACTTTTTGAATATAATTGTTTAAAAGGTTGTCACACATATTTTGCATCAACTTATAAACTACAGATGAGATGATGTCCTTTTTTATGTTGGACAGATAAGATGATGACAATTTTTTTTTTAAACATTGGATGTATGGACACTTTTAAGAGTACAGGTCGTGTCTCTCTTCATTTGTGTTTTTTTTTTTTATTAAAAGAATAGAAAAGACCCGTCTTCCACAAACAATTAACTTCATTGAAAAAGAAAGTTATTAATTATCTTTTCAGACATTTTGGAATTCAAATAGTTTGTCCATCTGGTCACCAAAGTTTACAACAGAATTTACCAAAAGTAGCATGTTTCCCAGACTTTCAGAAAAAGAAGGAAAAAAACTTGTCTTTGTTGTTGTACAAGTAATCTAGTCAGTAAGCTAGATATTCATTGTAAATGTTTGCATTCATTTTTGATAAATAAATCCACATCTCACACATACAATTGAGCACAAGGCTTTATTCTCAGCAATAGAATACAAATAATGAAAAAGAATTTAAGATATTTCATAATGATAGCATCATAGATGAAAAGATATTAACTTTAGGCCTTTGGCTCATGTGATACACCAATTTATTTGTAAACAGAAAGATGAAATGGGCTAGTTTGTGTATATAATCATGCAACCTCTTCATTAGGATGTGACACAAGGTCAGTTTTTTGTTGAGTGCAGCTGGTTTGAATTCAGGATTTACCGTTTACTGAACCAGGACTAAAGAACCCAGTATGTCATACTGTTCACCTGTTGCTGAGACAGAGAGAACAGATGGCTTCATGTCTTCCCCAAGGGTATTAGCAGAAAGAGAAATCCTAACAACTTCATCCAGGATTTGAACTTGACTTGCTGAGTCCATTTCTTAGAACAACAATCCTTATATATGCAGGCCTCCTTGGATTGGTTTGTGTAAATGTGTGTATAATATATATAGTGTCCATAGTTCTTCTCTTTATTGATCTTATACCTGTTCTGCCATAATAGCACCGAATACTTTTTTTATGCAAGCAATTTTATTATTTGCAGTTCTTCTATCATATATATGTATCTATAAAGATTTAAATAGGATATCCCTCCTTTGAGGAAAGCCATCAGAGGTTGAAATGACAGCTGTGGAAGGGAACCATATCAGACTCTCTAGTTCAGGAGTCTACTTGAAGATGTAATGTTAGTGATCATGTTCTTCTCACTCAAGCTGGATACATCAGTCACATGAAGTTTCGTGAGAGATTTGAACAAGATGCATTTCCTTTGAGGCTAGATGATACCATTTGCATCATTTGTAGTAAAGTCTGCAAATCTCTAGTTCAAAAAAGCACATGATGGTGCACAAAAAAAAAACATTTCCAAGAACTTAATCAAGTGACATCTACAGTCATCCTTCCTTTAGTCTATCCTCTCTGCCACAAGGTTTGCCAGACTACTGTTAATTTGAAAAGTCAGCTGAAAGGACACAGTCCAATGGAACTTACCAATCCAGATAATGCAGGAGGATCAATCATCTGTAAGGATGGAGTAATCATCATCATTATATATATATATATATATATATATATATATATATATGTATAAATTGCTGACACACAATCTTCAGAAAAAGTGACCAGTCACATAAAACTCAAGTAACGGATTCTAGAATTTTCAGAACGTTTATGACTGCAATCTTAACTGAAGAAACAAAAGGCACAGCTGAATATTTATCAATATGATATAAAACAATAATTCCATATATATTGGGGTATCATAGTTTTTAGATATACACATGAAGTAATAAAGGTCTGTAATAAACAAATATACCTTAATATAAATACATACATACATACATATATACACATTTTCTTTTTTGGCAACTTTGGGAAACTGAAAGGTAAGTGGTTTCAAATCAAGTGCTTTAGCAATTTAATCATTGACCAGAAAGTTTTGTGCATTTTTTATACATTATATTGACAACAGTAAATAGAGGCTTTCACTTAATGAAATGTCCTTTAACCCTTCAAACACTGTTGCTCTTCAGGTACCCTATACCTGAATTCACAAAAAATCTTCAAAATTTACCACAAACAAAAATTACATGGACAGAAACTAAGTGGTTCACAAAATTTAATAAACTTTTATAAGATTTATATAATTAACCCTAGAACTCTGATTTTAAGCAATGTTATCAGCTTGTGAGTGTATTTACCCAACCCCTCCACCATAAGCAAGATATGATACCTGATCAAATTTTAAGCAGAGTAAAAAAGGAAATTTGGCGACCATAGTCAAGGGCGACCTGAAGGCTCTCTTTTCAATAGCTACTACACCGAGGGGTAGGGGAAGGCACTACTCCTTCCCCCGGATTGCGCCACTTTACTCTTGGTACATACCTTTTAATGCTGAGTGTTAAGCAAGGAAGTATCAAGTACAATTTTTTAAGTCTTTGGTATGACTCGACCTGAGATTGAACCCTGGTCCCGTGGGCCATTGGCGAACACTCCACCCACTAGGCCAATGAGCCGGTTTGATTAATTCAGAGTTTTCCTTAAAGACTGTTGCCTAAGTAAGGTTAAAGAACACAGTCTGCTCTACTAATAAGTGTGGTGGGGGAAACAGATGGACTCATGCCTTTTCCAAGGGCATTAACTACAAGGTGAAACACAAACAGCCTCATCCAAGATTTGAATTTAGGTTGCCACTTCCATTTCTGCCTACAATAACTGTTATGCTAAGTGTGCCTCCTAAAAACCCTAAAAGAATTTCTCTTGTAGTTCTTCTAACAGACCTTAACAGTGAAAGGTTAAGTTACTTTTCAACTTTGCAGTTTACAACTTCCTAGAAATCCTTTAAGGAATCAACTATTGTTCAACAATAGAAGTTCTATTTTTTCTACAATAGCTGCTTTATCACAGATATAAGAAGCAGAATAATCTATAATGATACTTAATTCTTCCTGCATAACATAGAATCTTGTTTAGTCATCAGAAGATCTGTCAGTAAATCTTCCAACCAATATCCTGAAGTTACAAACACAATACTAACCAAATGAGCAAAAAAGATATTTGTTTATAAACTCCTAAAACCTAACAAAGGTGATATGATCAGTTCATTTCTGGGCCATGTCTTATATAATAAATACATGGATCCCAGTAATTCTGTTCTTGGTAAAAATTTTCCTCCTTTTTCTTTCACATAATGTTCTTCCTTCCAAGTCATTTAATTAAGTACCTCCTAATATTGATCGACATGATGGACGTTCTATGTTAGATTTCAATATAAATTGCATCATTCTAATGTGTTCTTAATTTGTTTCATCTGCTAAGCTGTTTAGTAGCGTGTCGTTAATACGGACTGAAAACCTGGCTTCATTTGCAAGATTTTGCATAAATCATTTGCATCGGGACATAAGCAAAGATCCATGCTTGTACACACAGAAATAAGTAAGTTCGTTTGTGAGTGTGTATGCTAGAATCTTAAGGTTTTGTGAATGCCAGACCAAATTAACCTTGGCTCACTTAACATAAGTTTGAGTTATTAACTTGTTAATTATGAAGAACATTTACTTCCATCAAAAATGCTGATATGTCCCAGCTTTTATTATGACTTGTGTTTGTGACTTTAAGTTTTATTTCAACAACCACCCACATTCATCTTTGGATTTTAATTGAAAGAAATGTTGACTATCTGATGGATTTGACAGATTGTATCTAAATTGTCAAATAGTCTTTGGGACTCTTGTATAAGTCAATCATTTCTTTCTTTTATTTTATTTTATTTCTTTTTGTACTTTTTCCTTATTTTCCTTTTTGCGCTTTCTTTTTTCTTTCTACTTTCTTTCCTTCTTTCTCACTTTGTTTTTTTCTTTCATTTTCCTTTTTCTTGTTTCTTTTTTTCTTTTTCTTCTATTTCTTTCTTTCTTCTTACATAGCTTTTTTTTCTCAGTTTCTTTTTCTTTATTTATTCTTACTTTCTTTTTTCTTCTATTTTCTCATCTTTTCTTTTCACTTGGTATAGATGTGTTTTTCAAAAACTCTCAATGAAGAAAAAAAAAAAAAAAAAAAAAATATATATATATATATATATATATATATATATATATACTTGCAATTCTTTATTTTTTCATTTCCTTTCAGTTTATTATAATTGTTTCTTTCCACATATTAATATAATCTTTTTTAAACACCAAAGTTTATATAATGGTCATCAACTTAAAATTTGATTATCATAATTGTTCTATTTTATAATGAACCTTTTCTATTTTCTACATCATGTTAGAATATTATCAGTTCATCTCAAATGTAAAAATTTTAAAGATTTTGTTAAAGGAAAAAATTATGTAACATTTTGTCATAATTCAGATGTATTAAGATCTGGATCCAGTGCATAATTAATTCAGTTCATATATTAATTACTGATAGCTAAATTAAATTCTCAGTATGCAATCATTAGGAAGATTCTTAAATATTCAACTTGAAACTATATCTAAAAATTTGAGATTTGTCATAGAAACTACTTTACTTTTTTTTTTCTTTTGGAGAATTTCTGAAATTTCAAATTAATTTCTAGGAACCAACAATAATTCTGCACTGAATGATTTTTGTCTGGAAAATATTCAGCTGTTTAATATTAAAAAAAAAAAATACTCAAGATAAAGACAACTTAGTTCCTATTAAAGCCCCTTGGGGGCCTCATATGCATATCTTGATATCTCTATAAAATCCTCTTTTGGGATTGCCATCAGCTGTCTTTTGACATTTTTTGTAATCTCAACTAGGACATCTTAATGGAAATTTTAGCTCTGGGAAAAACTGGAAATCACAGTGAGTCAAATCTGGACTGTATGGTGCTAACAGACTTGGATGATATGAGATAAAATGAAAGTTCATCCAAAATCTCTGCAGTAGGGTTTGATTTGGTTGTATTTTATGTCATATCAACTCTTGTGGGTTATTTAGGCCATATCCTATTCATACATATTTATTATGTATGATTTGTAAGTGAATAGTTTGTAGGTAGCATTTTAAAACAAGCTACATTTTCACAAAGTTGAATGGTTTCAAGTATTGCTATCTAACACTAATAATTCATTTTAACATTAATTATTTCTTTGCACACAGTTAAGTTGTTTCAAGTATAATAAATGATCAAACTATTTAACATCATTCATTTATTTGCACACAGTTAAATGGTTAAACAATTCTATTTGACCCATAGATGGGACCTTAACAGATACTAACACTCCAGGTCAGAGTGGACCTGAGAGTGACGGCAAGAAAAGAGTAATCTACATTCCCCAGAGCTCCACCATCAGATGGTTTAGTTTCATTACTAAAACATTTGTTGGCAGTGGTGGGTTCTGCTCATGGTTTAGGAAATAGGTAATTACATACATAGATAAGATCTCATTGTATAATTATCTAATATTTTGAATTATGACAGATAGGATTTCTCTGGGAGATTTGCTAGATATTCAAATAAAGTTGTAAAAATCAATTTTTTTAAAATAACACAATCTAAAGAGTCCTGCATATAATATTGAATTTCATCTGATGGGGAGGCTCCAGTGCTGGAGTTTGGAGCAGTGTGGAGTACTCTTTATTGTCATTACTCTCAGGTCCACTCTGACCTGGAATGGTAGTACCTGTTAAAGTCCCATTGATGGGTTTAATAGAAATGTTTAACCATTTAACTGTGTACAAAAAAATGACTGATGTTAAATTAAATTGTTAGTGTTACATAGCAATACTTGAAACCATTTAACTATGTGCAAACAAATGAGCTCTAGCTTATTTAAAATGATACCTACAAACTATTAATTTACAAATCTTATATATTTATAAACACTACATGACATTAATTACCACCCAAGAGTTGATATGGCATAAAATCCAACCAACCAACCAAAATCTAAATTGTTAATATTTAAAAATGTTTAATCTCAATAAAAATTTTTGAAAAATTACTAATTAAAACCGGAAAAATCAATTAGCTTGGTAAAGAAGTATTTTTTTTTAATTTTCTCTTTGGTTTCTATAAGGAAATTTCCAATGTATGATGAGGTGGATGAAATTATATTAGCTATGTATTCTTGTTATATGTTTGAGAAATTGTTTTATCCTAATTGTCGATATGAAAAACAAAACAAACCCAAAAAAAAGCAAACTTGGATTACATATGTTACAAATGGATACATATTATTATATCAAATCTTGTGGAAAATTGTCTACTTCTGTCACTTCTGTAAAATATATATATATAAACATTGTTATAGATGAAGTGGTTATGGCTGTAATCTAATGATTGTTTTATGTCAGAGAATGTTTAGAATTTGATTCTATACAAATACCTTAGAGGATTTTAGGCATGTTCATTCATATTAGACAATATAGTTGACATGTTTTCAGTTATTATTATTATTATTAGCAAGTTTTTCACTCCAGTGTTAGCTGATGGTCTTTCATGGAAGTCTAAGTGACACCAGATCTTCTCCAGTCTTTAGGATTCTTCTCGGTATTCTAGCTGATCTTAACAATGCTGAAGTTTGGATGATTTTGATCTGCCCTTTAATTTCCAACTCTTCTAGCCCCTTTTCCAAACCTTTGGGAACCATTCCAAGTGTACCAATTACAAATGGTATCTTCATCACTCTCATATTCTATAGTATTTTTTTCTAGTTCTCAGGCAAGATCCAAGTTCTTGACTCTCTTTTTGCTTTTTTTTTTCACTCTATGGTCTGCCGACCAGGCCAAATCCACAATATAGCAAATCCTCTTTTTTGTTTATCATCATGAGGTTTGGTCTTCTGGGCAGGTTTAGGTGATCTATTTGTATCTCAGAATTGTAGAGGATTTTATGCATCTCATTCTCCAGGACAGATTCTGCTTTATGCATATACCATTTGCTTGTATGGTCAAATTTAAATTTCTTGCACAATTCCCAGG
The DNA here is from genome assembly GCA_963585895.1 of Sepioteuthis lessoniana. Taxonomy (NCBI): domain Eukaryota; kingdom Metazoa; phylum Mollusca; class Cephalopoda; order Myopsida; family Loliginidae; genus Sepioteuthis; species Sepioteuthis lessoniana. The sequence goes on from OY757913.1 coordinate 57,953,010, forward strand.
GATGTTCCCCACCCAGTCATGTCTCATCTTATATTCCTTTTGTGCTCATTAGCTACATTTGTTCATAATGTGATTAATTGTTTTGCTTTTCCCACCATAAAACCTACACTTGCTATTCTGTTGTGTATTATCTATTTTTGCTTTAAGATTTTGTTTGTTGTTATCATTATTATGGTTTATTCTAAAGGATAGTTCTTTTCGTGTTTTTGTTTTGTTTTAAGGAACTATTCTATTTTTTCTGTTTATATTTTTATGATTTTTTGTTTATTTATTTATTGGAATATAAAATAGTTTCAATTATAAAGTGAATATTAAATAAAAAATAGTTTCACTTAAAAAGATGATATAAAATATAAAATAGTTTCAATTATGAAGAGAATATAGAATAAGCCAGAACAAGGGAGAAATAATACAAAGTGACACAGGCAAGAGAAGACTGAAGTCTAGTAAATTATAGTTTTGTTTGGTTTCTTTGTTTAATGGCATAACAACCTTTGGCTTTGGCATTAATTCACCTGCATTCTTGTAGAAGTACAGTAGTGGTATTATTTAAATTTAACACATAGTTGTGGGGATACGGGAGTTCATACTTTTCCCAAGGATATTAGTCCAAAAGTCAAAGTAGTAGTGTGACTGAAGTTTGAACTCATATATCACAATTTCACAGTCCAGCTTGTTAGACACTATGCTATGGAGACTCCTGCCAAAAGATATAGTTAGAAAAAAAAAAGAAATTAACAAGTAGAGACTATTTAGTTATTATACAGGGTATCTCAAAATAGATGCAACCCATTAATATGATAATGATTTATTACTAAAACAAGCACAATGGCGGCCATTTTGAACATGTCCTGTGAAAAATGCATCCTTTGAGCTAGAGACATCAAATCAGTATTTTTTAAAATCATTATCATATCATCTTCCGGGACATGCAATCTTTTTTGAGTTTCTTGTCTCAGTAATAAATCGTTATCATATTAATGAGTTACATATATTTTGAAAAAGTTTTGAATGATTTTGTCTCCAAGTAAGTAATGATGCAAAATATTTTTTCCCCTCTTGTCCAAGGCATTGTGATCGAGGATTAAAATTTGTTATTGTATACTATTTTCAAATCTGAAACAAAAAAGAACACAACATTATTATTAGTAGAGTTATAATCAGTTGAAAAAGTAAATAAAATTGGGTTCTGCAAGAGTGCTCCCCTCATATAAGGACTGAGCAAATTTTGTTGAATATTGACATATTAACACCCTTGACCTCAGATAGTCTTTATATATATATATATATATATATATATATATATATATATATATACACTGCCGACCAGAAATTGTTTTTCTATGTTAATAAAAAAGGCTAATTTTGTTATTAATCATAAAGTTCAAAGTAAACTGCCTAAGAATAAGCAAGAGTTATTTACACATTTACACCCAGCTCGGGAATCACTTCCATCAACAGACTTTTCTAAATGACTCCAAAGAATTCGCTCTGAAGTAATGAATGCTTGTGATGGATTCTTTGAGGAAAAGAAAATATAAATTTGCTTTGATTAAAATTAGAATTATTCCATATTCATTTTGATTTAAATTATTACATAATTGGATGCAAACATAAAAAATGAATTTATTTCTTTATAGACATGGAACTTAATTCATTTTTTAAGTTTAAAGAAAAAAAATCAATATGGTCCCAAACTTGTGGT